>WNWK01000533.1:262500-454521 GCA_009830355.1 Cherax destructor
GAAGAAAGGTAAGGAGAGTGGGAGGAGGGTAGGTGTTTAGGGGCGTAGAGAAAGAGTCGACCTTGTGAGTGGGCAACAGCAGGAGGAGGAGACTGGGCATGCTAGCTACCCAGTACCCATCATGGGCAGCAGCAGCAGTGGGTACCTGCGTGTTACGACTGTTGTGGGTGGCATCCTGGGGAGTGGTAGTAGACCTGAGATAGCGCTGAGCTTTGCAATATTGTTATCTGGGATAGAATTAACTTAAATTGCTTGACACAATATCACTGTGTTTATAAATATGAACCGGTGGCAGCAGCAGCAGAGCCCAGTGTACACTGGACCATACACTCTGGGGGTATCCCACACACTAAAACTGGCTTACGTACCATACACTCTGGGGGTATCCCACACACTAAAACTGGCTTACGTACCATACACTCTGGGAGCATCCCACACACTAAAACTGGCTTACGTACCATACACTCTGGGGGTATCCCACACACTAAAACTGGCTTACGTACCATACACTCTGGGAGCATCCCACACACTAAAACTGGCTTACGTACCATACACTCTGGGGGCATCCCACACACTAAAACTGGCTTATGTGCC
Organism: Cherax destructor; assembly: GCA_009830355.1. Classification (NCBI taxonomy): domain Eukaryota; kingdom Metazoa; phylum Arthropoda; class Malacostraca; order Decapoda; family Parastacidae; genus Cherax; species Cherax destructor. Next base: position 263,095 of record WNWK01000533.1, read on the forward strand.
ATACACTCTGGGGGTATCCCACACACTAAAACTGGCTTACGTACCATACACTCTGGGGGCATCCCACACACTAAAACTGGCTTACGTACCATACACTCTGGGGGCATTCCACACACTAAAACTGGCTTACGTACCATACACTCTGGGGGTATCCCACACACTAAAACTGGCTTACGTACCATACACTCTGGGGGCATTCCACACTAAAACTGGCTTGCGTACCATACACTCTGGGGGCATCCCACACACTAAAACTGGCTTACGTACCATACACTCTGGGGGCATCCCACACACTAAAACTGGCTTACGTACCATACACTCTAGGGGTATCCCACACACTAAAACTGGCTTACGTACCATACACTCTGGGAGCATCCCACACACTAAAACTGGCTTACGTACCATACACTCTGGGGGCATCCCACACACTAAAACTGGCTTATGTGCCATACACTCTGGGGGTATCCCACACACTAAAACTGGCTTACGTACCATACACTCTGGGGGCATTCCACACACTAAAACTGGCTTACGTACCATACACTCTGGGGGTATCCCACACACTAAAACTGGCTTACGTACCTCTAATTTGAAGAAGAAATAGTAGGAGTACTAAAAACTAGTGACTGATCTTACTAACCTACCTACCTTGAATCTAAATTGTAATACTTACTGAGATCCTCGCTCTCCCAATGCCAATCTCTGACCCTGTTTGACTGCCTGCTCAGCCAAACTATTGGTGCTTGCACCTCGCAGTTCAATGTAGGTACTACAACTGGGGTGATTACATATTACTCGTCCCTCTTGAAGACAGTTGTGGGTCTATCAGTAACTGTACATATTTGGAACTAGTCATTAGTGTTTTCCATACATATATTATGATGTATCTTTCTCTTTTGAAAACAAAAAGAGAAAGATACATTGTATCTGACGGAATGGATGCCGCAGTGAACAATATATGTACGCCCTTAAATGTAACTGTTAGTGAAGATCACACAGTCCCGATCTACATAGCGTACTGCCGATAATAGTGAAGACGAGACACAATGAATAACATTTCACTAAGACAAGGTTTGGTTCTGTGTAGAATTTTATCAAGTCAAAACATGTATGACAATGCGATAAGATCACTGTAAACAGGTGATATCACAATATGCAAAATAACCACAGTGAAAAAAAAGTGAAATTTCTTGATAATGTGAGATAACACGAAAGCGCTTGGAATTTCACTATTTTTTTTCGCTGTGGTTATTTTGCATATATGACAATATATTCTGCCTCCGAGACACACCACGAGATGTTGAGGGGTAAAAAGATGGCACCACATGCAGAGAGAAGACTGTCAACATCAGTGGTCCAGGTATCTCCCAACTTGCACAACCAACTGTAAGGAGCACCACTGGAACACAGGTAATGTCTTTAAGAAAGAACTAAACAAGTTCCAGAAGGAAGTAAGAACTAAACAAGTTCCTGAAGAAAGTATGAACTAAATCAAGTTCCTGAAGGAGGTGAGAAAGACCTACAAAAGTTCCTGAAGGAGGTGCATGATCACCCGCGTTGAGGTGGCTATACAGCCCTGCAAGCCACAAGCACCAACAATCTGACTGATTAACGTATAATAAAGCAGTCTAACTAAACTCAGGTCACACAAGAAGAGGCAAACTCCCACCTTCCCATCACAGCTCCTGGCCCCTTACAATCAAAGTTCTTGACCTGACAAATAAAACAGTCAACACTCACACGTAACAACACTTTCCTATCCTCTATCCTATATAAATAAATAGATAAACAGTTTATATAAAAATTAGTTGAACAACTGATGTTTTTATACTTGGAGCACTGAGGTAGCAAAGCCTTAAGAATGTCCACTCAATAACTTACTATAGGTGTCTTTATGCTACTACTACTTCTACCATTACTACTACTATTATTACTACTACTACTATAACTGCTACTATACTACCACTACTAATACTACTATTTCTATTACTACTACTACTACCACCACTGCTACTATAATTACATAAAAAGATTTGTCTCGCTTAAATGTTTCAGTGTTTAAATAACACACACAACCCGCACATAGAAGAGAGGAGCTTACCACGACGTTTCGGTCCGACTTGGACCATTTACTACTTCTTCCACTACCACTACTACTTCCACTATTACTCCTCCACCACTTTCTTGTGCCCTCCCCTGTCTGCTTCCCTATAAATACCCCTTCTACCTGTTCTTTGTGTTAGTGTGACTTTGTAAATGGTCCAAGTGGGACCGAAACGTCGTCGTAAGCTCCTCTCTTCTATGTGCGGGTTGTGTATTGTTCCAGTGTTTACTCAGTAAATATTCCATTTGTGTTAGAGGCTTGACCTAACATTATCCTTACTTAGTTGTTTCAAGAAAGTTTTGCTTGCGAAGGTAATGAACACTGTGGGTGGCTTGTCCTAGTCATCTACTTTGGTAACAAAACAGTCCAAAACATTGTGGAGAGCGCTATACCCGTGTGTGGATCAATCAGTGCAAGGAGTGGCGGTGAAGGCTCGATTCTCCGTGCGTTAATGGCGAGACAGACATACAGTACACTAGAGTAAGCACAGGTTACGTACCTCAGTGCTGGTGTCTTGACAATGGCGTCAGCCTTCACACGTACACTCATAAAAAAAATGACTTGAAAGTGACCACTGACTTTATCCACACACCAGTCCTTGAGCACTAGTTACCTTAATGACATAAACTACAACGGCACGTGCATTACATCCGTATAGGTCACACAGGTGATGTCTAGTAGCGTTGTCACAGCTGACGTAATAGAGAGCACCGGACTGCCCTCACTAAAATAGTACGGAGATGCTACATAGAACAACAACAACAACAACAGCGACCACAAAGTGGGATGGACAGTTAAGTGAGGGGAAGACCTGGGTCATATGACCAAGAGCACCAGTGGTGGGTCATCACCTGACCAAGACTACGAGCCGCGTCAGGAGGCTTCCTGATGCATCTTACCCAACCCAGCACTGTCTGCTCGTAATACAGAGGTGCTCCTCAACACACTCTTCAAGCGTTCATGAGTTGCCATGAAGAAGAGAATATACTATAAAGTGACATCCTCGCTGGTCTTCATTTTAGCTGTGTCGTGCTTGTGACCAGTTTTCAAGGTTCTTACACAAGACACCAAGACTTCTTCACTGCCTCAACTTACTTCTTAATATAACACACACACTGACCCCGCCCTCTCACACCACGAAAACAACCATACAACCGCCAGTCACACCATAAAAACACTAGGCGGGGCTTGTTTGTTTCTTAGTAAAGACTGTTCTGTGTGTTAGTTACCATTTTGTCCTAGGCACATGTCGATTAGACACTAGGCCTGTTGTATGTGTGTACTCACCTAATTGTGGTTGCAGGGGTCGAGACTCAGCTCCTGGCCCCGCCTCTGCACTGTCCGCTACTGGGTCTCTGCTCTCCCTGCTCCGTGAGCTTTATCATACCTTGTCTTAAAACTATGTATGGTTCCCGCCTCCACTATATCGTTCGCTAAACTATTCCACTTCCTAACTACTCTATGGCTGAAGAATTGCTTCCTAACATCCCTCTGACTCATCTGAGTCTTCAGCTTCCAGTTGTGTCCCCTTGTTTCTGTGTTTCCTCTCTAGAACATCCTGTCACTATCTACCTTGTCGATTCCCCGCAGTATTTTGTATGTCGTTATCATGTCTCCTCTAACCCTTCTGTCATCCAGTGTTGTTAGTCCTATTTCCCTCAACCTTTCTTCATAAGGCAGTCCCCTGAGTTGTGGAACTAGCCTTGTCGCAAACCTTGCACTTTCTCTAATTTCTTGACGTGCTTGACCAGGTGTGGGTTCCAGACTGGTGCTGCATACTCTAGTATGGGCCTGACGTATACGGTATACAGTGTCTTGAACGATTCCTTGTTAAGGTAACGGAACGCTAATCTTAGGTTTGCCAGTCGCGGTTATCTGGTTGATGTGTGCTTCCGGAGACGTGCTTGGTGTTATACTCACCCCAAGGTCTTTCTCCTTTGATGAGGTTTGTAGCCTTTGTCCACCTAGCCTGTACTCTGTCAGCGGTCTTCTTTGCCCTTCTCCGATCTTCATGACTTTGCATTTGGTGGGGTTAAATTCGAGAAGCCAGTTGCTAGACCAGATGTCAAGCTTGTCCAGGTCTCTTTGAAGTCCTGCTTGGTCTTCATCCGATGTGATTCTCCTCATTAATTTCACATCATCTGCGAAAAGAGACACTTCTGAGTCTATCCCATCCGTCATGTCATTCACATATAGCAAGAATAGCACTGGTCCTAGGACTGACCCCTGCGGTACACCGCTCGTCACAGGCGCCCACTGTGATACCTCATCACGCACCATGACCCGTTGTTGCCTCCCTGTGAGGTATTCCCTGATCCATTCCAGTGCCCTTCCTGTTATACACGCTTGGTCTTCCATCTTCTTTACTAATCTCATGTGAGGAACTGTGTCAAAGGCCTTCCTGCAGTCCAAGAAAATGCAGTCAACCCACCCTTCTCTCTCTTGCCTTACCTCTGTTACTTTATCATAGAACTCCAGGAGGTTTGTTACACAGGATTTGCCTTCCCTGAAACCGTGCTGTCTGGCGTTGATTAACCTGTTCTGCTCCAGATGCTCCACCATTCTTTTTCTGATGATTTTCTCCAAGTGTGTGTGTGTGTGTGTGTGTGTGTGTGTGTGCATGGGAAAGACAGACACCAAACACTGAAATCCAAACCAAGATAATCTGCAGAGACGGTCTACTATCTCAAGTGAGGACTACCTTCTACTATCTCAAGTGAGGACTATTTTCTACTATCTTAAGTGAAGACTACCTTCTACTATCTTAAGTGATGACTAACTTCTACTATCTTAAGTGAGGACTACCTTCTACTATCTTAAGTGATGACTAACTTCTACTATCTTAAGTGAGGACTACCTTCTACTATCTTAAGTGATGACTAACTTCTACTATCATAAGTGAAGACTACCTTCTACTATCTTAAGTGAAGACTACCTTCTACTATCTTAAGTGATGACTAACTTCTACTATCTTAAGTGAGGACTACCTTCTACTATCTTAAGTGAGGACTAACTTCTACTATCTTAAGTGAGGACTACCTTCTACTATCTTAAGTGATGACTAACTTCTACTATCTTAAGTGAGGACTACCTTCTACTATCTTAAGTGATGACTAACTTCTACTATCTTAAGTGAAGATACTATCTTAAGTGATGACTAACTTCTACTATCTTAAGTGAAGACTACCTTCTACTATCTTAAGTGATGACTAACTTCTACTATCTTAAGTGAAGACTACCTTCTACTATCTTAAGTGAAGACTACCTTATACTATCTTAAGTGATGACTAACTTCTACTATCTTAAGTGATGACTACCTTCTACTATCTTAAGTGATGACTACCTTCTACTATCTTAAGAAGAAGCCTGCTGCGCAGGCGAAACTTTTCGGCAATAAAGATAGCCAAGTATTACACAAGTGTGTAATTCACGAACGTGTCAAGAGTTGTACACACACAGCGCCTGGGGAGTGCTAGGTAATCAGAGTTGATCACGAGAAGGCTTAGACTAGCTGCAATTCTTGAGACCAAGAGCATTCCACTAGCATCAAGACTCCTCCCCCCCCCCGTCTCCTTGCAGGAACATGATAACTGGAACATTGGTGGTGGTGGTGGTGAGGTAACGGTGAGGTACACCTTGCTAACACTAGTGAGAGATGCACTGGTCGTGTAGACTCTCTCTCTCTCTCTTGAAGAGTGTCAAAGAATATGGTCGTATAAAGTCTCTTGGAAAAGAGTCAAACAATAAGAGGGTGTAGACCCTTAAAGAATAAAGTCAAAGGTGTGGCAGGGTAGGTGAGGGTGCCCCCCCCCAGGGCAAGACGCTTCTCAAACCCCTAGGTCCTGGTACTACAGGGCCGCACAATTAAACCTGCTTAAGTGCCACTTATATTTTAGTGGTGACACCCGACACCACCAGCCTCGGATGCACGAAAACTGTGAGAGCCGCATACCACCTCTGACCTCTGACCTGTGACCGGTTTCGAAGGTTCTAGTACCCTTGTAGGACAGCCTAGTCAACAGCCCAGGCTGTTGCTGTTAGCGTCCCACAGGCCTGCACAGCCATCACGATTTCATTATAAACAATACACCAAATGAAAAACAAATAGATACAATACCTGACTGGAACAATACACAAATAACCCGCACACGGGAGAAACTTATGACGACGTTTCGCTCCGACTTGGATCATTTAGGTCCGAAGTCAGACCGAAGAGTCGTAGTAAGTTTCTCTCCCTGTGTGTGCTATGCGCGGGTTATTTGTGGAATGCACTAACTGTTTAGGCGGGCGCTAAGAGGACCAGGGTAGAGGTGTGAGCCAGAAGCTACGACAGCAGCTACGGGATCAACATCAGCCAAACACCATAAAAACTCGTCTACAAGAGTAGTGCAAGTCACGCAGCCACCGACCAGGGCACGAGCAGCGCAACCCTAATTCAACACACCTAGGTAGCACTGTTTCGCCCGCTTAATCTTGTTTTTGTTAAGATCATAGTTGGAAAGTGTGGGGGTCAAGGAACTGGAGGTAGAATTAAATAAGGAAAGGGGAGTGAGGGAATGCAAGATGGATCAAAACAGGAGAAAATAAGAGCTACCTGGAGTCTACCTGGAGGGTATCCTGGAGGGTATCCTGGAGTCTACCTGGAGGGTATCCTGGAGTCTACCTGGAGGGTATCCTGGAGTCACCTGGAGGGTATCCTGGAGTCTACCGGGATCCTGGAGTACCTGAGGGTATCCTGGAGTCTACCTGGAGGGTATCCTGGAGTCTACCTGGAGGGTATCCTGGAGTCTACCTGGAGGGTATCCTGGAGTCTACCTGGAGGGTATCCTGGAGTCTACCTGGAGGGTATCCTGGAGTCTACCTGGAGGGTATTCCGGGGATCAACGCCCCCGCGGCCTGGTCCACGACAAACGATATATATTTTTTTAAACTGCATAAAGACTTACTTCCGAGACCTGATAAATGAGATACTTGCGCAACATTTGGGTATCTTTATTCTGGAAAAGCTTCGCCACGCAGTGGCTTCTTCAGTCCATTGCAGAGAAAGGCGGAAGATGTTGAGGAGTTTGAGGTAATCAGTCCCTCAGCCTAGTCAATGTGCTCAGTCCATCAATCTTGACAAAGGTGCAGCATATTCGCGGAGAATCTGGCTTATAAACCATTTATTCACCTCTCATACCTGCTGGTGGCAGGATAAATAGTCCTGAGCTACTGATGCTGACACAATGTTCTCTTGTTGTGCCCGTGGGGCCTCTGCTTGTCGCCAGGTCTGTTTTACACTTCCTCCCATATCTCTCATTCCAGTACGGTGTTATGGTAGCGTGTAAATTTGGTACTAGACCCTCAAGTATCCTCCGTGTATATATTATCGAGTGTCTCTCATTCATCGCTCCAGAAAGTGCAGTCTAGGTGACGTGAGGCGTTACCAGTAGTTTAAATGCTTGATTGGTTCTATGTGGGTAGTAAACGCTCTGTGTATGTCTTCCAGCTGTGACCACCTTCACCAGCTGGCCAACCACCTGCACGATTTTAGTCACCAGCGGACTCCTTGATGTTCTCAGCTGGCTCCAACTATTCACCATCAACAAATGACGCAACAAGCAACCACAGAGTCAATGAAGAGTCAGTGTGGCTCGTAGCTTAGTAGTGGCGTTTCTGGTTCACAACGGAAGGACCTGGGTTTAATCTCTGGCGGGAGAAGAAGAACCTGCATGGCTCGTTACAGCTGCTGTCACCTCTTCGCCTAGCAGTAAATTGTTGTCTGCCTGTTAGTCGACTGTTGTGGGTAGCATCCTGGGGTCTGAAGCGAACTGAAGTAGGTTAACACCTCGTAGCCTGTAAATGAGCTGAGGTAGGATAACACCTCGTAGCCTGTAAATGAGCTGAGGTAGGATAACACCTCGTAGCCTGTAAATAAACTGAAGCAGCATAATACATTTCAGCCTGTAGAACTGAACCGTATTAAAAAAACACCAGTTGTGTTGAAAAGTAGTGTTTACAGCAGGGGTATGTACACATCCCCCACCCAAAACCTCTCCCCCCCACCCCACTAACAACACCCAGGTTTTTCCTCCAGACTGCCATGTAGGGCCACCAATTACAGCCTGCCACACTGGTTGGGAAGCATGCAGGTATCTAGCAAGCTGGACCACAGTCTGCGTGGTGGTCCACACTACCCGGCCGGACCACAGTCTGCGTGGTGGTCCACACTACCAGGCCGGACCACAGCCTGCGTGGTCGTCCACACTACCCGGCCGGACCACAGTCTGCGTGGTGGTCCACACTACCCGGCCGGACCACAGTCTGCGTGGTGGTCCACACTACCCGGCCGGACCACAGTCTGCGTGGTGGTCCACACTACCCGGCCGGACCACAGTCTGCGTGGTGGTCCACACTACCCGGCCGGACCACAGTCTGCGTGGTGGTCCACACTACCCGGCCGGACCACAGTCCAGCATGGTGGTCCACACTACCCGGCCAGACCACAGTCCAGCATGGTGGTCCTCCTTGGCTAAACCACGGGCGAAACAGCAATCAAAATTAAGCATGGTGTATCATCGACTTGAACACACACACACAAACACACAGAAGACAAAGGACCCAGGAAAATAAAGAGATTAGCCGAGGAGCCAGAAACGAATATGCACAGGTAAGAAGGGAGGCTCAGCGACAATACGAAAATGATATAGCATCAAAAGTCAAGTCTGACCCGAAGCTGTTGTATAGCCACATCAGGAGGAAAACAACAGTCAAGGACCAGGTAATCAGGCTGAGGAAGGAAGGTGGGGAGTTCACAAGAAACGACCAAGAGGTATGTGAAGAGCTCAACATGAGATTTAAAGAAGTATTTAGAGAGGAGACAGGAAGGACTCTAGGAATTCAGAATAGGGAGGTATACCAACAAGTGCTGGGTGAAATACACACAACCGAGGAGGAGGTGAAGAAGCTGCTATGTGAACTCGATACCTCAAAAGCGGTGGGACCGGACAACATTTCTCCGTGGGTCCTTAGAGAGGGAGCAGAGATGTTGAGTGTGCCACTAACAAAAATCTTCAACACATCCATTGAAACTGGGCAACTACCTGAGGTGTGGAAGTTGGCAAATGTAGTCCCAATTTTTAAGAAAAGAGACAGACACGAGGCATTAAACTACAGACCTGTGTCACTGACGTGTATAGTATGCAAAGTCATGGAGAAGATCATCAGGAGGAGAGTGGTGGAGCACCTAGAAAGACACAAGCTTATAAACGACAACCAGCACGGTTTCAGGGAAGGAAAATCCTGTGTCACAAACTTACTGGAGTTTTATGACAAGGTAACAGAAGTAAGACACGAGAGAGAGGGGTGGATAGACTGCATTTTCATGGACTGCAAGAAGGCGTTCGACACAGTTCCTCACAAGAGGTTAATGCAAAAGCTAGAGGATCAGGCACACGTAACAGGAAAGGCACTGCAATGGATCAGAGAATATCTGACAGGGAGGCAACAACGAATCATGGTACGTGACGAGGTGTCAGAGTGGGCACCTGTGACGAGTGGGGTTCCACAAGGGTCAGTCCTAGGACCTGTACTGTTTTTGGTATATGTGAATGACATAACGGAAGGGATAGACTCAGAAGTGTCCCTGTTTGCAGATGATGTGAAGTTAATGAGAAGAATTAAATCAGTCGAGGATCAGGCAGGACTACAAAGAGACTTAGACAGGCTTCAAGCCTGGTCCAGTAACTGGCTCCTTGAATTTAACCCTGCCAAATGTAAAGTCATGAAGATCGGGGAAGGGCAAAGAAGACCGCAGATAGAGTATAATCTAGGTGGCGAAAAACTGCAAACCTCACTCAAGGAAAAAGATCTTGGGGTGAGTATAATACCGAGCACATCTCCTGAGGCACACATCAATCAGATAACTGCTGCAGCATACGGGAGGCTAGCAAACCTAAGATAAGCGTTCCAATACCTCACTAAGGAATCGTTTAAGACTCTGTACACCATATATGTCAGGCCCATACTGGAGTATGCAGCACCAGTTTGGAACCGACACCTGGTCAAGCACGTCAAGAAATTAGAGAAAGTGCAAAGGTTTGCAACAAGACTAGTCCCAGAGCTAAGGGGATTGTCCTACGAAGAAAGGTTAAGGGAAATCGGCCTGACGACACTAGAGGACAGGAGGGTTAGGGAACACATGATAACGACATATAAAATACTGCGAGGAATAGATAAGGTGGACAGAGACAAGATGTTCCAGAGAGGGGACACAGAAACAAGGGGTCACAGTTGGAAGTTGAAGACTCCTATGAGTCAAAGGGATGTTAGGAAGTATTTATTCAGTCATAGAGTTGTCAGGAAGTGGAATAGCCTAGAAAGTGACGTAGTGGCAGGAACCATACATAGTTTTAAGACGAGGTTTGATAAAGCTCATGGAGCAGGGAGAGAGAGGACCTAGTAGCAATCAGTGAAGAGGCGGGGCCAGGAGCTATGACTCGACCCCTGCAACCACAAATAGGTGAGTAAATAGGTGAGTACACACGATCGCTGAGTAACTATTTGAAAGCAAAACCTGGGTATCTTTATTGATGCAACACCTGGGTATCTTTATTGATGCAACACCTGGGTATCTTTATTAATGCAACGCCTGGGTATCTTTATTGATGCAACACCTTGGTATCTTTATTGATGCCACACCTGGGTATCTTTATTGATGCAACACCTGGGTATCTTTATTGATGCCACACCTGGGTATCTTTATTGATGCAACACCTGGGTATCTTTATTGATGCAACACCTGGGTATCTTTATTGATGCAACACCTGGGTATCTTTATTGATGCAACACCTGGGTATCTTTATTGATGCAACACCTGGGTATCTATTGATGCAACACCTGGGTATCTTTATTGATGCAACACCTGGGTATCTTTATTGATGCAACACCTGGGTATCTTTATTGATGCAACACCTGGGTATCTTTATTGATGCAACACCTGGGTATCTTTATTGATGCAACGCCTGGGTATGTTTATTGATGCAACGCCTGGGTATCCTTATTGATGCCACACCTGGGTATCTTTATTGATGTCACACCTGGGTATCTTTATTGATGCAACACCTGGGTATCTTTATTGATGCCACACCTGGGTATCTTTATTGATGCAACACCTGGGTATCTTTATTGATGCAACACCTGGGTATCTTTATTGATGCCACACCTGGGTATCTTTATTGATGCCACACCTGGGTATCTTTATTGATGCAACACCTGGGTATCTTTATTGATGCAACACCTGGGTATCTTTATTGATGCAACGCCTGGTATCTTTATTGATGCCACACTTGGGTATCTTTATTATGCCACATCTGGGTATCTTTATTGATGCCACACCTGGGTATCTTTAGTGATGCCACACCTGGGTATCTTTATTGATGCCTAGTTTTAATAATCCAATACAGAGGACTGATATAGCCTGCTATGCGGGCGAAACGTCTCTCAATATACATACCCAGGTGTGGCATCAATAAAGATACCCAGGTGTGGCATCAATAAAGATACCCAGATGTGGCATCAATAGATACCCAGGTGTGGCATCAATAGACACCCAGGTGTGGCATCACTAAAGATACCCAGGTGTGGCATCAATAAAAATACCCAGGTGTGGCATCAATAAAGATACCCAGGTGTGGCATCAATAAAGATACCCAGGTGTGGCATCACTAAAGATACACAGTTGTGGCATCAATAAAGATACCCAGATGTTGCATTAATAAAGATACCCAGATGTGACATCAATAAAGATATCCAGGTGCGGCATCAATAAAGATACCCAGGGTGGCATCACTAAAGATACCCAGGTGTGGCATCAATAAAGATACCCAGGTGAGGCATCACTAAAGATACCCAGGTGTGGCATCAATAAAGATACCCAGATGTGGCATTAATAAAGACACCCAGTTGTGGCATCAATAGACACCCAGGTGTGGCATCAATAAAGATACCCAGGTGTGGCATCAATAGACACCCAGATGTGGCATCAATAAAGATACCCAGGTGTGACTTCACTAAAGATACCCAGGTGTGGCATCAATAAAGATACCCAGGTGTGGCATCAATAAAGATACCCAGGTGTGGCATCAATAGACACCCAGGTGAGGCATCACTAAAGATACCCAGGTATGGCATCAATAAAGATACCCAGGTGTGGCATTAATAAAGACACCCAGGTGTGGCATCAATAAAGATACCCAGGTGTGACATCAATAAAGATACCCAGGTGTTGCTCTGCGTCAGGTTTTTTTTGTGGTATTTATGGGCAACACCTGCCATACCACACTGAGAAAGACACTGAGGTAATGGCTGGGTAGCCGGGTTCATTAAGAACCGTTAACTGGGTTCATTAGTACCGTTAGTTAACGGGTACATTATGACCATTGGCCAGATTAATTTCAACCGTTGACAGGGTTCATTGGCACTACTGACCGGGTTCCTGGGACCATTGGCCGGATTCATTACAACCGAAGACCGGGTTCACTAAGAACCGTTGATTCACTGGGACTGTTGGCCGGATTCATTACAACCGAAGACCGGGTTCACTAAGAACCGTTGACCGGGTTCAATACGACCGTTAACCAGCTTCATTGCGAAGGGATAAGGTAGCAGGGAGAGAGAGGAAGGATGGTGGGGAGAGGAGATACTGAAAAGAATTATTGTGGAGGGGAAGAGGGGAGAGTGTAAAGTCCCTCAACTCTCCTACTCCAGCAAGGTAGTGGAGGGGAAGGGAACATTGACACATGCTTTGTTTGCAAGGTGAATGATCGGAGGGGGTAGGATGAGGAAGAGGAGGGGAGAGAGGAAGTGTTGGAGTGGGAGACGGGATGGGAGGAGTGAGAGGCGTATCTCCCTACCTTTACGCATCCCCCCACCCCCACAACACAAGGAAGTGTGGGCGGGGTTTAGCCAGGCTCAGAGGAAACGGTGAGGGGCGGGTCGTGAGCAACGGGAGACCACCATTATTATTATTATTATTATTATTATTATTATTATTATTATTCAACGGGAGACCACCATTATTATTATTATTATTATTATTATTATTATTATTATTATTATGCAACGGGAGACCACCATTATTATTATTATTATTATTATTATGCAACGGGAGACCACCATTATTATTATTATTATGCAACGGGAGACCACCATTATTATTATTATTATTATTATGCAACGGGAGACCACCATTATTATTATTATTATTATGGAACGGGAGACCACCATTATTATTATTATTATGCAACGGGAGACCACCATTATTATTATTATTATTATTATGCAACGGGAGACCACCATTATTATTATTATTATTATTATTATTATTATTATGCAACGGGAGACCACCATTATTATTATTATTATTATTATGCAACGGGAGACCACCATTATTATTATGCAACGGGAGACCACCATTATTTATTATTATTATGCAACGGGAGACCACCATTATTATTATTATGCAACGGGAGACCACCATTATTATTATTATGCAACGGGAGACCACCATTATTATTATTATTATTATGCAACGGGAGACCACCATTATTATTATTATTATTATGCAACGGGAGACCACCATTATTATTATTATTATGCAACGGGAGACCACCATTATTATTATTATTATTATTATTATTATTATTATTATTATTATTATTATTATTATTATTATTATTATTATGCAACGGGAGACCACCATTATTATTATTATTATTATGCAACGGGAGACCACCATTATTATTATTATTATTATGCAACGGGAGACCACTATTATTATTATTATTATTATTATTATTATTATTATTATTATGCAACGGGAGACCACCATTATTATTATTATTATTATGCAACGGGAGACCACCATTATTATTATTATTATTATTATGCAACGGGAGACCACCATTATTATTATTATTATTATGCAACGGGAGACCACCATTATTATTATTATTATTATTATGCAACGGGAGACCACCATTATTATTATTATTATTATTATTATGCAATGGGAGACCACCATTATTATTATTATTATTATGCAACGGGAGACCACCATTATTATTATTATTATTATTATTATTATTATTATTATGCAACGGGAGACCACGATTATTATTATTATTATTATTATGCAACGAGAGATCACGATTATTATTATTATTATTATTATTATTATTCAACGGGGGACCACGAGTATTATTATTATTATGATTATTATTATTATTATGCAACGAGAGATCATGATTATTATTATTATTATTACTATGCAACGGGAGATCACGATTATTATTATTATTATTATTATTATGCAACGAGAGATCACGATTATTATTATTATTATTATTATTATGCAACGGGAGACCACGAGTATTATTATTATTATTTTTATTTATTATTAACACATCGGCCGATTCCCACCAAGGCAGGGTGGCCCGAAAAAAAAAAACTTTCATCATCATTCACTCCATCACTGTCTTGCCAGAGGGGTGCTTTACACTACAGTTATAAAACTGCAACATTAACACCCCTCCTTCAGAGTGCAGACACTGTACTTCCCATCTCCAGAACTCAAGTCCGGCCTGCCGGTTTCCCTGAATCCCTTCATAAATGTTACTTTGCTCACACTCCAACAGCACGTCAAGTATTAAAAACCATATGCCTCCATTCACTCCTATCAAATACGCTCACACATGCTTGCTGGAAGTCCAAGCCCCTCGCACACAAAACTTCCTTTACCCCCTCCCTCCACCCTTTCCTAGGCCGACCCCTACCCTGCCTTCCCTCCACTACAGATTTATACACTCTCGAAGTCACTCTGTCTCGTTCCATTCTCTCTACATGCAACGAGAGATAACGATTATTATTATTATTATTATGCAACGGGAGACCATGATTATAATTATTATTATTATTATGCAACGGGAGACCACGAGTATTATTATTATTATTATTATTATTATTATTATTATGCAATGAGATATCACGATTATTATTATTCAACGGGAGACCATGATTATTATTATTATTATTATTATTATTATTATTATTATTATGCAACGAGAGATCACGATTATTATTATTACTATGCAACGGGAGACCACGGTTATTATTATTATTATGCAACGGGAGACCACGGTTATTATTATTATTATGCAACGGGAGACCACGGTTATTATTATTATTATGCAACGGGAGACCACGATTATTATTATTATTCTTATTATTGAGAAGTGTTAAACCTGTGTGGGTCATTCAGCACAAGTATCTCTGGAGGCTCGACCCTCTGTCTGCTAAGCACGAGTAAGACTTACTAACTTCCGAGAGTGTGTACCTCTGGTAGGATAAGTACCTGTGGTAGGATAGGTACCTTCGTGAGCGTTGAGCTCACTAGGTAAGTGCAGTAACACTTGGCTTCACGCAGAACTATCACAACAATTAGGTTACACAGAGAGTGAGTGTTAACCTCGCATGGGTCATCCAGCGCAGGGAGTAGTGGAGGCTCGACCCTCCGTCCTCTGAACAGGAAACAAAACAACAAGCATTACTAAAAAATCTAATTTTTTTTTAACCAAATTTCGAATATTTAACGTAAAATAAACGACGTTTAACAAACCTAGAATAACTAGACACAGGTAAATACTAATAAGTCTGGCAGTTAGAATGATGGTAACTGCTGCTTCAGTGCTGCCACCTGGTGGCACCGTGATTAGAATGCACTTGACTAATCGAAGTTATCAGTGTTAAACCTACGGTCTAAGGGAGTGCTTCAGAACGCAGCATTTTTTTAAACGCGCACGTTGTCGTGTACTGCACTATCATCCACCAGAACCACCTCGTGTACTGCACTATCATCCACCAGAACCACCTCGTGTACTGCACTATCATCCACCAGAACCACCTCGTGTACTGCACTATCATCCACCAGAACCACCTCGTGTACTGCACTATCATCCACCAGAACTGCCTCGTGTACTGCACTATCATCCACCAGAACTGCCTCGTGTACTGCACTATCATCCACCAGAACCACCTCGTGTACTGCACTATCATCCACCAGAACTGCCTCGTGTACTGCACTATCATCCACCAGAACCACCTCGTGTACTGCACTATCATCCACCAGAACCACCTCGTGTACTGCACTATCATCCACCAGAACCACCTCGTGTACTGCACTATCATCCACCAGAACCCCTCGTGTACTGCACTATCATCCACCAGAACCACCTCGTGTACTGCACTATCATCCACCAGAACCGCCTCGTGTACTGCACTATCATCCACCAGAACGCACTCGTGTACTGCACTATCATCCACCAGAACCACCTCGTGTACTGCACTATCATCCACCAGAACTGCCTCGTGTACTGCACTATCATCCACCAGAACCACCTCGTGTACTGCTATCATCCACCAGAACACTGTACTCCTATCATCCCAGAACTGCCTCGTGTACTGCACTATCATCCACCAGAACCACCTCGTGTACTGCACTATCATCCACCAGAACCACCTCGTGTACTGCACTATCATCCACCAGAACTGCCTCGTGTACTGCACTATCATCCACCAGAACCACCTCGTGTACTGCACTATCATCCACCAGAACCACCTCGTGTACTGCACTATCATCCACCAGAACTGCCTCGTGTACTGCACTATCATCCACCAGAACCACCTCGTGTACTGCACTATCATCCACCAGAACCACCTCGTGTACTGCACTATCATCCACCAGAACTGCCTCGTGTACTGCACTATCATCCACCAGAACCACCTCGTGTACTGCACTATCATCCACCAGAACCACCTCGTGTACTGCACTATCATCCACCAGAACTGCCTCGTGTACTGCACTATCATCCACCAGAACCACCTCGTGTACTGCACTATCATCCACCAGAACCACCTCGTGTACTGCACTATCATCCACCAGAACTGCCTCGTGTACTGCACTATCATCCACCAGAACCGCCTCGTGTACTGCACTATCATCCACCAGAACCACCTCGTGTACTGCACTATCATCCACCAGAACTGCCTCGTGTACTGCACTATCATCCACCAGAACCGCCTCGTGTACTGCACTATCATCCACCAGAACCACCTCGTGTACTGCACTATCATCCACCAGAACCGCCTCGTGTACTGCACTATCATCCACCAGAACCGCCTCGTGTACTGCACTATCATCCACCAGAACCACCTCGTGTACTGCACTATCATCCACCAGAACCGCCTCGTGTACTGCACTATCATCCACCAGAACCACCTCGTGTACTGCACTATCATCCACCAGAACCGCCTCGTGTACTGCACTATCATCCACCAGAACCACCTCGTGTACTGCACTATCATCCACCAGAACCGCCTCGTGTACTGCACTATCATCCACCAGAACCACCTCGTGTACTGCACTATCATCCACCAGAACCACCTCGTGTACTGCACTATCATCCACCAGAACTGCCTCGTGTACTGCACTATCATCCACCAGAACCGCCTCGTGTACTGCACTATCATCCACCAGAACCACCTCGTGTACTGCACTATCATCCACCAGAACCGCCTCGTGTACTGCACTATCATCCACCAGAACCACCTCGTGTACTGCACTATCATCCACCAGAACCGCCTCGTGTACTGCACTATCATCCACCAGAACTGCCTCGTGTACTGCACTATCATCCACCAGAACTGCCTCGTGTACTGCACTATCATCCACCAGAACCACCTCGTGTACTGCACTATCATCCACCAGAACTGCCTCGTGTACTGCACTATCATCCACCAGAACTGCCTCGTGTACTGCACTATCATCCACCAGAACCACCTCGTGTACTGCACTATCATCCACCAGAACCACCTCGTGTACTGCACTATCATCCACCAGAACCACCTCGTGTACTGCACTATCATCCACCAGAACCACCTCGTGTACTGCACTATCATCCACCAGAACCACCAACAATGGGTGACCCTGCACCAGTATCAATCAACAATTTGTCACAAACAGTGAGTGTGTTTCTGAAAGTGGGTCAGGAAGAGTGATCCTCGTCACAGCTGTCCGGTAGTATTAATACCAAGGTCACCACGTCACACCCTGAGTACTCACTACCAGGAACACTGTGTGAGTCTATAGTGTACTACATGAGTACAGACCACCAGGAACACTGTGTGAGTCTATAGTGTACTACATGAGTACAGACCACCAGGAACACTGTGTGAGTCTATAGTGTACTACATGAGTACAGACCACCAGGAACACTGTGTGAGTCTATAGTGTACTACATGAGTACAGACCACCAGGAACACTCTGTGAGTCTATAGTGTACCACATGAGTACTGACCACCAGACACACTATAGTGTACTACATGAGTACTGACCACCAGACACACTATAGTGTACTACATGAGTACTGACCACCAGACACACTATAGTGTACTACATGAGTACTGACCACCAGACACACTATAGTGTACTACATGAGTACTGACCACCAGACACACTATAGTGTACTACATGAGTACTGACCACCAGACACACTATAGTGTACTACATGAGTACTGACCACCAGAACACTATAGTGTACTACATGAGTACTGACCACCAGACACACTATAGTGTACTACATGAGTACAGACCACCAGACACACTATAGTGTACTACATGAGTACTGACCACCAGACACACTATAGTGTACTACATGAGTACTGACCACCAGACACACTATAGTGTACTACATGAGTACTGACCACCAGACACACTATAGTGTACTACATGAGTACTGACCACCAGACACACTATAGTGTACCACATGAGTACTGACCACCAGATACACTATAGTGTACTACATGAGTACTGACCACCAGACACACTATAGTGTACTACATGAGTACTGACCACCAGACACACTATAGTGTACTACATGAGTACTGACCACCAGACACACTATAGTGTACTACATGAGTACTGACCACCAGACACACTATAGTGTACTACATGAGTACAGACCACCAGACACACTATAGTGTACTACATGAGTACTGACCACCAGACACACTATAGTGTACTACATGAGTACTGACCACCAGACACACTATAGTGTACTACATGAGTACTGACCACCAGACACACTATAGTGTACTACATGAGTACTGACCACCAGACACACTATAGTGTACTACATGAGTACTGACCACCAGACACACTATAGTGTACTACATGAGTACTGACCACCAGACACACTATAGTGTACTACATGAGTACTGACCACCAGACACACTATAATGTACTACATGAGTACTGACCACCAGACACACTATAGTGTACTACATGAGTACTGACCACCAGACACACTATAGTGTACTACATGAGTACTGACCACCAGACACACTATAGTGTACTACATGAGTACTGACCACCAGACACACTATAGTGTACTACATGAGTACTGACCACCAGAACACTATAGTGTACTACATGAGTACTGACCACCAGAACACTATAGTTACTAATGAGTACATGACCACCAGAACACTATAGTGTACTACATGAGTACTGACCACCAGACACACTATAGTGTACTACATGAGTACTGACCACCAGACACACTATAGTGTACTACATGAGTACTGACCACCAGACACACTATAGTGTACTACATGAGTACTGACCACCAGGAACACTATAGTGTACTACATGAGTACTGACCACCAGAACACTATAGTGTACTACATGAGTACTGACCACCAGGAACACTATAGTGTACTACATGAGTACTGACCACCAGGAACACTATAGTGTACTAAATGAGTACAGACCACCAGGAACACTATAGTGTACTACATGAGTACTGACCACCAGACACACTATAGTGTACTACATGAGTACTGACCACCAGACACACTATAGTGTACTACATGAGTACTGACCACCAGGAACACTATAGTGTACACATGAGTACGACCACCAGGAACACTATAGTGTACTAATGAGTACGACCACCAGAACACTATAGTGTACTACATGAGTACTGACCACCAGACACACTATAGTGTACTACATGAGTACTGACCACCAGACACACTATAGTGTACTACATGAGTACTGACCACCAGAACACTATAGTGTACTACATGAGTACTGACCACCAGGAACACTATAGTGTACTAAATGAGTACAGACCACCAGGAACACTATAGTCTACTACATGAGTACAGACCACCATACACACTGTGTGGGTCTACAGCGAAGATTTTCAACACATCACTGCTGACGGATCTACCACCGTAATAGAACACAAACAAGAGCGTACTGCCGACAAGTGTCGAGAGAGAAACGTTGCAGAACAAGCTTTTAATGAAACAAAGTTTCGCTCAGTGTAGAGCTCCATCAAATTATAACTTGATAAAAGAAATTTAACTGTAGTGTAAGCGCGGCTGTGGCAAGACAGTGACGGAGTGAATGATGATCAAAGTGCTTCTTCTTTGTCGGGTCATCCTGCCTTGGTGGGAAACGGCCGATGTGTTAATAAAAAAATGATAATAAAGCTCTACTACTACTACTATATTCATAAGAGTGATAAATCCGTAGGGGTCATAAAGAGCGTGGGAGGGGGACGATGAGAGGTATTCGGGTTCAATCCATGGAAGGGGAAGACAGGTTCAATTCCCTAGACTGAGAACCCCCCCCTCTTCACCGGCAACAAGGAAGCTTCCCTTGAGTGGAATAAAAGCCCTACACTGAGCAAAACGTGCCAACAAAAGCTGGTCGTACACCGTGATTGTTTTTCTTCCCTGCCTGACCCCTCAAGGAAAGTTCCTTGACGCTGGTGAGGGGCTCTTGATCTAGGGAGTTGGATCTGTGCTCCAGTTCCTAAATTAAGCAGGAATACCTTCCATCACCAACCTTCCACAGACGCTGTATAATCCCTACAGATTTAGCGCACCCCATAATAATAATAATAATAATAATAATAATAATAATAATAATAATAATAATAATAATAATTGCCTGCCTGACAGCTGACAGATATGTAGTGTAGTTGCTACAGTGTAGTGCATGTAGACCTAAGTAACTAATGGAAGAGACTGGCAGGAGAACACTTTAGGGAGAAGTGCTTAACCCGTCAGGGTCATAACGACGCCTGAGAATGGAAGGTAAATCAGGCTTGATCCGAGGAAGAAGACAATAACTCCTTGGAAGGTATTGGAGCATCCGGAAACTATGAATTTCGGTAGACAATGATGTCAGGGATCTGGAACACATAAACACACACGCACACACACACACACACACACGCACACACGCACACACACACACACACACACGCACACACGCAAAAACAGCACAAAACACACACACACAAAAAACACACAAAAAGCCTGGGAAAAACCCAAGAACCACGTGGGGATCCAGAAACATGGAGAGCCAAGATGATGGATGTGGTACTGGAAAACCTGATGCAAGAACATGTCAGGGACACGACCAGAGAGAGAAGAGAGGACGAAGCAGCAAGGCTGGACCTTGTATTCACCCTGAGCAGCTCCGACATTGAGGACATAACACACGAGAGCCCCCTGGGAGCCAGTGACCATATGGTGCTGAGCTTTGAGTACATAGTAGAATTACAGGTGGAGAGGGAAAACAGTACTGAAAGAGACAAACCAGACTTTAAAAGAGGGGACTACACGGGTATGAGGAACTTCCTGCAGGAGGTTCAGTGGGAAAGGGACATGGAATGACAGTCATTAAATGAAATGATGGAGTACGTAGCGACAAAGTGCAAGGAGGCAGAGGAACAGTTTATACCCAAAGGCAAAAGATTAAATGGGAAGGCCAGAAAGAGCCCCTGGTTTAACCAAAGGTGCAGGGAGGCAAAGACTCAGAGTGTCAGAGAATGGAAAAAGTACAGAAGGCAAAGAACCCAAGTAAACAAAGAGATTAGTTGCAGAGCTAGAAACGAATGCGCACAGGTATGGAGGGAGACCCAGAAACAGTACGAAAATGACATAGCATCGAAAGTCAAGTCTGACCCGAAACTGATGTACAGTCACATCAGAAGAAAGACAACAGTCAAGGACCAGGTGATAAGGCTGAGGAGAGAAGATGGGGAACTCACAAGAAACGACCAAGAAGTATGTGAGGAGCTCAACTCGAGGTTTAAGGAGGTATTCACAGTGGAGGCAGGAAGGCAGCTGGGTAGACAGGACAGAGCACGACACCAACAAGGAATATATCAAGTGTTGGATGGTATACACACAACTGATGAGGAGGTGAAGCGTCCGGACAATATCTCCCCGTGGGTCCTTCGGGAGGGAGCAGAGGTACTGAGTGTGCCACTTACCATAATATTCAACACATTCCTTGAAACTGGGCAGCTACCTGAGGAATGGAAAAAGGCCAACGTAGTCCCCATTTTTAAGAAAGGAGACAGGAAAGAGGCACTAAACTATAGACCGGTGTCACTTACATGTATAGTGTGCAAAGTCTTGGAGAAAATCATCAGGAAAAGAATGGTGGAGCATCTGGAACGGCACAGGATAATCAACGCCAGACAGCACGGATTCATGGAAGGCAAATCCTGTGTAACAAACCTCCTGGAGTTCTATGACAAAGTAACAGAGGTAAGACAAGAGAGAGAAGGGTGGGTTGACTGCATTTTCCTGGACTGCAGGAAGGCCTTCGACACAGTTCCTCATATGAGATTAGTGAAGAAGCTGGAAGACTAAGCGTGTATAACAGGAAGGGCACTGGAATGGATCAGGGAATACCTCACAGGGAGGCAACAACGGGTCATGGCGCGTGATGAGGTATCACAGTGGGCGCCTGTGACGAGCGGGGTCCAGCAGGGGTCAGTCCTAGGACCCGTGCTATTCTTGGTATATGTGAATGACATGACGGAAGGGATAGACTCAGAGAATCAAATCGGATGAGGACCAAGCAGGACTTCAAAGAGACCTAGACAAGCTTGACATCTGGTCTAGCAACTGGCTCCTCGAATTTAATCCCACCAAATGCAAAGTCATGAAGATCGGGGAAGGGCAAAGAAGACCGCTGACAGAGTACAGGCTAGTTGGACAAAGGATACAAACCTCTTTAAAGGAGAAAGACCTTGGGGTGAGTATAACACCAAGCACGTCTCCGGAAGCACACATCAACCAGATAACTGCGGCAGCATATGGGCGACTGGCAAACCTAAGATTAGCGTTCCATTACCTTAACAAGGAATCGTTCAAGACACTGTACATCGTGTACGTCAGGCCCATACTAGAGTATGCAGCACCAGTCTGGAACCCACACCTGGTCAAGCACGTCAATAAATTAGAGAAAGTGCAAAGGTTTGCAACAAGGTTATTTCCACAGCTCAGGGGTCTGTCCTACGAAGAAAGGTTGAGGGAAATAGGACTAACAACACTGGAGGACAGAAGTGTTAGATGAGACATGATAACGACATACAAAATACTGCGGGGAATCGACAAGGTAGATAGTGACAGGATGTTCCAAAGGGAACACAGAAACAAGGGGACACAACTGGAAGCTGAAGACTCAGATGAGTCAAAGGGATGTTAGGAAGCATTTCTTCAGCCATAGAGTAGTCAGGAAGTGGAATAGTCTAGCAAACGATGTAGTGGAGTCAGGAACCATACAAGCTTTAAAACGAGGTATGATAAAGCTCATGGAGCAGGGAGAGAAGAGACCCAGTAGCGGACAGTGAAGAGGCGGGGCCAGGAGCTGAGTATCGACCCCTGCAACCACAATTAGGTGAGTACACACACACACACACACACACACACACTGACTAGTGACACCTATCACGTATCTCACTAACATTAACTGTCTTTGTGTTTTAGAAAAAGGAAGAGAAAATGGAGAGCAGTGATGAGGGAGAAGAAATGATGGAGCCAAGACGAAAATACTGTATTATTATTATTATTATTATTATTAGTAGTAGTAGTAGTAGTAGTAGTAGTACTTGTTGTTGTTGTAGTTGCTGTTGCAGTAATAGTAGTAGTAGTTGTTGTTGTTGCAGTAGTAGTAGTTGTTGTAGTAGTAGTAGCTGTTGTTGTTGTAGTAGTAGTAGTTGTTGTAGTAGTAGTAGTTGTTGTTGTTGCAGTAGTAGTAGTTGTTGTAGTAGTAGTAGTTGTTGTTGTTGCAGTAGTAGTAGTTGTTGTAGTAGTAGTAGCTGTTGTTGTTGCAGTAGTAGTAGTTGTTGTAGTAGTAGTAGTTGTTGTAGTAGTAGTAGTTGTTGTTGTTGCAGTAGTAGTAGTTGTTGTAGTAGTAGTAGTAGTTGTTGTTGTTGCAGTAGTAGTAGTTGTTGTAGTAGTAGTAGTAGCTGTAGTAGTAGTAGTAGTTGTAATAATAGTAGTAGTAGTAGTTGTAGTAGTAGTTGCAATAATAGTAGTAGTAGTAGTCGTAGTAGTAGTCGTAGTAGTAGTTGTAGAAGTAGTTGTAATAATAGTAGTAGTAGTAGTATTCATTCATGGGGAAGCAGTAAACACACAAGGGTGACACAGCACCTGGAGAATGGAAGGTAAAAAGGCTTGATCCAAGAAGAGACAGCTCCAATTCCTTGATCAAGAGCCCCTTACCGGCACCAGTGCACCCCATTAAGGGTTATCAATGGGGAAGGGAAGACTGTTGATATAATGCACCACTGATGTAGCAGCTTGACAGGAAGTATGGTTGTGGCCACGGACTTTGACCCTTGCTGCCTTCTGTCACTGAGGCTGATGTTGCTTGACCCAGGCTGGGGCGCCCTGGGAAGTAAGGTGGTGCACCCAACAATTGTCTCTACTTACAGCAGACATAAAGAACAATATCTGGTGGTGCTTCCTTCCACGGCCACAGAAACGAAAGAGAAAGTCTGTTTGGCGGTGAATTTGTGGTGTTTTATTCTGTCTGCTGAGTTATGTAACCGTCCAGGAGTACTCACCTAATTGTGGTTGCAGGGGTCGAGCCTCAGCTCCTGGCCCCGCCTCTTCGCTGTCCGCTACTGGGTCTCTGCTCTCCCTGCTCCATGAGCTTTATCATACCTCTTCTTAAAGCTATGTATGAATCCTGCCTCCACAACATCACTTCCCAAGCTATTCCACTTCCTGACAACTCTGTGACTGAAGAAATACTTCCTAACATTCCTGTGATTCATCTGAGTCTTCAACTTCCAACTGTGTCCCCTTGTTGCTGTGTCCCATCTCTGGAACATTCTGTCTCTGTCTACCTTGTCAATTCCTCTCAGTATTTTATATGTCGTTATCATATCCCCCCATATCTCTCCTGTCCTCCAGTGTCATCAGGTCGATTTCCCTTAACCTCTTCTCGTAGGACATACCCCTTAGCTCCGGGACTAGTCTTGTTGCAAACCTTTGCACTTTCTCAAATTTCCTTACATGCTTGGCTAGATGTGGGTTCCAAACTGGTGCGGCATACTCCAATATAGGCCTGACATACGTGGTGTACAGGATACTGAACGATTCCTTATTGAGAAGTCGGAATGTTATTCTTGGGTTTGCTAGGCACCCATATACTACAGCAGTTATTTGGTTGATGTGCGCCTCAGGAGATGTGCCTGGTGTTATACTCACCCCAAGATCCTTTTCCTTGAGTGAGGTTTGTAGTCTCTGGCCCCCCCCCTAGACTGTACTCCGTCTGCGGTCTTCTTTGCCCTTCCCCAATCTTCATGACTTTGCACTTGGTGGGGTTGAACTCCAGGAGCCAGTTGCTGGACCAGGCTTGCAGCCTGTCTAGATCCTTTTGTAGTTCTGCCTGGTGCTCGTCCAATTGAATTCTCATCAACTTCACATCATCTGCAAAAAGGGACACTTCTGAGTCTATTCCTTCCGTCATGTCGTTCACATACACCAGAAACAGCATCGGTCCTAGGACTGACCCCTGTGGAACCCCAATCGTCACAGGCACCCACTCTGACACCTCGTCACGTACCATGACTCGCTGTTTTCCCTACAGGTATTCCCTAAACCACTGTAGTTCCTTCCTTGTTATACCTGCCTTGTCTTCCAGCTTATGCACTAATTTCTTGTGTGGAACTGTGTTAAAAGCCTTCTTATAGTCCAAGAAAACGCAATCTACATACCCCTCTATCTCGTCTTACTGCTGTCACCATGTCATAGAACTCCAGTAGGTTTGTGACACAAGATTTCCCGTCCCTGAAACCGTGCTGGTTGTCGTTGAAAAGCTCATTCCTTTCTAGGTGCTCCATCATTCTCCTCCTGATAATCTTCTCCATGACTTTGCATACTATACATGTCAGCGACACTGGTCTGTAGTTTAGTGATTCGTGTCTCATTTTTTTAAAAAATGGGACTACATTTTCTGTCTTCTATACCTCAGGTAGTCGCCCTGTTTCGTTAGATTTGTTGAAGATTGTTGTTAGGGGTACACATAGCTCCTCTGCTCCCTCTCTCAGGACCCATGGAGAGATGTTATCCGGCCCCGTCGCCTTTGAGGTATCTAGCTCACTCAGCAGCCTCTTCACTTCCTCCTTGGTTGTATGTATTGTGTCCAGCACTTGGTGGTGTACCCTACCTCTCCGTCTTTCTGGAGTCCCTTCTGTCACCTGTGTGTGTATACTCACTAATACTAATATATATATATATATATATATATATATATATATATATATATATATATATATATATATATATATATATATATCAAGGGATACACATACCAAGATGCATGTGTATCCCTTGGTATACACACGAAGACATACACATCTCTCAGCATACACGCAGCAAGGTGCGTACATCTCAGAGACTAGCGTCGTTCAGGTGACATGCAGCCTTGACCTGTGTGCAGCCGACAGGCTTCAAACCTAACAGAGTTGATTCTACTTGACTCCAAGGTCAGGAGGTCAGATACTTGACACACACTGCGATGTCAGAATACAAAGTGTTACTGCAACACAAAGCAGCAGGTCAACCGTGCCCAAGGTTCATACCATGGACCCGGGCAATGCCCACCGCTGCCCGCTTTGTGTACTCGTATATTCTGAAGAGTTTCTCTCTTGGGGAGTATATCTCTTGAGTGTGTGAGAAACATTGGTGCCACAGACGTTTCGCCCGCTCAGTAGGTTTCGTCAATCCAAATTCACAGAAGATATCAGATGTCTCCTCCGTGTTTTGACTGAAGAAGCCTGCTGAGAAGGCGAAACGTCTCGTCAGTAAAGATGCCAAGATCTCACCCAACCAGTCCTCAGTATGGTACACACTGAACAAGCAGCATCGTCTTAGGTAAAAGAACACAAGTGCAACTAATGAGCCATTTTATTGTGGCAACGTTTCACTCTCCAGGAGCTTTGTCAAGAAGTAACGGCTTGACTAGGACCTGCCTAGTTTAGGCCAGTAGGCCTGCTGCAGCGTTCCTTCAGTCAACATTATTACAAGGGGCAGTGTGCATACCTCTGCCTCTCCTATATGTACGTTTCATCGCCTCGCTCTGTGATGATGCTAATATTACAACATAAGAATGAAGGAACACTGCAGCAGGTCCTTATTGAAACCACCCACTCAAACCCATGCGTCTGTCCAACCCAGTGACTTCATTAGTCCTATACAAAGAAGAATGGTGAAGATCAGTAGGAGTTTGAGGTAATCAGTCCATCAATCTTCAAAAGAATACAGCATATGCCCGAAGAGGAGGCTTATATACTGTATACACGTGAGGTGAAGCAGTAGTAGGGGATATCACAGTGGGCAAATCCACATGTGGAAGTAGGTCAAGTCTATAGGTTAGGCGAGTGAAGTATTCCCTGTATCAAGATCCCAAGATGGTGCTGTGTCTGACAGAAATGTACAAAAAATGGTTCAGAGAACCGATAAGTAGGTAAATCAGACACATGTGCAATACAGCAGTAGTAGTGAAAAAAGATGATGTAATCAGTCCATCAACCTTGGAGAAAAAAAAGTATTCGAGGTGGTCAGTCCCTCAGCCTGGAGAAGAATTCAGCTCCATGGTCTGGAATGATAACGTTCCAGACCATGAAGCTGAACGATAACGTTCCAAACCATGAAGCTGAACGATAACGTTCCAGACCATGAAGCTGAACGATAACGTTCCAGACCATGAAGCTGAACGATAACGTTCCAGACCATGAAGCTGAACGATAACGTTCCAGACCATAAAGCTGAACGATAACGTTCCAGACCATGAAGCTGAACGATAACGTTCCAGACCATGAAGCTGAACGATAACGTTCCAGACCATGAAGCTGAACGATAACGTTCCAGACCATGAAGCTGAACGATAACGTTCCAGACCATGAAGCTGAACGATAACGTTCCAGACCATGAAGCTGAACGATAACGTTCCAGACCATGAAGCTGAACGATAACGTTCCAGACCATGAAGCTGAATCCTTCTCCAGGCCGAAGGACTGACTCCCTCAACATCGACAACTGTTTGAAAACCAGTACTTACCTACGTCCTTTCTAAATCTAAACTTATCTAATTTAAAACTGTTATTTCTGGTTCTTACTTAATTCATCATCGTACTACTTCCAATACTCTTGTATATTATGGGCAGGATATCCTGAGAGACGATAATTCCCAAGTAACAGTAACTGCTGCTCTGCTGTAAGGAAACCCTTGAAGCTGCGTAGCTGATGAACCTTAATGGAACACTTGACGATATCCTCATCGTCCTCCTGAAGTCTTCCAGCTCACACTGACACATTTCAACACTATGTGACTCGTCCTGTGTGGTGGAACACGACGTGGAAACACAGCTAGTGTTTGTTAAGACTAAGTACCTGTCACGGAGGAAAGGGTACCAGCACACTGCTGATGTATTCAATTTTGTTATTAAAAAGGTCCTGAAGTTCCGCGCTCTCAGACAACACTACCAGGAGATGAACGGCTCCAGCGCTCACTCTTCTGGTGCTCCGCGCTCTCAGACGACACCACCAGGAGATGAACGGCTCCAGCGCTCACTCTTCTGGTGCTCCGCGCTCTCAGACAACACTACCAGATGAACGGCTCCAGCGCTCACTCTTCTGGTGCTCCGCGCTCTCAGACAACACCACCAGATGAACGGCTCCAGCGCTCACTCTTCTGGTGCTCCGCTCTCTCAGACAACACCACCAGGAGATGAACGGCTCCAGCGCTCACTCTTCTGGTGCTCCGCGCTCTCAGACAACACCACCAGGAGATGAACGGCTCCAGCGCTCACTCTTCTGGTGCTCCGCGCTCTCAGACAACACCACCAGGAGATGAACGGCTCCAGCGCTCACTCTTCTGGTGCTCCGCGCTCTCAGACAACACCACCAGGAGATGAACGGCTCCAGCGCTCACTCTTCTGGTGCTCCGCGCTCTCAGACAACACCACCAGGAGATGAACGGCTCCAGCGCTCACTCTTCTGGTGCTCCGCGCTCTCAGACAACACTACCAGGAGATGAACGGCTCCAGCGCTCACTCTTCTGGTGCTCCGCGCTCTCAGACAACACCACCAGGAGATGAACGGCTCCAGCGCTCACTCTTCTGGTGCTCCGCGCTCTCAGACAACACTACCAGGAGATGAACGGCTCCAGCGCTCACTCTTCTGGTGCTCCGCGCTCTCAGCAACACACCAGGAGATGAACGGCTCCAGCGCTCACTCTTCTGGTGCTCCGCGCTCTCAGACAACACTACCAGGAGATGAACGGCTCCAGCGCTCACTCTTCTGGTGCTCCGCGCTCTCAGACACTACCAGGAGATGAACGGTCCAGCGCTCACTCAACTGGTGCTCCGCGCTCTCAGACAACACTACCAGGAGATGAACGGCTCCAGCGCTCACTCTTCTGGTGCTCCGCGCTCTCAGACAACACTACCAGGAGATGAACGGTTCCCGCGCTCACTCTTCTGGTGCTCCGCGCTCTCAGACAACACTACCAGGAGATGAACGGCTCCAGCGCTCACTCTTCTGGTGCTCCGGCTCTCAGACAACGCTACCAGGAGATGAACGGCTCCAGCGCTCACTCTTCTGGTGCTCCGCGCTCTCAGACAACACCACCAGGAGATGAACGGCTCCAGCGCTCACTCTTCTGGTGCTCCGCGCTCTCAGACAACACCACCAGGAGATGAACGGCTCCAGCGCTCACTCTTCTGGTGCTCCGCGCTCTCAGACAACGCCACCAGGAGATGAACGGCTCCAGCGCTCACTCTTCTTGTGCTCCGCGCTCTCAGACAACACCACCAGGAGATGAACGGCTCCAGCGCTCACTCTTCTGGTGCTCCGCGCTCTCAGACAACACTACCAGGAGATGAACGGCTCCAGCGCTCACTCTTCTGTGCTCCGCGCTCTCAGACAACACCTACCAGGAGATGAACGGCTCGCACTTTTACCAAGAAGGTCGACCAATCAGGCGAAGGCGCCGCTATCTTCTATCCCCTTCATGCAAATTTGCCAGGAGAATGAACGGCTCCAGGTAGAAGAAAGGTCAGACAACAGCAGAAGGGCATGGTTATTTCATAGAATGAGCAGGAGAATGAGAGAGAGAGAGAGAGAGAGAGAGAGAGAGAGAGAGAGAGAGAGAGAGAGAGAGAGAGAGAGAGAGAGAGAGAATAAGACTACCCCACAAACCACCACCACCAACCAGCGTCCACCCAACAAACCACCACCAACCAACCAGCGTCCACCCCACAAACCACCATCACCAATCAGACTACCACCGTCTCCGAAGAAGAATGTCAACACGCAACTATTAAGAACATAAAAGCAATGCTGTCGCCAGATATTCAATCAGGAGTCGTAATTAATGCTGGTACTACCCCATCACGTCGCCACGGTGGAGAACATTTGTTCTGCTCGCCGTCAATTACTGTCAACCACACGACCAAGAATAACAAGCTTCAAGCCACATTTTTTTATTCCAGGGGGAATAAAATTGTATTAGTGGAGGTTAAATAAGAGGATGCTTGGACCGTCTTGGGAGTTAAGAAGAAGCTTCAAATGGACCGTCTTGGAGGTCAAGAAGACGCTTGGACCGTCTTGCAGGTCAAGAAGACGCTTGGACCATCTTGGAGGTCAAGAAGACGCTTGGACCATCTTGGAGGTCAAGAAGACGCTTGGACCATCTTGGAGGTCAAGAAGACGCTTGGACCGTCTTAGAGGTTGCTTGAACCATCTTGGAAATAAAGAGGACGCTTGAATAGTCGTGGAGGTAAAGAAGACGCTTGGACCACCTTGGAAATAAAGAGGACGCTTGAATCGTCTTGGAGGTCAAGAGGACGCTTGGACCATCTTGGAGGTAGAGAGGACGCTTCAGGGAGCTGGTGGGTGCCCCTTGTATGAGGCCTCACCAAAACAAAGGAGCATCAGCGTCCTCTGGTCACCTAGCTTCCTACTACCTGTTGGGGTCATGACCTCTGCCCACACGCAGTGCTCACCCCGGCGTTCAGCTTGCCCCGCCTCGTCCTGCCATGCCCTGCCCCGCCCCGCCCTGCCTCGCCCATGATGAAGAACGGGTAGAAGGCAGTAACCCTCACACTTCCACACTAAATAACTGCGCATAAGTTAATAGGGTTATCAAAGCCAATTCTTTGGGTAGCATTGAAAATGGGTTGGGCAAATATTTTTGTTAGTGGGTTTGGGTTTGAGAAGAACCTGCCAAGTATGGGCCAGTAGGCCTGCTACAGTGCTCCTCTTTTCTTATGTTCTTAACTGTCTACAACAGTAGTCCTCCATACCTTCACTCTATACTTTTCTTTCCACTTCCACTCTTCCTTCCCTCCTTTGCTTGTCTTCCGGTACATTTAAATCCATGTTTAAGTGGTTCAGCACTTGCTGGAGCCTGGAATACCCCGCTGTAATCCAGTAAGTCTTTATAACCATTTTTGTTAGTGGTCCAGCACTTGCTGGAGCCTGGAACACCCTGCTGTAATCCAAAAAGTCTTTATGACCGTTTTTGTTAGTGGTCCAGCACTTGCTGGAGCCTGGAACACCCTGCTGTAATCCAAAAAGTCTTTATGACCGTTTTTGTTAGTGGTCCAGCATTTGCTGGAGCCTGGAACACCCTGCTGTTATCCAGTAAGTCTTCATGACCGTTTTTGTTAGTGGTCCAGCACTTGATGGAGCCTGCAGCACCCTGCTGTAATCTAGTTAGTCTTGGATAATATAAACACTGATAACCTGGGCTATGCAAGCTAATTTTCTTGAACTCTTATTAAAAAAAGACTGATCTGTGATTTAAACTACCAATCTGTATTTGAAGAATAAACTACACAATGTCGTTTATGGAACAATTCACAAATGATCCACAATTCTGAGAGGAAACGTTAATGTTTCGGGTCCGTCCTGGACCGAATTGCATGATTGTATTAGACTGTACTGAGAACGTGATTATATTACTGTACTGAGAACGTGATTATATTACTGTACTGAGAACGTGATTATTCAATTAACACTCACCTTCAAGCTTGGTGTATCACGCTGGAGGCAAGGCGGTGGCGGTCTTCATGACTTGCACGTTTGTTTATCACTCTTTTGTACTCCCAAGAGTGGCTTTCACTCGACTAATATTTGTGTTACGGATCATGAGGGTCGAAACTCTCCCTCTACGACTGCGGAAGTGAGTGAAGTGTGTTGCCGGGAGTGCCGAAAAATCATCTTCGACGGATTGACTTGAGATGCTGGGAGGGTCGAAACTCTCTATGAACGTTAGATGAGGAGAGGGCCAAAACGTGCTCTGTGTAGGTGGAAATGATTAAGGCGAGTCGTGGAGTGAGATCGAAACGGAATGAAACGAGGAAAATATTTCTGTAAACGAAATGGTAATAAGAGCGGAGTAAATATTCTTATGTGACAATCATGTCTTCGTCTTCCCCCCCCTCTCTCTCTCTCTCTCTCTTTCTCTCTCTGTCTCTCTCAAGATATGCAGAACACCAGGCAATAATAACGTTCTGGTGCTGCCCTAACAGCACATTGCTAACGGTAAGCACAATGCGTCATAAAATACGTCATACTGTTTTCTTCTCAAATGTTGCGCTCGTGACCAAGACACAAGTTGGTCACAGTGCGTGAGAAACAGGTTTTTGCGCTGATCCCTTGATTTAGCAAGAAAACAAGAGCGCACGCACAGGCAGACATACAGGAGGTCGTTACGGCCAGGAACATTGTGTGACCACCCGTGAGTGTCTCTTTGCCATACAGTACAATGTAAACAACATCCAGCGTGTGGACATGCTTTCCCTTTCACCAACACTTCCTTCCTGTGTATACACACACAGTGTTCTCGTCTTCCTGAGTAGAAATTATGGTACAAATGAACACACACACACACACACACACACACACGAAGAGGTACGATACAGCTCTTGGAGAAGGAAGAGAGTGGACCTAGTAGCAACCAGCGAAGAGGCGGGGCCAGGAGCTGTAACACGATCCCTGCAACCACACACACGTGAATACACACACTTACGAGATATATAGAAGAGCTATAATTTATATTTCAGTGTTGTAGTGAAGCTACTTAGAGTTCCCTCACAAAGTATACAAGGGCTCCAGGTCTTGTGTTGAAAACCTGCCTTAAGAGTAGAAACCTTTGTACTGACTCTTGAGTAAATGTTTTGTTATTGTTCCGTGAGAGGTGAGATATGACCCAGAAAGGAGATGAATGATGAAGTATGAGAGCCCTGTGTGAGGGGAGGCAGACGATAACAGTAACACTGCCAGAAGCAGTACGTTCAATGGCACTAGTGTTATGGAGGGGTCAGGCGAGAGACGGACTGAGAAGATATTGTAGGAGGGGGGGAATAATAGTACCAGTGTAACAGAGAAGTGTTTGGGGAAAGGGGCAACCAGACCTGGTTATGAAGACAACACCCAGCCTAGCCAAGACCACGCCCAACTCCCCCCAAGATCACACCCAGCCTAGCTAAGACCACACCCAACCTCGCCAAGACCACACCCAGCCTCAACACCACACTCAACCTGGTCAAGACTACACCCAGCCTCGCCAAGACTACACCCAGCCTCGCCAAGACCACACCCAGCCTGGTCAACACCACACCCAGCCTCGCCAACACCACTCCCAGCCTTGTCAACACCACACCCAGCCTGGTCAACACCACACCCAGCCTGGTCAACACCACACCCAGCCTCGCCAACACCACTCCCAGGTTGGTCAAGACTACACCCAGCCTCGCTAAGACCACACCCAGCCTGGTCAACACCACACCCAGCCTGGTCAACACCACTCCCAGCCTGGTCAACACCACTCCCAGCCTGGTCAACACCACACCCAGCCTCGCCAAGACTACACCCAGCCTCGCCAAGACCACACCCAGCCTCGCCAAGACCACACCCAGCCTGGTCAACACCACACCCAGCCTCGCCAACACCACACTCAGCCTGGTCAACACCACACCCAGCCTCAACACCACACTCAACCTGGTCAAGACTACACCCAGCCTCGCCAAGACCACACCCAGCCTGGTCAACACCACACCCAGCCTCGCCAACACCACTCCCAGCCTGGTCAACACCACACCCAGCCTAGTCAGCCCCACACCCAGCCTGGTCAACACCACACCCAGCCTCGCCAACACCACACCCAGCCTCGCCAACACCACACCCAGCCTGGTCAACACCACACCCAGCCTGGCCAACACCACACCCAGCCTGGTCAACACCACACCCAGCCTGGTCAACACCACACCCAGCCTGGCCAACACCACACCCAGCCTGGCCAACACCTCACCCAGCCTGGTCAACACCACACCCAGCCTGGTCAACACCACACCCAGCCTCGCCAACACCACACCCAGCCTGGTCAACACCACACCCAGCCTGGCCAACACCACACCCAGCCTGGCCAACACCACACCCAGCCTGGTCAACACCACACCCAGCCTCGCCAACACCACACCCAGCCTGGTCAACACCACACCCAGCCTGGTCAACACCACACCCAGCCTCGCCAACACCACACCCAGCCTGGTCAACACCACACCCAGCCTGGCCAACACCACACCCAGCCTGGCCAACACCACACCCAGCCTCGCCAACACCACACCCAGCCTCGCCAACAGCACACCCAGCCTCGCCAACAGCACACCCAGCCTCGCCAACACCACACCCAGCCTGGTCAACACCACACCCAGCCTGGCCAACACCACACCCAGCCTCGCCAACACCACACCCAGCCTGGCCAACACCACACCCAGCCTCGCCAACAGCACACCCAGCCTCGCCAACACCACACCCAGCCTGGTCAACACCACACCCAGCCTGGCCAACACCACCCCCAGCCTCACCAACACACACCCAGCCTGGTCAACACCACACCCAGCCTGCCAACACACACCCAGCCTGGTCAACACCACACCCAGCCTGGTCAACACCACACCCAGCCTGGCAACACCACACCCAGCCTGGCCAACACCACACCCAGCCTGGTCAACACCACACCCAGCCTGCAACACCACACCCAGCCTGCCAACACCACACCCAGCCTGGCAACACCCACCCAGCCTGGTCAACACCACACCCAGCCTGGTCAACAGCACACCCAGCCTCGCCAACACACACCCAGCCTGGCCAACAGCACACCCAGCCTGGTCAACACCACACCCAGCCTGGTCAACACCACACCCAGCCTGGCCAACAGCACACCCAGCCTCGCCAACAGCACACCCAGCCTGGCCAACACCACAACAGGCGTGGTCGTCACAGTCTTCGTGATCGCAGGTTATACTCTGAGAGTCACTTACAAGACTTAACCAAAAAATATAAAACCAGACTCGAGGCTTAATACATTAATCTCCGCCTGATAATCACAACAGCCGCTTAAAATTCAAGCAATTCAAATAACTGGTTTTGTTACTATTGACAAAATGCAGATTTAAAAAAAAAATACAAAATACATTTTCTAACGATTTCGGGAATCACCCCGCCGCGGCGCAGACTAGGTCTAAATTGTAAAAAAAGAAATGTTATATGAATAAGCGTATTTACAATCGCAGGAAAGTTAGGTTAGGTAAGATTTGTCAGGAAACAGGACAAGTGTTTACCGACGCTGGTAGGTGGAGAAGTGCTCAGTAAATGTAAGTAGAAGTTTGTAAACTTGACCTGCCATCTTGTGTGTTTATAAGAGAGGAACAACGAGCATTTATGTTACTAGTATGTCAGTACCTCCCAGGTTGGGGGTACCGACATATTACTAATATAACACAATAAACAATAAACAAACAAGCCACCGAGGTGGCTTGTTTGTTGCGCACCTCACACCCATTGTTTGGACGGTAGCGCAGGAGCATATGGACACACGAGAGGCCTAGCAACTAGGCCTCTCGTGTAGAGATTTATATCTACAGTTAGTTCACTGAAAAGGAAAAAATGCTAGTCATCTACCCGAGAGTAATATGACTTATGTGGTTGTGGTGGGCAGCAGGAAACAAGAGTGGCGGCCAGGACGACGCCCACTACGGAATGTCGTCCACACCACCTCACCCACTCTATCTTTCTCATTTTCACCCCACATTCTGACCTTAATTACTTCCATCTTGAGAACAAAACATATTTTATCTCTGGCACAGATACAGAACAAAGAACACAAATACAAGGAGACAAATTTGGCGCGTAATTAAAAACAAATGAATCTAGAGCGGGAATATTGTGAGCGTTGCGCCCTTCTTGAGCGCAGAGTGTTTGACCCATATTGCAATATATGCCACGTACTGCCTCTATTTTTTGTACCACCTCTCAGTGTCACTTTTTAATGTTATGCACAGCAAGTGAAACAACTCTTCCCCCAACAGATCACTTAGATTTAATTATCAAATACAAGTGAATTTCATTTTTCAGGGAAAGGACAGGATTCAAACCCGTGCTAACTATGCATCTATTACTGGAGTGTAAAGTGCACGCATCTACCACTGGAGCGTAAAGTGGTAGAGCGTAAGCTTAGCACAAGCTGCAACATGAGTCACAATTCTGTCCGTTCCGTAGCATAAACTAACAAGTTTGATTTCAATATAAAATGCTGTCATGTTGGTGTGTGTTGAAGTGTATGGTGGTGGTCCCCCTCAGGTTTCCACTCACAATGTTTACATAGTCAAGCTTTACACGCAACACAACATCAACACTTTCTAATGAATATCAATGAATGTTATTATTATTGTTATTATTTTCGAACACATCTGCCGTCTCCCACCAAGGTATAGTGACTGCATAAAAATAAAGCATTTACCATCATTCATCCAATAGCTGTCTTGTCAGAAGTGCGCAGACATCACAATTCAGGTGACCTTGCGAAATACAATATCCTCAGCCTTCCTTCAGCCTCTGCTGCCACCGTACTTTCCATCTTCAGGACTCACGTCCGGTAACCAGGTTCCCTAAGCCCTTTCATAAATATTACCTTGCTCACTCCAACAGCACGTCAAATCCTTAAAACCACTTGTCTCTACTCAGATCTAACACGTTCATACACGCCTGCTGGATGCTCAAGCCCTAACCATTTAAAACCTCCTCCACACCCTTATTCCAACTCTTCGTAGAACGATCTCTAACCTTCCTTTCTTCCATCCCGGATTTATACACCCTCTTGATCATCCTACCCTGCTCTATCCTCACTAAAATGGACAAAACGTCAACAACTCCTCTGCTCTCTGAATTATTCATTTCTTAGCCTCACATTGCCTTTTAATTTCTGTGATCCAAATTCTTTGTATAATATTTACGCCATAAATTGTTCTCAGATATAAAACCTCAACTGCTTACAGCCTACTTCTTGCTGCAATTGCAGTGTCTGCAGTGTTTAAAGCCCATGCATCGCACCCATATAAAAGTGTTGGTACCACCATATCTTATACATTACCTTTTTTGCCTCCATACATAACTTCTTTCCACAGAAGTTTCAACATTCCACCTTCTCTATGGTTTCCTTCAACTTTCATAGACCTATCTTCAAACACGTCCACTCCCAAATACATAAATACTTGACTCACGAAATCGTAATGACACGTCATGTTGACGGCTTTGAGGGGACTTGAGCTAGAGTTCGTCACGGACATGCTAGCGGGAGATTTGTCAGTAAAAACTAGCATTTGTGGACACAGTGGTGCCTATGCTAACCTTCCTATGGTGTAGAAATATACCTAGTTGGATGAATCTTATTGAAGCAAGCTGGCCAAGTGGCTTACACGACGGTCTGGAGTTTTGCGATTCTCTGATCGCGGGTTCTAACCCCACCCGTGGTATGTTTTTTTTTTTTTACATAAATCATTCAACTTCTTCCATATTCCCTCCCGCCAATCTGATATCCAGTTTTCTCAATACTTAATTTTTTTTTGTTTCATCACTTTGTATTTTTCTATGTTTACTTTCAGCTTCTTATTTTTACATTCCCTCCCAAATTCGTCCACCAAACTTGTAACATTTCTTCAAAACCTCCCAAAAGAACCATGTCATCGGCAAAGAGCAATTGTGACAAATCTCACATTGCGTCATTAATTATCTTTCACTGCTATGCCTATTCCAACACCCTAGCATTCTCCCTCTTTTACAATCTTATCTACAAACATAATAAACAACCCAAACCACGGAACGGGTGGGGATTGAACCCATGGCGAATGAGTCGTAAAACTCCAGGCCAGTGCGTAAGCCACTACAGTTTTACGACCCGCCGTGGGTTCAAATCCCACCCGTTATGTGGTTTGCAATTAAACACCCTTTGGTGGCATCACACATACCTGACTACGCTACTTTCAGCCACCTACCACCCACCTGTTCCACACATTTGCAACATCTGCCACACTGCTGCACTCGTATTTATCCAGTATCTTTCCCACATCCATAAATGCAACAGTTTCACTGTAAACACTTGGATGGTTACCAAGTCAGATCATTCCATACCTTCTACAAATCATCCTTCCTTTGCAATCCTACTTTCTGTCTTATCACTGACTCTTACAATAATAATTCTACGGTACACTCCACCCGGTATACACAACAGCCTTATGCCTTTTTTTTTATTTGTAATGTTATAATCATGGATCAGCGCTAAACCATAGTTATGCAGACTCTGGGGAATGGAAGGCAATCAGGTTTGATCCAGAGAAGGGAAAATAGCTCTAATCTCATGGATCAAGAACCTTCACCAGCATCAAGGAACCCCTTTCATCCTCGAGGTTTCCAGTGGCAACATGAATATTTATGTGGGTGGTAAAACAAGCGATCACTGACTACCTCACACAGAGACCTTCAACACGGTGCCTTCATACCATTGTTTTCCTAGCCGTCACAAGTGGTGTTTAGCACCTTGAGGATACGTTTCGCCCACCAAGGCTTCTTCAGTCCACAGGAAGCCCCTGGTGGGCGAAATGTATCTATGCGTGTCTTTCACACTTAGGTTGTCTACCTGCCAGGAAGTGATAACTCTTTAAACCAGCTGACCCCGATGGTCGATGCTGAGGATAATGATAATACTGATGCTGAAGATGATGCTGGGGTGGATGCTGGGGTGGATGCTGGGGTGGATGCTGGGGTTGTCACATCACTGAGACACCAGTGAAGAGATGACTGGGTGTAAGAAACATCCGCGCTGCCGGCGACACCATAATGGTGGCTTCATCAGCCAGATCCAAACACGCAGTTGTCATGAAGGTAGAGGAACCCACCTTGTAGCTGCAACTGCCACACTACAAGCCACTACTCGACCAGGAACCACTCACTCACACACAAGTATTTCTTCAGTCACAGAGTTTTGTCAGGAAGTGGAATAGTCTGGCAAGTGAGGTAATGGAGGCAGGAACCATACATAGCTTTAAGATGAGGTATGATCAAGCTCACGAAGCAGGGAGAGAGAGGACCTAGTAGTGATCAGTGAAGAGGCGGGGCCAGGAGCTGAGTCTCGACCCCTGCAACCACAAATAGGTGAGTACACACACACACACAAGGAGCCACAAAGACCATAGTCTTTATATTACTCAGCATCTTTGAGAGGAAGACCCAGGTCTTCATCTTTGGTTGAGAGGAAGGATGCTGCGGGTATTTACAACGTTTGGTTCAGCTGCATTAGGGACGTGACGCTGCAGAATGAGCTGGAGCGCCGGCGGCCATCAGCTGTGTTGTGTTG
Organism: Cherax destructor; assembly: GCA_009830355.1. Classification (NCBI taxonomy): domain Eukaryota; kingdom Metazoa; phylum Arthropoda; class Malacostraca; order Decapoda; family Parastacidae; genus Cherax; species Cherax destructor. The sequence goes on from WNWK01000533.1 coordinate 303,318, forward strand.
TAAATGGTATAAAATACCGACACGTTGATGATTAAGACACATGTGCAACAGCTCATTGTCTTTATTGATGAAACGTTTCGCCTACACAGTAGGCTTCTTCAGTCAAATACAGCGGGAGCAGGTGTAGTAGTGAAATGATAATGTAATCAGTCCATCAACCTTGGAGATATAAGGTGGTCAGTCCTTCAGCCTGGCTGGGGAGAAACGTTTCATCAATAAAGACACCCAAGTGTAGAACAGGTGTCTTAATCGTCATGTGTACGTTGTGTTCTTTAAGGCTACCAGGGACCTTCAGTCATGTTGGTGAAATAAAGTATAATTCTATAAAGCGGGGTACAGTATATTTCTATAAAGCGGAGTACAGTTTATCATATAATTAAGGTGACTACAATCAAGTTATTACGATTTCGTGAGTTGTGATGGCACTTGAGCTAGAGTTCGTCACAGCTACGCTAGCGGGAGATTCATCTGTAAAAACTTGCATTTGTGGTCACAGTGGTGGCACATGCTGACCTCCCTGTGGTGTATAAATATACCCAGTTGGATGAATCTTTTTGTAACCAGCTGGACCAGTGGCTTACGCACTGGCCTGGAGTTTTACGACTCCCTCGCCATGGGTTCAAACCCCACCAGTTCCGTGGATTGTATAACTAATTTATAGAGAGCAACTTATTGTGCAAAGTATTTCGGACAGCCTTTAAAGTTTAAATGCCCTTTATTCAGAGAAATGGAGTTACTCTCCCTTCTCTTGGATCAGATCTGATTGTCTCCATTACCGGGGTGCTGCATGACCCTTGCCACACACCTGGGTAAAGATGGGACGTTGGTAGAGACAGCAACCACCCAGGGAGGTACTACAGTCTTGCCATATTAAGCCTAAACCAGTAGCTTGTTAAATATTTTGCACTCTGGTATGATTGCTGGTGTTTTGTTATTGTCATGAACATGTAAGACGATAGGGACATTTTTTCAATCATTTAGATAAAAAAATGTAAAATGCTGTGACTGGAACAATACATAAATAGCCCCGAAATGATCCAAGTACGACCGAAACGTCGTCAGAAGTTTTTTTTCTTATCGGGTTATGTGTGTATTCTTCAGGATTTTTTTTTTACATTCCGTATACATTTATATTCATTTTTTGAACGCTTCTTAATAGTTGTTATCATGTAATATTTCCTGGTTTGAGTCCAGTCCGATGGGGCGTTGATTCCTGGAGCCATTATCAGATACAGTCATGAAACACTGGTGGTGTTTTATTCGTCAGGAAACAAGACAAGTGTTTCCTGACACGGGCTTTAGCCATATGAGGACCCGCTGCCTGCAGTTTTTAGTGTCAGGACCGAGGCCTTCCACTGGCTTACCGGTCCACCACATAAACATGTGATGTGTTCCCATCATTAGTGTGTTCAGACAGTGGGGGGTGTTCCCATCATAAGTGTTCTGGCAGTAGGAGTGTGTTGCGGATGTGTTTCCATTATTAGTGTTCAGACAGTAGGAGTGTGATGTGGATGTGTTCCCATCATTAGTGTTCTGGCAGTAGGAGTGTGTTGTGGGTGTGTTCCCATCATTAGTGTTCTGGCAGTAGGAGTGTGTTGTGGATGTGTTCCCATCATTAGTGTGTTCAGGCAGTAGGAGTGTGATGTGGTGTGTTCCCATCATTAGTGTTCTGGCAGTAGGAGTGTGTTGCGGATGTGTTCCCATCATTAGTGTTCTGGCAGTAGGAGTGTGTTGTGGGTGTGTTTCCATCATTAGTGTTCTGGCAGTAGGAGTGTGTTGTGGGTGTGTTCCCATCATTAGTGTTCAGGCAGTTGGAGTGTGATGTGGATGTGTTCCCATCATTAGTGTTCAGGCAGTTGGAGTGTAATGTGGATGTGTTCCCATCATTAGTGTGTTCGACAGTAGGAGTGTGTTGTGGATGTGTTCCCATCATTAGTGTGTTCGACAGTAGGAGTGTGTTGTGGATGTGTTCCCATCATTAGTGTGTTCAGGCAGTTGGAGTGTGTTGTGGATGTGTTCCCATCATTAGTGTTCGACAGTAGGAGTGTGTTGCGGATGTGTTCCCATCATTAGTGTGTTCGACAGTAGGAGTGTGTTGTGGATGTGTTCCCATCATTAGTGTGTTCAGGCAGTTGGAGTGTGTTGTGGATGTGTTCCCATCATTAGTGTGTTCAGGCAGTTGGAGTGTGTTGCGGATGTGTTCCCATCATTAGTGTGTTCGACAGTAGGAGTGTGTTGTGGATGTGTTCCCATCATTAGTGTGTTCAGGCAGTTGGAGTGTGTTGTGGATGTGTTCCCATCAATAGTGTGTTCGACAGTAGGAGTGTGTTGCGGATGTGTTCCCATCATTAGTGTGTTCAGGCAGTTGGAGTGTGTTGTGGATGTGTTCCCATCATTAGTGTGTTCGACAGTAGGAGTGTGTTGTGGATGTGTTCCCATCATTAGTGTGTTCAGGCAGTTGGAGTGTGTTGTGGATGTGTTCCCATCATTAATGTGTTTTGGCAGTAGGAGTGTGTTGCGGATGTGTTCCCATCATTAGTGTTCTGGCAGTAGGAGTGTGTTCCCATCATTAGTGTGTTCTGGCAGTAGGAGTGTGATGTGGGTGTGTTCCCATCATTAGTGTTCTGGCAGTAGGAGTGTGTGCCCATCATTAGTGTTCTGGCAGTAGGAGTGTGTTCCCATCATTAGTGTTCTGGCAGTAGGAGTGTGTTCCCATCATTAGTGTTCTGGCAGTAGGAGTGTGTTCCCATCATTAGTGTTCTGGCAGTAGGAGTGTGTTCCCATCATTAGTGTGTTCAGGCAGTAGGAGTGTGTTGTGGATGTGTTCCCATCATTAGTGTGTTCTGGCAGTAGGAGTGTGATGTGGGTGTGTTCCCATCATTAGTGTTCTGGCAGTAGGAGTGTTTTCCCATCATTAGTGTTCTGGCAGTAGGAGTGTTTTCCCATCATTAGTGTTCTGGCAGTAGGAGTGTGTTCCCATCATTAGTATGTTCAGGCAGTAGGAGTGTGTTCCCATCATTAGTGTGTTCAGGCAGTAGGAGTGTGTTGTGGATGTGTTCCCATCATTAGTGTGTTCTGGCAGTAGGAGTGTGATGTGGGTGTGTTCCCATCATTAGTGTTCTGGCAGTAGGAGTGTTTTCCCATCATTAGTGTTCTGGCAGTAGGAGTGTTTTCCCATCATTAGTGTTCTGGCAGTAGGAGTGTGTTCCCATCATTAGTATGTTCAGGCAGTAGGAGTGTGTTCCCATCATTAGTGTTCTGGCAGTAGGAGTGTGATGTGGGTGTGTTCCCATCATTAGTGTTCTGGCAGTAGGAGTGTGATGTGGGTGTGTTCCCATCATTAGTGTTCTGGCAGTAGGAGTGTGATGTGGGTGTGTTCCCATCATTAGTGTTCTGGCAGTAGGAGTGTGATGTGGGTGTGTTCCCATCATTAGTGTTCTGGCAGTAGGAGTGTGTTCCCATCATCAGTGTGTTCAGGCAGTAGGAATGACCTTGTCAAGAGTGCTCAGGGAATAACAACCCTTATCAACAGTGTAATGAGAGCCTCTTTTCCGTTGTTGTGTGGCAAGTTATGTCACTGACACACTGTAGTCTGCTGGTTAAATGTTTTCTTACTGAGATACTTTACCTTGTGTTTATGTTTCTTACCGACGTTTCTTATACAGATGTTTGTGTTTACTTGGAGTCTACCTGGAGGGTATTCCGGGGATCAACGCTCCCGCGGCCCGGTCCACCACCAGGCCTTTCTGTGGACCAGGGCCTGATCAATCAGGCTGTTATTTCTGGCCTCACGTAGTCCAACGTACGAGCCACAGCCCAGCTGATCCGGCACCGACTTCAAGTATCTGTCCAGCTCTCTCTTGAAGGCAGCCAGGGAGCTATTGGTAATTCCCCTTATGCATGGTGGGAGGCTGTTGAACAGTCCTGGGCCCTGGACACTTATGGTGTTTTCTCTTAGTGTACCAATGGCGCCCCTACTTTTCATTGGGGGTATTTTCCTTCGTAGGGAGTGTCGTGTAGTGGGTGGAAATTGTGGTTAAGAACATGCTGGTGGAAAGGTGGCGTACTGTGTGTGTGGGTGGTGGTGGCGACAGTGTGTGTGGGTGGTGCTGGCGGCATTGTGTGTGGGTGGTGCTGGCGGCGGCATTGTGTGTGGGTGGTGCTGGCGGCGGAAGTGTGTGTGGGTGGTGGTGGCGGCAGTGTGTGTGGGTGGTGGTGGCGGCAGTGTGTGTGGGTGGTGGTGGCGGCAGTGTGTGTGGGTGGTGGTGGCGGCAGTGTGTGTGGGTGGTGGTGGCGGCAGTGTGTGTGGGTGGTGGTGGCGGCAGTGTGTGTGGGTGGTGGTGGCGGCAGTGTGTGTGGGTGGTGGTGGCGGCAGTGTGTGGTGGTGGTGGGCAGTGTGTGGTGGTGGTGACGGCAGTGTGTGTGGGTGGTGGTGGCGGCAGTGTGTGTGGGTGGTGGTGGCGGCAGTGTGTGTGGGTGGTGGTGGCGGCAGTGTGTGTGGGTGGTGGTGGCGGCAGTGTGGAGATGGTGGTGGTGGCGGCAGTGTGATGTTTCTTTGTGGTGGTAGTGGTATAGTGTTTGTGATTGTGGTGATGGTGGTCAGTCTCTCAGCATGGCTGAGAGACTGACCACCTCAAATACTATTTTCTCAAAGGTTGATAAATTAGACACTATGCAACACTTGGGTATCTTTATTGTGGAAACGTTTCGCCACACAGTGGCTTCATCAGTCTAATACAAAGTAGAAAGTTGTAAGGAGAGGAGGAGTTTGAGGTAATCAGTCCCTCGGCCTGGAGTCGATGTGTTCAGTCCATCAATCTTGTAGTAAGTACAGCATAGGGTAATAGAGGTTCCTTATATACTGTAGACAGGTGAGGTGAAGCAGGAGGAGGCGGGGTCATAGTGGTACCATCCACTAGTCGAAGTAGGTCTTCGTCCAAAGGTTGGACAAGTGTTGAAGAATTCCTTGTATCAAGATTCCAAGATCTTCTGCTTCGCCTCACCTGTCTACAGTATATAAGCAACTTATTTTGCCCTATGCTGTACTTACTACAAGATTGATGGACTGAACACATCGACTCCAGGCCGAGGGACTGATTACCTCAAACTCCTCCTCTCCTTACAACTTTCTACTTTGTATTGGACTGATGAAGCCACTGTGTGGCGAAACGTTTCAACCATGAAGACACCCAGCTGTTGCACATGTGTCTTAATCAACTTGTCCGCATTTTATTCCATCTTCAACACAGCTCCGCCATCTTCAGCTACTGTAGGATTTACGGGTTTAGCGCTTCCCATGAATGTAACAATAATGTCCTCCCGAGTGCTTCAAATTTAGGTAACATAAATACACGAGTGAGAGGGGTTGGATATGAGTGGGACTTACACACGAGTGAGAGGGGTTGGATATGAGTGGGACTTACACACGAGTGAGAGGGGTTGGATATGAGTGGGACTTACACACGAGTGAGAGGGGTTGGATATGAGTGGGACTTACACACGAGTGAGAGGGGTTGGATATGAGTGGGACTTACACACGAGTTAATGGGGTTATCAAAGCTTATTCCTAATTGGACAGCATTGAAAATGGGCTGAGCAAATATTATTGTTAGTGGGTTTGGGGTTGAGAAGAACTTGACTAGTATGGGCCGGCAGGCCTGCCGCAGTGTTCCTCCTTTCTTTTGTTCTGATAACACTGGACAATAAAAAGATTTGCGTCTACTACTGAAATACATTCACGTGTACAGGCAGACCCTGCTTTACAGCGCTTCGTTTTACAGTGTTTCACTAATACAGCGGTTTTTCAATTATACCCATTCTTCAGTTATTCAGACTTATGCTAAGGGCGAAAATATTTTAAGGTAAGTAATGTGTGTACTGTATATGCATATTTTAAGCCTAGCTCTATTGCTCTCTTAATATATAATAGTGTAAACATGTTATCAGGCGTTTATGTGCATTTGAGAGAGAGAGAGAGAGAGAGAGAGAGAGAGAGAGAGAGAGAGAGAGAGAAGAGAGAGAGAGAGAGAGAGAGAGAGAGAGACTGCTTCACTTTACAGCAGTAGCCCGGAATCTAACCTGATGTACAAGCGGGGCCCTCCTGTATGTCATTACCTCAGCGATGCTGATATGACAAACCTCGTCATAACATGTCAAGTGTCTTACAGAAATATTTTGGTAATAATGTTGGCAGAATTACCCACAATATGTTAGGTAAAAGAACACAAGTGTAACTAATGCGACATTTTATAGTGGAAACATTTCGCTCTCCAGGAGCTTTGTCAAGCCGACAAGTTCCTGTAGAGCGAAACGTTGCCACAATAAAATGTCGCATTAGTTGCACTTGTGTCCTTTTACTTAACACATCTTTAACGTGAAAACGTTTCGCCACACAGTGGCTTCACCAGTCCTATACAAAGAAGAATGGTGAAGATCAGGAGGAGTTTGAGGTAATCAGTCCCTCAGCCTGGAGTCCATGTAATCACTCCATCAGTCTTGAAAAGAATACACCATATGTTGCACATGTGTCGAATTTATCAACTAGGTCTTCGTCCAAAGGTGGGACAAGTGTTGAAGAATTCCTTGCATCAAGAGCCTACGTCTGTCAGACACTGCAACATCATGGGATCTTGATACAAGGAATTCTTCAACAATTCATCAACTGCCTAGTCATCATCAGCTCGTCATCAAAACTCCAACTGCACAGATAATTTCATTTCCATTTTTTTTGTTTTGCAAATACAAATTCTTACGTATTCAGTCAATTTTAATTTCAGATTAAAAATCAGCAAACCTGAAATAGTCTAAAATACATGTTATCCTAGTAGCAAATCTGATATTGTGTACTATTCTTATTAATATTAATAGTGAAGATGGTTAATAATAATAATAATAATAATAATAATAATAATAATAATAATAAAAATAATCTTTATTTCTACAAGTACACGATACAACGTATACAGACCATAGCTGGCATCAATGATATACTATGTAGAAAGCCCATTGTTATGCAGAGTATTTCGGGTAAAAATTAGGTTTTGTCCCCAGGATGCGACCCACACCAGTCGACTAGCACCCAGGTACCTACTTACTGCTAGGTCAACAGGAACAGCAGGTGTCTTAAGAAAACGCTCCCCCAATGTTTCCACTGGTACCGGGGATCGAACCACGAACCTCAATGTGTGAGCTGATTACACTACCAACCGAGCTACAGGACACATCAAGAGCCCTTCACTGACATCAAGGCACCCACCCACCCCTTCCTTGATGGTGTAGTTGCCTCGAATGAGGGGAAAAATGCTTCCCTACCCGTCTTTTTTTCCAGTGTGGTTTACGTGAGGAGTTGAGCAGTAGCGTCACTTAACAACAACAGTGACCTTGCCGCCACCCTGGGGGCGTCAACTTCGCTGCTCAGCATAACCATTTCAAACACCCAAATTGGGGGAAGATTGAGTGGAAAACCCAGAAAAAAGCAAATACTGTACATGTAACGGTGACTCTGCTGTGTTTGTCAGTCATGTCACTGTCAGGTCAGGACTCTGCTGTGTGTGTGTGTGTGTGTGTGTGTGTCAGTCATCATGTCACTGTCAGGTCAGGACTCTGCTGTGTGTGTGTGTGTGTGTGTGTGTGTGTCAGTCATCATGTCACTGTCAGGTCAGGACTCTGCTGTGTGTGTGTGTGTGTGTGTGTGTGTGTCAGTCATCATGTCACTGTCAGGTCAGGACTCTGCTGTGTGTGTGTCAGTCATCATGTCACTGTCAGATCAGGACTCTGCTGTGTGTGTGTCAGTCATCATGTCACTGTCAGGTCAGGACTCTGCTGTGTGTGTGTCAGTCATCATGTCACTGTCAGGTCAGGACTCTGCTGTGTGTGTGTCAGTCATCATGTCACTGCCTAGTCAGGACTTTGCTGTGTGTCTTACACCTCAGGTCACTCTCCGGTCAGGTGGGTGGAAGACGGAGTGTCCACAAGACGTGTAACACCGACACAAGCTCTCCTGGAACTCTCTTTGTCTTACAACAGCTTCTTCAGCTCTAAGTGTCTCTGTATTGCCAGGTCAGTTGCATCCTGGTTGTCAGGTGAGTGTCGTGCAGCTTCCATGCAGTGGAGCTGGTCAGGACCATGCTGGTCCTCATGTGAACTTTACACTGGCTGCATGAGGGTCTTTGGAGGAAGGTTGGTGACCTCTGGATGCACTCACACACATGTTCAAATTGAACGATGCTCCACGCCAACACCTGTGGAGGCTCCTGGTGTGTGTATGTGACCACTCTGCACCCAGCTACTTCCTCTCTCTCTCTCTCTCTCTCTCTCTCTCTGAGTACAACACACGTTACCTCGTGTAAGACAAACCTTGCAACACTTACTTAACAAAAATAGTGTAACAAAGTAGTACCATGAAGTGCCATTAAAGCGAGCACTTTGGGTAATTTTAAAATTGAATGTAATAATACTGGTAGAATTACCGACAATATGTTAAGTAAAAGGACACAAATGCAACTAATGTGACATTTTATTGTGGCAACGTTTCGCTCTCCAGGAGCTTTGTCAAGCATCGTCTTGACAAAGCTCCTGGAGAGCGAAACGTTGCCACAATAAAATGTCACATTAGTTGCATTTGTGTCCTTTTACTTAACAATTTTAAAATTGGTTTAGTCAATTATACGAGAAGTGGGAATTCTAGATGAGTTGAAGATAACAAATCAGATGATAATAGTCATTAAGTACATGGTTGTCAAACAAGTAGATCGATTAAAACACAATAAGCTCCTGGGCCCGACGAACTGTCTTCAAGGGTTCTTAAATAGCGCAGATAGAACTTATAGAGCCACTAACTAGGCTGTACAAAGCATCACTAAAAACGGGTTTCACGCACCAGATGTGGAAGATAGTTAATATAATTCCTATATTCAAATCAGGAGATAAGTCCATATCATCAAAATACCGCCCATTGTTTTTCCACACACAACCATGCCTCTAGCATTCCTCAGTAGCAGGATACACTGCAGCAACATCTCACTACTGAAGTAGTCACCACCAACACCCTCCCCCTAAACACATGCACCCCATCCCTGGAATGCATGTCATTTCTGCCACAGAAATGGTCCCAGTTATCAATAAATAGAGCTGCAATGTCCTTGCAGTATTTGCTCAGTTATCAGTTAACACCGGATGTTTCGGACAAGTTACTGTCGTGGTCTGAAAAGTGACAGATGCAATTCAATGAGAAAAAATACAAAGTCCTAATCCCTGGGAATAAAAAAAACCTTCACACACATATGTAAATTGTCACATAAAATATATATATTACCAACAAATGTATAAGACACTCGTGCCACGTTCAATAACTTCAATACGAAAACGTTTTTCACACCAGCGGCTTTATTAATGCAAAAACAGCCATAACACTACAATATAAAGTAGCGTGGAGGTCAGTTGAAGTTTAGGAGATGTTCATAAGACAGTTAATATCAAAAGATAACTGTCCTAAGACACTAAAATCAATTTAGGCAAAACTCTGGAGATGTTGCAGCTTCCTATGTTCTGCACAATTATATTGCTAAGACAAATGACCCACTTCCACGAGTGGGTCCCATCCACTTGTAATCCCCTCTTCTACTACTGTCTTTCTCCACATCTACAACTCCACTGTTAACTCTGTGACTCACTTTATAGGCCCCCAACTACTTTCACTAGTTGGCCCTGCCCACATGTGATGATGTCCTCAAGTGCTGCACCTCTCATGTGTCATATTTATCTTTCTTATGTATAAGCAGGACTTGAGGATTAAGACACATGTGCAACAGTTGAGTATCTTTATTGATGAAACGTTTCGCTAACCCAATAGGTTTCTTCTGTCAAATACAAAGGGAACAGTAGTAATAAAATAAAGATGATGTAATCAGTCCATCAACATTGAAGAAAAAGTATTTGAGGTGGTCAGTCCCTCAGCCTGGAGAAGAGTTCAGCTCCATGGTCTGGAACGATATGAAGCTGAACTCTTCTCCAGGCTGAGGGACTGACCACCTCAAATACTTTTTCTCCAATGTTGATGGACTGATTACATCACCTTTGTTTCGTTACTACTGCTGCCTTTGTATTTGACTAAGGAAGTCTACTGTGTAGGCGAAACGTTTCATCAATAAGGACACCCAACTGTTGCACATGTGTCTTAATATTCAACTTGTCTGTATTTTTATATCAAACATGGGCCACCAGACCTATACCCAGTACTCCCCTAGTGTTATATAAGTGTATTTTGTATAACCCTGGTACCTTACCTGCAGGTACTGACGATTCTGCATGTCCTCTCTCATCTGCAACGAAATAAACCACGTGTTAATCTCGAATCTATGATTTCTACAAATTTGTCAACAATTTAAGTGATGCAGTAAGAAGCTCCTGCATTTGGCAGCGGTTCAACTGTTTGGGCGAAAATCCTACTTAAGATTTAGATTTTGCCGCCGAAGCTGCTAATTTATTGTGTACCCCTATCATTTGCATGGACGGTAATGACTAGCTTAGTGTGCACCCAATATTCATCCAGTGGACGATAGCGGTTACTTTATTATCCATCCCATATCTATCCTATGGAAAAGTGTCGGTTAGATTATTATATAAGGGTCCCATATCCATCCTGTGGATGGTTGCGGCTAGTTTATTATGCATTCCATATCCAATCAATGGACGGTAGACGTTACTTTATTGTGCATCCAATATATCCTGTGGAGGGCAGCACACACAAACAAACAGAGGTACAAAAGACGTAACAACTATGCATTAAAAGGATTAACAGTAGAACATTTGGATATACATTATTTACAGATTTTAGTTGCTGTATATGTTACTGTTTCCCTAAGAACTCATTTACGACACAAGTGTCAACACACAACACTTGTAACACAAGCGTCACCACACAACACTTGTAACACAAGCGTCACCACACAACACTTGTAACACAAGCGTCACCACACAACACTTGTAACACAAGCGTCACCACACAACACTTGTAACACAAGCGTCACTACACAACACTTGTAACACAAGCGTCACCACACATCACTTGTAACACAAGCGTCACCACACAACACTTGTACCACAAGCGTCACCACACAACACTTGTAACACAAGCGTCACCACACAACACTTGTAACACAAGCGTCACCACACAACACTTGTAACACAAGCGTCACCACACAACACTTGTAACACAAGCGTCACCACACAACACTTGTAACACAAGCGTCACTACACAACACTTGTAACACAAGCGTCACTACACAACACTTTTAACACAAACGTCACTACACAACACTTGTAACACAAGCGTCACTACACAACACTTTTAACACAAGCGTCACTACACAACACTTGTAACACAAGCGTCACTACACAACACTTGTAACACAAGTGTCACCACACTACACTTGTAACACAAGCGTGCCAACCTATAAGTGGTCGCAGGGGTCGAGTTTTAACTCCTAGCATCATCACACATTAAAATATGATAAGCCTGACAGTTGTGTCGTTGTAGTCAGTATTGTCACAGTGACCAGCATGAGGAGCCACACAAGAGAAAGAGTTTAAATTCAGCATTAGTGTTGTGAGTGTAGCATGGCTGACATGCTGGCTCCACTGTGTGTATATGAGGCGAGGCTGTCTGCATCGCCTGCCCTGGTAATGACCCATCACTGGTAGTGAACGGGAGGGATATACCTGGAGGGTGTATATATATCTGGAGGGTGCATATATACCTGGAGTGTATATATATATACCTGGAGGGTGCATATATATATACCTGGGTGTATATATATATGCACCCTGGGTGTATATATATATATATATATATATATATATATATATATATATATATATATATACCTGGAGGGTGTTTCGGGGGTCAACGCCCCCGCGGCCGGGTCTATGACCAGGCCTCAATATATCACTACTCTTGAGGTTTATGATAGTCACTGGGACTTGCAAAACAAAGATGGGTCACTCGGTCCTATCAGTGTCTGTCTACCCCCACACCATTCCACCATGTATGTGTATGTGTACTCACCTAGTTGTGGTTGCAGGGGTCGAGTCATAGCACCTGGCCTGTGTGTGTGTGTGGTGGGGCGTCAGTGTAGATGGTTGAGTAAAAGCGTCAGAGAGTACGGTAAAGCACTGGTATCGTCGTGTAGGTTCATTACCCAACACTGGGAGTCTAACAGGTGACCTAGTGATCCCTCTCGTGTAACCCGGTGACGACGCCACACTCACAAAGACAACATAAACCAGGTCATACGGCATGCACGTCCAACCCAGGTCACTCCGGGTCACACTTGCCTCACATACCCACACTCATATAAAACACAAAGGGTTGAAACTTTCCTTTTTTTACCACACCGCCCGTCTCCCACTGAGGTAGCGTGACCCTCCCCCCCAAAAAAAAATGAAACTCATTCAACGGTATTCAACAGCTGTCTTGCCAGAAGCGCGCACCACATTTCAAATGACCCTCCCGAATGCAACGTCCCCTGTCCTTAAGAGTGCTGGCACTATGTATGTGACGTGTGCTATGTTACACTTCATTCGACGTTCATCACACGCCCACTGGCATGCCCTCTCAACCAGTGAACTGGCAATTTAGAGTACAGCATGTCTTCGAATAACGTCGTTTCGTTATAACGTTGATGAGAAAAAATCGAATGAATACAATGAATACAAATGATTGTAAAATGAAAATTCGTAAAGCATACGATAATCATGCAAATGCACGACAATAAAAGATACGACAAGAAAAGCGCTCAGCGAGCCGCCATATTTGTTATTGTTTGTTTTTGAACTGCCTGGTGGGTGGTAAGAGGTGATCCTCACAATTTTCACTTGCAAACATTTATTTCTTGATTTAGACCTGTTGCAATGAGTGCTAAAGATGTAATGTGCACCTCTGATGTGTGTGGCCACAAAAAATAGAGAAAAAGTGTGACAGAAACAAAACTAGAAGTTTGACGATGGACAGTGAGGTGTGGTTTCGTTATACGTCTTTTCGCTTAAAGTCGCAATTTCCAAGAACCTATTGACATTATGTGAGGACTTACTGTATAGCAGTTCTGGGGCCCCACTGCTGTGTTAGTTGTCCAGTTCACTCCACCAATCAAGTGAGAGCTGACTCCCCAAGCAAGGTGACATCACACCTGCCTGCCACTCCACCAATCAAGTGAGACCTGACTACCCAAGCAAGGTGACATCACACCTGCCTGCCTGGCTGGGAGGCAGACACTAGTCGAATCAACTCTTGCTTTGAGTGGCTCTTCTTATCACTATACTGCTAACTTAATATCTTGCTGTGTAAATATTATACATAGTGATGAAGGAATATGTAGGTAGAGAAAAAACTACTCCTTCTGTGTTTGTCTTGCCCGTTTGCTTACATCTGGTTACGGCCAGGTGCAACAGGCCTTGAATTGCTGTGTTCGTAATACTGTACTTCCCACGCGGGATAACGTTAAACCTGTAATTACGTGTTTGTATCTACAGGAGCACAACTTTGCCAGTGGTGTTCCGTCTTCAATCATTTTTTTTTAATTTTCAATGTGAGTCATGCGGCGCCTGGGGAATGGGAGGTACCAAGTTTGATTCAAGGAAGGGGAGAGGACCTCCAGCAGAGCTACACATTTACTACTACTTGGGAATTATTATTCCTTACAATGGTCTATCCCACACACAGGGAAAACTGTAATTTGTAATGCTCTAACACTTTTGTTTTAAGAAAAGTTGTCATATCTGTGTGCTGTTACCCTACGTTATATAATAGTTATATAGGTACAATAACAGTTGTGTGCTGTTACCCTACGCTATATAATAGTTATATAGGTACAATAACAGTTATGTGCTGTTACCCTACGCTATATAATAGTTATATAGGTACAATAACAGTTATGTGCTGTTACCCTACGCTATATAATAGTTATATAGGTACAATAACAGTTATGTGCTGTTACCTACGCTATATAATAGTTATATAGGTACAATAACAGTTATGTGCTGTTACCCTACGCTATATAATAGTTATATAGGTACAATAACAGTTGTGTGCTGTTACCCTACGTTATATAATAGTTATATAGGTACAATAACAGTTATGTGCTGTTACCCTACGCTATATAATAGTTATATAGGTACAATAACAGTTGTGTGCTGTTACCCTACGCTATATAATAGTTATATAGGTACAATAACAGTTGTGTGCTGTTACCCTACGCTATATAATAGTTATATAGGTACAATAACAGTTATGTGCTGTTACCCTACGCTATATAATAGTTATATAGGTACAATAACAGTTATGTGCTGTTACCCTACGCTATATAATAGTTATATAGGTACAATAACAGTTGTGTGCTGTTACCCTACGTTATATAATAGTTATATAGGTACAATAACAGTTATGTGCTGTTACCCTACGCTATATAATAGTTATATAGGTACAATAACAGTTGTGTGCTGTTACCCTACGCTATATAATAGTTATATAGGTACAATAACAGTTATGTGCTGTTACCCTACGCTATATAATAGTTATATAGGTACAATAACAGTTGTGTGCTGTTACCCTACGCTATATAATAGTTATATAGGTACAATAACAGTTGTGTGCTGTTACCCTACGCTATATAATAGTTATATAGGTACAATAACAGTTATGTGCTGATACCCTACGCTATATAATAGTTATATAGGTACAATAACAGTTGTGTGCTGTTACCCTACGTTATATAATAGTTATATAGGTACAATAACAGTTGTGTGCTGTTACCCTACGCTATATAATAGTTGTATATTCACAATAACAGTTGTGTGCTGTTACCCTACGCTATATAATAGTTATATAGGTACAATAACAGTTATGGGCTGTTACCCTACGCTATACGATAGTTATATAGTTACAATAACAGTTGTGTGCTGTTACCCTACGCTATATAATAGTTATATAGGTACAATAACAGTTGTGTGCTGTTACCCTACGCTATATAATAGTTATATAGGTACAATAACAGTTGTGTGCTGTTACCCTACGCTATATAATAGTTATATAGGTACAATAACAGTTGTGTGCTGTTACCCTACGCTATATAATAGTTATATAGGTACAATAACAGTTATGTGCTGTTACCCTACGCTATATAATAGTTATATAGGTACAATAACAGTTGTGTGCTGTTACCCTACGCTATATAATAGTTATATAGTTACAATAACAGTTGTGTGCTGTTACCCTACGCTATATAATAGTTATATAGTTACAATAACAGTTGTGTGCTGTTACCCTACGCTATATATTAGTTGTATATTCACAATAACAGTTGTGTGCTGTTACCCTACGCTATATAATAGTTATATAGGTACAATAACAGTTGTGTGCTGTTACCCTACGCTATATAATAGTTATATAGGTACAATAACAGTTGTGTGCTGTTACCCTACGCTATATAATAGTTATATAGGTACAATAACAGTTGTGTGCTGTTACCCTACGCTATATAATAGTTATATAGGTACAATAACAGTTGTGTGCTGTTACCCTACGCTATATAATAGTTATATAGGTACAATAACAGTTGTGTGCTGTTACCCTACGCTATATAATAGTTGTATATTCACAATAACAGTTGTGTGCTGTTACCCTACGCTATATAATAGTTGTATATTCACAATAACAGTTGTGTGCTGTTACCCTACGCTATATAATAGTTATATAGTTACAAGCTGTATTGTTACCCTACGTTATATAGTTACAATAACAGTTGTGGGCTGTTATATTACGCTATATGATATACTGTGGTAAGAAGAGTTAGCTGGCTAGGATGGACATGTGGGGAAGGAAGGGGGAGGAGGAAACATAAAAGGTCCGGAAGCACGCCACCACCAGCCTCACTCTCGAGACAACACCAGGTAATGCTCCAGTCTCAGCAGCTTCCGCCAGGCGCCACACCTGGCCCAATACAACACAGTAAAGTGTGGCAGACTCTCCCTGTGATTTCCGTGGCAGACTTTCGCTGTGATTTCCGTGGCAGACTCTCCCTGTGATTTACGTGGCAGACTTTCCCTGTGATTTCCGTGGCAGACTCTCCCTGTGATTTCCGTGGCAGACTTTCCCTGTGATTTCCCTGGCAGACTTTCCCTGTGATTTCCCTGGCAGACTTTCCCTGTGATTTCCGTGGCAGACTTTCCCTGTGATTTCCGTGGCAGACTCTCCCTGTGATTTCCCTGGCAGACTCTCCCTGTGATTTCCGTGGCAGACTTTCCTGTGATTTCCCTGGCAGACTTTCCCTGTGATTTCCCTGGCAGACTCTCCCTGTGATTTCCCTGGCAGACTCTCCCTGTGATTTCCCTGGCAGACTTTCCCTGTGATTTCCGTGGCAGACTTTCCCTGTGATTTCCGTGGCAGACTTTCCCTGTGATTTCCCTTGCAGACTTTCCCTGTGATTTCCGTGGCAGACTTTCCCTGTGATTTCCGTGGCAGACTTTCCCTGTGATTTCCGTGGCAGACTTTCCCTGTGATTTCCCTGGCAGACTTTCCCTGTGATTTCCGTGGCAGACTCTCCCTGTGATTTCCGTGGCAGACTTTCCCTGTGATTTCCCTGGCAGACTCTCTCTGTGATTTCCCTGGCAGACTCTCCCTGTGATTTCCCTGGCAGACTTTCCCTGTGATTTCCCTGGCAGACTCTCTCTGTGATTTCCCTGGCAGACTCTCTCTGTGATTTCCCTGGCAGACTTTCCCTGTGATTTCCGTGGCAGACTCTCTCTGTGATTTCCGTGGCAGACTTTCCCTGTGATTTCCCTGGCAGACTCTCTCTGTGATTTCCCTGGCAGACTCTCCCTGTGATTTCCGTGGCAGACTTTCCCTGTGATTTCCCTGGCAGACTTTCTCTGTGATTTCCGTGGCAGACTCTCCCTGTGATTTCCCTGGCAGACTTTCCCTGTGATTTCCCTGGCAGACTTTCCCTGTGATTTCCCTGGCAGACTCTCTCTGTGATTTCCCTGGCAGACTTTCCCTGTGATTTCCGTGGCAGACTCTCCCTGTGATTTCCCTGGCAGACTTTCCCTGTGATTTCCGTGGCAGACTTTCCCTGTGATTTCCCTGGCAGACTCTCTCTGTGATTTCCCTGGCAGACTCTCCCTGTGATTTCCGTTGCAGACTTTCCCTGTGATTTCCCTGGCAGACTCTCTCTGTGATTTCCGTGGCAGACTTTCCCTGTGATTTCCGTGGCAGTCTCTCCCTGTGATTTCCGTGGCAGACTTTCCCTGTGATTTCCGTGGCAGACTTTCCCTGTGATTTCCGTGGCAGACTCTCTCTGTGATTTCCCTGGCAGACTCTCCCTGTGATTTCCGTGGCAGACTTTCCTGTGATTTCCGTGGCAGACTCTCTCTGTGATTTCCGTGGCAGACTTTCCCTGTGATTTCCGTGGCAGTCTCTCCCTGTGATTTCCGTGGCAGACTTTCCCTGTGATTTCCGTGGCAGACTTTCCCTGTGATTTCCGTGGCAGACTCTCTCTGTGATTTCCTGGCAGACTCTCCCTGTGATTTCCGTGGCAGACTTTCCTGTGATTTCCGTGGCAGACTCTCTCTGTGATTTCCGTGGCAGACTTTCCCTGTGATTTCCGTGGCAGACTCTCCCTGTGATTTCCGTGGCAGTCTCTCCCTGTGATTTCTTTCAGTGCCACACAAGCAGGGAACCCACAAAATGGTCTCTATTTCTTTATCCTGCACAAGAGACATGCATTTGTAGCCATGATTCCCACTTTACAGACACTTCGTAAGTGTTAGTCTGGGTGTGATTACTGTGTTAGGGCGTGTCCAAGTTAGGGCGTGTCCAAGTCAGGGCGTGTCCAAGTCAGGGCGTGGCCAAGAGCAGTTACCATTTATTGTTGGATTTAAGTATGATAAACAATGAGCGCTGAACAAGAGACGAGCCACTTGGACAGATATTCCAGACAGAGGTAAAAATACATATCTCTTTTACTTGTGTTTCAGTTTCTCTACAAATTCTTCCTATCTTTTCACTCATTATGTAAAATTGCCCATTGGAGCGAGGAGAACGGCAAGAGGGTGAACTCTAGCTCTTGGCTTCGCCTCTTGGCTCAGACTGATGTGAACTATCCGATATATCTATTTTTTATAACTCTGTATAGAGCCCGCTTCTCCTACGCCACTGTTTGCTTCATTGTACTTCATCGAGACTTATAATGAAGAAGAGTTTCGTGAGATGCAGGTAGGTGACTCAGGCGTCACCCACTCTTCACTGTTCTACCTGCTTCCATGATGATGCGACGAGTGTGGATAAGGTATGGGCATGGTAGTACGAGGGGGGAGGTAAGGTAGACTGAGTCACCCACAACAGTGTGTGACGGGAGGGAGGGGATACACAGTAGTACTCTTATTGTTGTTAACTTCTGCCTGGGATGAGTGCGCTGCTGCTGCTGCTGCTGCCAGGAAGCTTATGGTGGCTGCCTCACCAATTACACTCCAAGGAGGCGGATGAAACAGAGATAGAGATAATGGGGAGTGGAGGAATGGATGTAGCGGAGATCAATTCAAAGACACGTGGATGCCAAAGCAAAAATAACAACCATAAAAAAAAGGGGCAGGAAGTAAACTAGATAATTACAGTGTAAATGAGGAGGGGGTAGGGGAAGTCGCTGGAACCAGGGCTCAACCCCCACCAGCGCAGAGCAAGGCGAGTACAACTGAGTACACATACACACACAGAGCTGAAGTGACCTCGCCTCTGTAAACCCTCACTTGCTGTCAGGTGAAGTCATCAATGTCGGAGCCCAGGTCATATTAGTGACCCCACACACACACAGTATTCACCTCACAACGTTTGAATAACACTTCTAAAAATGTGACAAGACAAGATGTTTAACCTTACAATATTATGGTAGCGAGACATGTGGTACTCCTCACGCTGATGTCTCTCTCACTATGAAGAACACTTGATGTCTCTCTCACTATGAAGAACACTTGATGTCTCTCTAACTGAAGAACACATGATGTCTCTCTAACTGAACACATGATTTCTCTCTAACTGAAGAACACATGATGTCTCTCTCTCACTCTGAGCACAATAAACACAACACTTCCAGCACAACACAAACCGTCTTGAAGAAGACAACACACTGCAGAACAAAACTCCGTTAAAGTTGCATCAACTCAAATGTAACTTGACAAAGCTCAACACAGAGGGAGAGGACCTCCAGCACAGCTACGCATTTACTACTACATGTGTTTTCTTCAGCTGACACGTACTGCGTCAGTACGTAAGACACACTTGGGTGCCTTGACTGTGGAGACGTTTCGCCCACCAGTAGCTGTATTGATCTAATACAGAGAATAATCCTGCAGAATTACTTCACGTCTACCGTGTGCATCACTATTCAGTGTACAGGATTGATCAAGCCACTGCTTGGCGAAACGTCTCCACAATAAGGATACCTAAACGTTGCTCACATCGTTTTTGTTAACCATTAATATACAATATTGCGGCAGTGCCTCGTGAACCAGTCATTCACAGTGCCTCGTGAACCAGTCATTCACAGTACCTCGTGAACCAGTCATTCACATTACCTCATCTGAATCCACAAAACATCTATGTGGCTTTCACTGTTACCAAACTAATAACCACGTCAGTGTTGAGGCAGTGGTAGGCAATCACGGAGAATACCACCTACTTCACCTGACTTCCTTCACCTGTGAACTCAAGTCGTAATCAACGACTGGATGGTTCGAGTCACCCTCCATTCTTCTGTTTTTTCTTTCACATACATTTTCTGCCCGTTCCCTGAGTTATTATGTTCTCTGAATGGAAAAAAGGGCGAAACGTCTCCTAATTAAATATCCTAAGAGTTGGATTCGTGTTTTTGTGTCACACCGAGAATACTCATGACTCCCAGGGATTATTTATATTATATTCAATGGAAAACGCAGAGCCAGTAGGGAGTCACATAGGTCCTGGGGAAGAAGTGAACAGGTTTGATCCAAGAAAGGGAAGGAAAGATGCAATTTCTTTGGATGACGAGTCCTTCACTAGCATGAGGAGTGTTGCAGGAGGTGCAGCTGCCTCCACTAGTAAGTTAGGAACACCCTGCTGATAACCATCGCTTAAGATCCTCCCACCTACCTCTCTCGCTCCCATAGTAACTTCAAGGCATTTTAAGCGGTTGGAACCTTTATTTTACCCCTCTTAACGCTCTTTATGGGGGATCTAGTTCTAAGCCTATTGTGTATCCAAATATTCTTGTGTTACCGTTCACAGGATTAATATGAGGTACACAATAAACTACCTACTTCGGCGGCAAAAATCTAAATGTAATCTCGCCCACAGTGAAGATTTACACAACACACACACCTCATTCCGTGCCATGCCGTGGCCATGAGAAGTGTCCTGGTACTACCCAGCTTGAAGTGAGCCAACACAACCCCGCCTGGAGCACCTGGACAACTTTCCCCCAATTATGGTAGTGAGGAGTGTGGCCTTGGAGCGTGGCCAGAACGGAAGTACCACCAGCCCCGCCTCTTACATAGTGTGGCTCCAGCCACACTCACCACAATACACACACACACACTATAGTGATTTATCCTGCCCACGCTCCTCTCTCTCTCTTGCCTATCCTCCTGCCCCCACTCCCTTTTCTTCTCTCTTGCTTACCCTTCCTTTCTTTTCTCTGGACCTACCTTCTCTTCCTTTTTTTCTGGACCTATCCTCCCTGCCTTCCTTTTCCCTGGACCTACTCTCCCTGCCTTCCTTTACCCTGGACCGACCCTCCCTGCCTTCCTTTTCCCTGGACCTACCCTCCCTGCCTTCCTTTCCCCTGGACCTACCCTCTCTTCCTTCCTTTTCTCTGGACCTACCCTTCCTTCCTTCCTTTTTCCTGGACCTACCCTTCCTTCCTTTTCCCTGGACCTACCCTTCCTTCCTTCATTTTCTCTGGACCTACCCTTCCTTCCTTCTTTTTCTCTAGACCTATCCTCCCTTAGCTCTTTCTTTCCCTTATTCCTTTATCTTCCTCCACAAACTACACCGGACACGCTAATAATATCACCCAAAAAACGGCATCTCACCACACACAAGTTTGTCGTACCACGTTACTCATAAACAAGAGTATTGACACTCGTTCATCACCTGGGTTATACAACAATAGTACTGACACTGGTTCATCACCTGGGTTATACAACAATAATACTGACACTGGTTCATCACCTGGGTTATACAACAATAATACTGACACTGGTTCATCCTCTGGGTTATACAACAATAATACTGACACTGGTTCATCCCTGGGTTATACAACAATAATACTGACACTGGTTCATCACCTGGGTTATACAACAATAATACTGACACTGGTTCATCACCTGGGTTATACAACAATAATACTGACACTGGTTCATCACCTGGGTTATACAACAATAATACTGACACTGGTTCATCCTCTGGGTTATACAACAATAATACTGACACTGGTTCATCCCCTGGGTTATACAACAATAATACTGACACTGGTTCATCACCTGGGTTATACAACAATAATACTGACACTGGTTCATCACCTGGGTTATACAACAATAATACTGACACTGGTTCATCACCTGGGTTATACAACAATAATACTGACACTGGTTCATCCTCTGGGTTATACAACAATAATACTGACACTGGTTCATCCCTGGGTTATACAACAATAATACTGACACTGGTTCATCACCTGGGTTATACAACAATAATACTGACACTGGTTCATCACCTGGGTTATACAACAATAATACTGACACTGGTTCATCCTCTGGGTTATACAACAATAATACTGACACTGGTTCATCCCCTGGGTTATACAACAATAATACTGACACTGGTTCATCACCTGGGTTATACAACAATAATACTGACACTGGTTCATCACCTGGGTTATACAACAATAATACTGACACTGGTTCATCACCTGGGGTATACAACAACAGTACTGACACTGGTTCATCACCTAGGTTATACAACAATAGTACTGACACTGGGTCATCACCTGGGTTATACAATAGTACTGACACTGGTTCATCACCTAGGTTATACAACAATAGTACTGACACTGGTTCATCACCTGGGTTATACAACAATAGTACTGACACTGGATCATCACCTGGGTTATACAACAATAGTACTGACACTGGATCATCACCTGGGTTATACAACAATAGTACTGACACTGGATCATCACCTGGGTTATACAACAATAGTACTGACACTGGTTCATCACCTGGGTTATACAACAATAGTACTGACACTGGATCATCACCTGGGTTATACAACAATAGTACTGACACTGGTTCATCACCTGGGTTATACAACAATAGTACTGACACTGGATCATCACCTGGGTTATACAACAATAGTACTGACACTGGTTCATTACCTGGGTTATACAACAATAGTACTGACACTGGTTCATCACCTGGGTTATACAACAATAGTACTGACACTGGTTCATCACCTGGGTTATACAACAATAGTACTGACACTGGTTCATCACCTGGGTTATACAACAATAGTACTGACACTGGTTCAACACCTGGGTTATACAACAATAGTACTGACACTGGGTCATCACCTGGGTTACACAATTATCGTCTTCACTACCCACTACTTCTTTCACAACTCGCACTAATCACTGACTTGTGATCTTTCACAACTCGCACTAATCACTGACGTGTGATCATATATTTTTAAAAATTTAAATATTACCTATTTTTATGAAGTCATTATTATTATTATTATTATTATTATTATTATTATTATTATTATTATTCGTAGTATTATGAGTTAAAGTACCATTTATTAAATAATTTTTATATAATAAATGTTTGGAAGTCGATGAACAATCTGAAGCTTCATGAAGGTGTTGATGAACAATCTGAAGCTTTATAAATGTGTTGATGAACAATCTGAAGCTTCATGAAGGTGTTGATGAACAATCTGAAGCTTCATGAAGGTGTTGATGAACAATCTGAAGCTTCATGAAGGTGTTGATGAACAATCTGAAGCTTCATGAAGGTGTTGATGAACAATCTAAAGCTTCATGAAGGTGTTGATGAACAATCTGAAGCTTCATAAAGGTGTTGATGAACAATCTGAAGCTTCATGAAGGTGTTGATAAACAATCTGAAGCTTCATAAAGGTGTTGATGAACAATCTGAAGCTTCATGAAGGTGCTGATGAACAATCTGAAGCTTCATAAAGGTGTTGATGAACAATCTGAAGCTTCATAAAGGTGTTGATGAACAATCTGAAGCTTCATAAAGGTGTTGATGAACAATCTGAAACTTCATAAAGGTGTTGATGAACAATCTGAAGCTTCATGAAGGTGTTGATGAACAATCTGAAGCTTCGTAAAGGTGTTGATGAACAATCTGAAGCTTCATGAAGGTGTTGATGAACAATCTGAAGCTTCATGAAGGTGTTGATGAACAATCTGAAACTTCATAAAGGTGTTGATGAACAATCTGAAGCTTCATAAAGGTGTTGATGAACAATCTGAAGCCTCGTAAAAGTGTTGATGAACAATCTGAAGCTTCATGAAGGTGTTGATGAACAATCTGAAGCTTCATGAAGGTGTTGATGAACAATCTGAAGCTTCGTAAAGGTGTTGAACAATCTGAAGCTTCATGAAGGTGTTGATGAAATCTGAAGTTCTAAGTGTGAACAACTAAGCTTCATGAAGGTGTTGATGAACAATCTGAAGCTTCATGAAGGTGTTGATGAACAATCTGAAGCTTCATGAAGGTGTTGATGAACAATCTGAAGCTTCATGAAGGTGTTGATGAACAATCTGAAGCTTCATAAAGGTGTTGATGAACAATCTGAAGCTTCATGAAGGTGTTGATGAACAATCTGAAGCTTCATAAAGGTGTTGATGAACAATCTGAAGCTTCGTAAAGGTGTTGATGAACAATCTGAAGCTTCGTAAAGGTGTTGATGAACAATCTGAAGCTTCATGAAGGTGTTGATGAACAATCTGAAGCTTCTAAGGTGTTGATGAACAATCTGAAGCTTCAAAGGTGTTGATGAACAATCTGAAGCTTCATGAAGGTGTTGATGAACAATCTGAAGCTTCATGAAGGTGTTGATGAACAATCTGAAGCATCATGAAGGTGTTGATGAACAATCTGAAGCTTTATAAGGGTGTTGATGAACAATCTGAAGCTTCATGAAGGTGTTGATGAACAATCTGAAGCTTCATAAAGGTGTTGATGAACAATCTGAAGCTTCATAAAGGTGTTGATGAACAATCTGAAGCTTCATAAAGGTGTTGATGAACAATCTGAAGCTTCATAAAGGTGTTGATGAACAATCTGAAGCTTCATGAAGGTGTTGATGAGGTGAAGAGTTTGGGACCCCCTGAAAGAGGTAATCACTCGTCTTGTAATATTCACACTACAATATACCAAGGAATATCACCTTACAATTCCCTAATATTGCTGGTATAAGCTGCTGACGCTCACTTTGCTCACACCAGCCTCCGCTACCACAACAAAAATATAAACAAGCACCAGCCTTTATTTTATATTTTCATTTCGTTGCAACAAAAACAATCGCGTAAGTTTTTTAATATATATTTTTTCATAGCAGACACTGAGTACCAGCATGACTCTTCTCCAATCATCTGCTCACCTTAAACATTCACACTTGTATTTCCACTCTGTTCTTCAAGTCCAGTGTCTTTGTTTTCTCTGCTCCTTCGACATTCTCATCTTCTCTCGCTCACCTTCATATTCTCACCTGTATTTCCACTCTGTTTTTCACGTCCAATCTCTGCCTTTTCTTCCTCTCTGCCTGTCATTCAACTGACTTGTGTCTATGTAGACTACGTCCCTCTTCCGCAGTCTACTGCTGCCTCAACACAGTCTAACAAAACTCTACGTTTTCTACCTTTCTTGGGCCACTTCGTTACCAGATGTATCGACGCCAGCTCTTGTAATTTACTGGTGTGTGGTTAAATGTTTTTTATAGTTTTAAGTAAGTCAAGCTAACCCAATGTTGCCTGGATCTAACCGAGCCAAGGGAGCGTTGATTCGCTAAATATTTTTCTGGGGACTTTCAGGTAAACAGGTTATAAATTAAGATTTGTGTTGCCTGTTGTGTGACCATTTTTACATATTAACGTATCACAGACACCGTCTAGACTAGCGTATGTTGCCCCCACACACACTCTCCCACACTTTCGCACCCCTCACCCACACACTCCCCACACCCACTAACCCACACACTCTTCACCCACACTCCCCCACACCCTTCATCCACACACTTCCCCACACCCTTCACCCACATTCCCCCACAGCCCTCACCCACACACTCCTCCCTCACAGACTCTCCCACAGCCCTCACCCACACCCCTCCCTCACACACTCCTCCTCACCCACACACTCCCCCATCCCTTCACACCCCTCACCCACAACACTCCATTATCCTTCAGAATTTCCCTCATACATACTCTCCTGACCCCCATAACCAAATATTCCCTTATCAAGCCATTCCCTCACCCACACTCCCTCACCTCTCCAGTTATATGAGCCTAGCAGAGTACGGAGGTTGCAGGAACACCTCTAAAACTAGTATAATCAACGGGAAGTGCTAAACCCGGAAGGGTCATACAACACTTGAGAAATAAGAGGCGATCAGGTTTGTTTCGAGGAAGATGGAAAGCTCCAATTCCTTGGATCGAGAGCCCCTCAAGAGAATTAAGGCAGCCTCCCCTCACTCCTTCCTCTTGAATGGCACAGAGTTAGAACATCAGTAAGTTTATTCAGGTACAGGTATACATAAATACAGTTACACAAATTATCATACATAGTAACATGTGTAAATTACCTAGGATAACCCCCCAAAAAAGGTCGAAGTTACTTATTTCCACTGGGGGTTACCTGTGAAGGGTTTCGGGGGTCATCGCCCCCGCGGCCTGGTCCCAGACTAGGCCTCCCGGGGTATCGTAAAAAAGGATCGGGTTTGTTTTGTATTTGGTGAAAAAGTGTTAACGTCAGTCAGGCTTCACTCTGGTCTGTTAAGACCAGAGTGAAGCCTGTGTCGGGGCGGTGAGTGTCGCACCAGGTCTTACTGGTGCGACCAACCAGTTCCAACTTGAAGACCTGGTGTGTGAGCCCTGGACAATTGTGAGGTTAACCAATGCTTGCCACTATACTGCGTCCCTTGCATAATTCAACCCCCCCCCTCCGCCTCCCTCCTCTGCTCCCACTACAAAGGGTCAATATATCACCTTAGGAAGGACACCCAGGGTGGGGGAGGGGAGTGGACGGAGGTCCCTCCCTCTGAATACCACGGCACAGTGACCGGCCAGCGTCAGTGTCAGCCACGGCCACTAACTGTAACCTTCAATAACAATATCATAATAATAATAATTATAATAATAACAATACATAATGATAATTATAATAATAAGAATATTATAATAATTATAATAATAATAAGAAGAGGAAGAAGAACGACAATAATAATAATAATAATAATAATAATAATAATAATAATAATAATAATAATTTATATCTCTGAGCCATAGGTTAATTTTCTTACGAATTCTCAATATTTTCCTCAAACTCCAGAAATACAATTTTCTTTATTTTACGCTAGGTTAGGTTACGTAAGGTTAAACTAGATTAGGTCAGGTTAGGTTAGACTGGCTCAAACTCAGTAAGAAAGAGAGAGAGAGAAGGGGGGAGGAGGCAAAAATCTTTCTTAATTACTACTATGCAATTAGCCAGGGGTGCAAGATATAAAATTAAACGAACGTATACTAATTTCATGTGAGGGGAAACACTGCTATTATTGCAATAACCAAAACCTGGTCCAACCCGAAAAACTGGGACATGCCTGTTTAATACCACACACTGGAGTATAAATTACTCCACATTGATAGAATCAGCGGGAAAGGGAACGGAGTTATGATGTACGTTAGGGAAAAAATTAATGTGCTGGAAGGAGCAGACACAATCTGCCTGGCCACAACTTCTCCAGGGACTAAGGTAAACTTTTATGAGACGAAATTGTGAAGGCATCTAGAGAGGAAAATGTAGCTTTGATAGATTTTAATGTCAGCCACAATAACTGGAGTAAATGTTTTTAATTAAAACTAGAAGAAATAGCATTCTTGAGTTGGGTCTTGCAACCAAGGAATCCCTGATAAATTATCTTGAAGTTAATTAAATATATGGACTAAAAATCACTTACTATAGTAATGGGAAAACCTTAACAGCGATAACAAAGTTAAGATTCTGGATTATCGCACAATGGATTACATGAATAAAGGGCTTATCTGGCAGGTGAAGACTGCATAACCTGAGGAATTAGACACATGTGCAACGTCTGGGTATCTTTATTTGTAGATGATCTGCCAACGAGTGACTTTATTAATACAAGGACATAATGTGAAGACAGTAGAAAAATATACAAAAAATGAGGTAATCAGTCCGTCAGCCTTGGAACTGGTGTGTTCAGCACCGTAGTCTTGAAGACACTGAAGCACTGGCATGAAGCTTGGCGCTTATATCCTGGCGTCAGGTGACTACGGTGCTCTTCACCAACTCCAAGGCCGAGGCACTGATTACCTCATCTTTTATATATCTTTCTACAGTCTTCACATTATGTCCTTGTATTGATAAAACCACTGGAGGGCGAAACGTCTACAGATAAAGATACCCAGATGTTGCACATGTGTCTAATTGCTCATCTCGTCAGTACTGTGTACTATTCGTGTACAACTTGGTAACCTGACTGTGATTGACCGTAGCAGAGACTTGTCTGACTTTTTTGTGTGTTATCCTAGGTTCTCTACACATACGCTCCTATGTATGATAATCTATGTAACTTACTTATGGTTGATAATATAACAATTTCCAGAGTGTTATACAAGGTGTTCAGACAGTATAACTTGACAGAGAAACTAGAGAGGATAAATATAATGATAGAAATATGTCTCGGATAATAAAAGACGCACTTACAGGTGAATTAAAAGAGGAGAGAGGTCAACACAGTCGTTAAAAAGGAGATAAGAAAAGCGAAAAGAGAGAATGAAATTAAAGTTGAGAGGATTCAGACATCAACCCCAAAAGTTTCTTTCAGTTGTAAAGGAAAAAAATGGGGTGACCTCACAGAGTGAAGGAAGGGGAAAGAAAATGACCCCACACAGGGTGAGGGAAGGGGAGGGTGATCTCACACAGGGTGAGGGAAGGGAGGGTGATCTCACACATGGTGATGACCCCACACAGGGTGAGGGAAGGGGAGGGTGATCTCACACAGGGTGATGACCCCACACAGGGTGAGGGAAGGGGAGGGTGATCTCACACAGGGTGAGAGAAGCGGAGTGTGACCCCACACAGTGTGAGGGAAGGGGAAAGAGGGTGACCCCACACAGGTTGAGGGAAGGGGAGGGTGATCTCACACATGGTGATGACCCCACACAGGGTGAGGGAAGGGGAGGGTGATCTCACACAGGGTGAGAGAAGCGGAGTGTGACCCCACACAGTGTGAGGGAAGGGGAAAGAGGGTGACCCCACACAGGGTGAGGGAAGGGGAGGGTGATCTCACACAGGGTGAGAGAAGCGGAGTGTGACCCCACACAGTGTGAGGGAAGGGGGGAAAGAGAGGTGACCCACACAGGTTGAGGGAAGGGAGGGTGATCTCACACATGGTGATGGACCCCACACAGGGTGAGGGAAGGGGAGGGTGATCTCACACAGGGTGAGAGAAGCGGAGTGTGACCCCACACAGTGTGAGGGAAGGGGAAAGAGGGTGACCCCACACAGGTTGAGGGAAGGGGAGGGTGATCTCACACAGGGTGAGGGAAGCGGAGGGTGACCCCACACAGTGTAAGGGAAGGGGAAAGAGGGTGACCCCACACAGGTTGAGGGAAGGGAGGGTGATCTCACAGGTGGGGAAGCGGAGGTGACCCACACAGGTGGAAGGGAAAGGGTGACCACACAGGTGAGGGGAAGGGGGAGGGTGACCCCACACAGGGTGAGGGAAGGGAAGAGGGTGACCCCACACAGGGTGAGGGAGGGGAGGGTAATCTCACACAGGGTGAGGGAAGGGGAGGGTGATCTCACACATGGTGAGGGAAGGGGAGGGTGACCCCACACAGGGTGAGGGAAGGGGAAAGAGGGTGACCCCCACACAGGTTGAGGGAAGGGGAGGGTGATCTCACACAGGGTGAGGGAAGGGGAGGGTGACCCACACAGGGTGAGGGAAGGGGAGGGTGATCTCACACAGGGTGAGGGAAGGGGAGGGTGATCTCACACATGGTGAGGGACGGGGAGGGTGATCTCACACAGGGTGAGGGAAGGGGAGGGTGATCTCACACAGGGTGAGGGAAGGGAGGGTGATCTCACAGGGTGAGGAAGGAGGTGATCTCACAGGGTGAGGGAAGGGGAGGGTGATCTCACACAGGGTGAGGGAAGGGGAGGGTGATCTCACACAGGGTGAGGGAAGGGGAGGGTGATCTCACACATGGTGAGGGTGACCCCACACAGGGTGAGGGAAGGGGAGGGTGACCTCACACAGGGTGAGGGAAGCGGAGGGTGACCCCACACAGGGTGAGGGAAGGGGAAAGAGGGTGACCCCGCAAAGAGTGGGGTCATATTTACAGTACGTGTTGGACTCGCTTACCACAAGAAAACTTCAACAATATTCACCATTGTTCTGCTGAACTTCGCTATCCAACAGCAGTAAATTTTCGTGTACCGAAATGCGTGAAAATGTGGAGTGACTCTGCCTTTATGCCGGAGAGAGTGCATGTAAACATCTCCAAAACGGGATTAACCGCAGACTGGATGTGACACACACAAGGGCGTTTATTGCGTATTGTATCACGACTGTGCACGCACACACACACGAATTTAACCCTGCCAAATGCAAAGTCATGAAGATCGGGAAGGGCAAAGAAGACCGCAGAGTATAGGCTAGGTGGCCAAAGACTGCAAACCTCACTCATGGAAAAGGATCTTGGGGTGAGTATAATTCCGAGCACATCTCCTGAGGCGCGCATCAACCAGATAACTGCTGCAACATATGGGCGCTTGGTAAACCTGAGAATAGCGTTCCGATACCTCAGTAAGGAATCGCTCAAGACTCTGTACACCGTGTACGTCAGGCCCATACTGGAGGATGCAGCACCAGTTTGGAACCCACACCTGGTCAAGCACGTCAAGAAATTAGAGAAAGTGCAAAGGTTTGCAACAAGACTAGTTCTAGAGCTAAGGGAAATGTCCTACGAAGAAAGGTTAAGGGAAATCAGCCTAACGACACTGGAGGACAGGAGGGTTAGGGGAGACATGATAACGACATACAAAATACTACTGCGAGGAATTGACAAGGTGGACAGAGACAGGATGTTCCAGAGATGGGACACAGAAACAAGGGGTCACAATTGGAAATGAAGACTCAGATGAGTCAAAGGAATGTTAGGAAGTATTTCTTTAGTCATAGAGTTGTCAGGAAGTGGAATAGTCTGGAAAGTGACGTAGTGGAGGCAGGAACCATACGTAGTTTTAAGACGAGGTTTGACAAAGCTCATGGCGCAGGGAGAGAGAGGACCTAGTAGCGAGCAGTGAAGAGGCGACTACAAATAGGTGAGTACACACTAATGCCCAGATATACGCACACATGTTGATACTATCACACACATGTTAATACTTTCTCACGTGTGTCCACACATTCTCCCACATAAACAGAATATTGGGGAGATGGGGGGGACTCGAACCGTGATCCTTGTATATACCAGACCCAACACCCAGCCATGGAGCTTACAATAGGACGATTTTTACACCCAGCACAACTGTGACTTGGTTGTATCAGTGGCCACCAGATGTGACTCTCCTGTCTCACCTCACAGTGCCACAAGCTTCCATGGTACGTAAGTTCTCACACCACTCAGTCATAGAGTCCATAAACCCAAGATGAGTCCTAATGAACGACGCTCAATGAATGAACACAATACCTGGATTTTATCATGCATATTTAAACTATCTCCCGCATGCTTCATCTTCCTGGCGCATGATTAATGTTTCTGGCGCATGTTTAATCTCTCTGGCGCACACTTAATATTTCTGGCGCATGTTTAATATTTTTTACGCATGATTCCTGATCTGTATTCACCTCCCGACTTTCAGAATATTTTGAAATTCAAATGACTTGAATTGTATTTAATGTGTTTGGAGGCAGTAAACCGTCGGTCCCATAACCCCCTCTGGACACGAGGTGACTGGGAGGTCAGGTGAGGTCACGGGGAGAGCAAGGTAGAGCCGTGTACTCGAGGTCACTGGTAGGTCAGGTGAGGTCATTAAATCACCACCCACAGGAACTAAAAACAGTCTGGGCCACAACAGTGATCCCTCAGGCACGCCTGACCCCCCCCCCAACTCTCCCCCTCCCTCACCTGAGCAGTAAGTCTGACCACTCCACCACTGCCTAAACCACTTAATCTAGTGGTGCTCTTCTCTGGTCATCCACCGGTCCACGTAGCGTGACCAAGAACACTTACAAAGGTGCTCCATCGCCGCCCCTGGGTCCTCCACCACTGCACAAACACTCTGGGTCCTCCACCACTGCATCAACACCCTGGGTCCTCCACCACTGCACCAACACTCTGGGTCCTCCACCACTGCACCAACACCCTGGGTCCTCCACCACTGCAACAATACCCTGGGTCCTCCACCACTGCACCAACACCCTGGGTCCTCCACCACTGCACCAATACCCTGGGTCCTCCACCACTGCACCAACACCCGGGGTCCTCCACCACTGCACCAATACCCTGGGTCCTCCACCACTGCACCAACACCCTGGGTCCTCCACCACTGCACCAACACCCTGGGTCCTCCACCACTGCACCAACACCCTGGGTCCTCCACTACTGCACCAACACCCTGGGTCCTCCAACACTGCACCAACACCCTGGGTCCTCCACCACTGCACCAACACCCTGGGTCCTCCAACACTGCACCAACACCCTGGGTCCTCCCCACTGCACCAACACCCTGGGTCCTCCACCACTGCACCAACACCCTGGGTCCTCCAACACTGCACCAACACCCTGGGTCCTCCAACACTGCACCAACACCCTGGGTCCTCCACCACTGCACCAACACCCTGGGTCCTCCACCACTGCACCAACACCCTGGGTCCTCCACCACTGCACCAACACCCTGGGTCCTCCACCACTGCACCAACACCCTGGGTCCTCCACTACTGCACCAACACCCTGGGTCCTCCAACACTGCACCAACACCCTGGGTCCTCCAACACTGCACCAACACCCTGGGTCCTCCACCACTGCACCAACACCCTGGGTCCTCCACCACTGCACCAACACCCTGGGTCCTCCACCACTGCACCAACACCCTGGGTCCTCCACCACTGCACCAACACCCTGGGTCCTCCACCACTGCACCAACACCCTGGGTCCTCCAACACTGCACCAACACCCTGGGTCCTCCACCACTGCACCAACACCCTGGGTCCTCCACCACTGCACCAACACCCTGTGTCCTCCACCACTGCACCAACACCCTGGGTCCTCCACCACTGCACCAACACCCTGGGTCCTCCACCACTGCACCAACACCCTGGGTCCTCCACCACTGCACCAACACCCTGGGTCCTCCACCACTGCACCAACACCCTGGGTCCTCCACCACTGCACCAACACCCTGGGTCCTCCAACACTGCACCAACACTGAGAATGGAGGTTCACCCATCATATTATTTACCAAGGTAAAGTTTCCCAAGCTTACCATGGTTCAGCGAAGACTTTCCTAGGGTTATTAATTCCTGAGTGTGACTTGTAAATGGTCTAAGTCGGACCGAAACGTCCTCACAAGCTTCTCTCTCTCTCTCTCTCTCTCTCTCTCTCTCTCTCTCTCTATGTGTGTGTGTGGGTCATTTGTGCATTGTTCTAGTCACGGTATTGTGCCTTTTTGTTCTTTTCTGGATGGTTATTAACCCCAGATGACCCAAGGAAGCCAAGCAACGTGGCTTATTTCTAGTGGAATCCATTGGTCTTCTTTCCTAGAATGCCTCCCACAACAGGTAAGTAGTACCCTGGTATCTATTAAATGTGTAACCTGGTTGAGTGTCCCAGGATCAAGTGTATCACTGTGTAACCTAGTTCAGTGTCCAAGGATCAAGTGTATCACTGTGTAACCTGGTTGAGTGTCCCAGGATCAATTGTATCACTGTGTAACCTGGTTGAGTGTCCCAGGATCAAGTGCATCACTGTGTAACCTGGTTGAGTGTCCCAGGATCAAGTGCATCACTGTGTAACCTGGTTGAGTGTCCCAGGATCAAGTGTATCACTGTGTAACCTGGTTGAGTGTCCCAGGATCAAGTGTATCACTGTGTAACCTGGTTGAGTGTCCCAGGATCAAGTGTATCACTGTGTAACCTGGTTGAGTGTCCCAGGATCAAGTGTATCACTGTGTAACCTGGTTGAGTGTCCCAGGATCAAGTGTATCACTATGTAACCTGGTTGAGTGTCCCAGGATCAAGTGTATCACTGTGTAACCTGGTTGAGTGTCCCAGGATCAAGTGCATCACTGTATAATCACCACCAACAACCCTCCCCAACTGGTCCAGTACAGATGGTACTGCCCTCTAGCTCCTGGACCGAGCACCACCTTATGAAGAGACAAGCCTCAGTACATCTGAGGATGATACAATGCGGTGTTTTTTTCTGTCAATGTCTGCCAAGAGAATGTCAAAGAGAGAGCTTGTAGGAACAGTGTCTTGCTGACCTGAAAGATTCACTAAACCGAAACTATACTACTGCTAGTAGTACTACTATTTTTGCCTCGCTTCACTCACCTTTCTGTCTCTTGTGCCACTACAACTACTCCCCCTACCTACTACCACCACTACTATTTCTACTACTACTTCCACTATCAACATTACATCTACCACTATTTCTCCACTTCTTCCTCTCTTTGTCCCGTCCCTGTCCTCCTCTCCTGTATATACTGGCTCTCATATTCCTGTACCAATGTGACTAGTCAGTGGTCCAAGTCAGACCCAAACGTCATCATACGTTCCTCTCTCCCATGTGCGGGTTATTCCTGTACTGTGTACTAAAACTATATCTTGAACTACTATTATTTTTTTGTAATATGATAAAAAAATTTACATCCTCCTCACACGTTCACGTTTCCCCCTATTTAAAAGCAATTACCCTGAGGTTACATTGATCAAATACGTCACACAGTTCTTGTACACACCACCTGAATTTTAATTACTTTCCCTTCCTGGTTGATCTCGTCTCTGTGGTCAAGTAACTGCACCAGACAAGGTCTCGCTATGGTCAACTGTACCAGACAAGGTCTCGCTGTGGTCAACTGCACCAGACAAGGTCTCGCTGTGGTCAACTGCACCAGACAAGGTCTCGCTGTGGTCAACTGCACCAGACAAGGTCTCGCTGTGGTCAACTGTACCAGACAAGGTCTCGCTGTGGTCAACTGTACCAGACAAGGTCTCGCTGTGGTCAACTGTACCAGACAAGGTCTCGCTGTGGTCAACTGTACCAGACAAGGTCTCGCTGTGGTCAACTGTACCAGACAAGGTCTCGCTGTGGTCAACTGTACCAGACAAGGTCTCGCTGTGGTCAACTGAATACCAGACAAGGTCTCGCTGTGGTCAACTGTAACCAGACAAGGTCTCGCTGTGGTCAACTGTACCAGACAAGGTCTCGTTGTGGTCAACTGTACCAGACAAGGTCTCGCTGTGGTCAACTGTACCAGACAAGGTCTCGCTGTGGTCAACTGCACCAGACAAGGTCTCGCTGTGGTCAACTGCACCAGACAAGGTCTCGCTGTGGTCAACTGCACCAGACAAGGTCTCGCTGTGGTCAACTGCACCAGACAAGGTCTCGTTGTGGTCAACTGTACCAGACAAGGTCTCGCTGTGGTCAACTGCACCAGACAAGGTCTCGCTGTGGTCAACTGACCAGACAAGGTCTCGTGTGGTCAACTGTACCAGACAAGGTCTCGCTGTAGTCAACTGCACCAGACAAGGTCTCGCTGTGGTCAACTGTACCAGACAAGGTCTCGCTGTGGTCAACTGCACAGACAAGGTCTCGCTGTGGTCAACTGCACCAGACAAGGTCTCGCTGTGGTCAACTGCACTCAGACAAGGTCTCGCTGTGGTCAACTGCACCAGACAAGGTCTCGCTGTGGTCAACTGCACCAGACAAGGTCTCGCTGTGGTCAACTGACCAGACAAGGTCTCGCTGTGGTCAACTGCACCAGACAAGGTCTCGCTGTGGTCAACTGCACCAGACAAGGTCTCGCTGTGGTCAACTGACAGACAAGGTCTCGCTGTGGTCAACTGACCAGACAAGGTCTCGCTGTGGTCAACTGTACCAGACAAGGTCTCGCTGTTGTCAACTGTACCAGACCAAGGTCTCGTTGTGGTCAACTGACCAGACAAGGTCTCGCTGTGGTCAACTGCACCAGACAAGGTCTCGCTGTGGTCAACTGTACCAGACAAGGTCTCGCTGTGGTCAACTGTACCAGACAAGGTCTCGCTGTGGTCAACTGCACCAGACAAGGTCTCGCTGTGGTCAACTGCACCAGACAAGGTCTCGCTGTGGTCAACTGCACCAGACAAGGTCTCGCTGTGGTCAACTGTACCAGACAAGGTCTCGCTGTGGTCAACTGCACCAGACAAGGTCTCGCTGTGGTCAACTGCACCAGACAAGGTCTCGCTGTGGTCAAGTAACTGCACCACACAAGGTCTCGCTGTGGTCAACTGTACCAGACAAGGTCTCGTTGTGGTCAACTGTACCAGACAAGGTCTCGTTGTGGTCAACTGTACCAGACAAGGTCTCGCTGTGGTCAACTGTACCAGACAAGGTCTCGCTGTGGTCAACTGTACCAGACAAGGTCTCGCTGTGGTCAACTGCACCAGACAAGGTCTCGTTGTGGTCAACTGTACCAGACAAGGTCTCGTTGTGGTCAACTGCACCAGACAAGGTCTCGTTGTGGTCAACTGCACCAGACAAGGTCTCGCTGTGGTCAAGTAACTGCACCAGACAAGGTCTCGTGTAGGTCAACTGCACCACAAAGGTCTCGTTGTGGTCAACTGCACCAGACAAGGTCTCGCTGTGGTCAAGTAACTGCACCACACAAGGTCTCGCTGTGGTCAAGTAACTGCACCACACAAGGTCTCGCTGTGGTCAAGTAACTGCACCACACAAGGTCTCGCTGTGGTCAAGTAACTGCACCACACAAGGTCTCGCTGCTCCAAAAGTCACATTAACCTGAGTAACTTTCTTGAAGGGTTTTGCACCCATGACACAACTTAAGCCAAGAAATTAAACCTAGAGAGGATCGACACTATCAAAGGCTTTACTGCTTTATAATGTTCAGTAATGTGTAAGCCATTACACCGCTTGATGTGTTGTTTGGTCTAAGACCTGGTCTTTATTATGGTCTGAAAGTTGGTCCACTGATGTCTTTGTTATGGTCTGAAATTTGGTCCAGTAATGACTTTATGTTGGTCCATTGATGTTCTTCTTATGCCCTGAAAGTTGGTCCACTGATGTCTTTGTTACTGTCTGGAAGTTGGTCCAGTTATGTTCTTGTTATGGTCTGAAAGTTGATCCCTTGATGTCTTCCGTTTAGCATGGGTCCCACAGTGGGGCCCATGCTAACTTTCCTATGGTGTGCGGAAATATACCTAGTTGGATGAATTTGATTGTAGCCAGCTGGTCCAGTGGTTAACGCACTGGCCTGGAGTTTTACGACTCACTTCCCACGTTCAAACCCAACCCGTTCCGTGGTTTGTTTCTTTAACTATCAAGCACCTTCATGAGACATCAATTAACCTCGTCATCAACACAACTTCGTCAGTGCATTGTGATCCATTCTTCACCTTCACTGAGTCTCGGCTACAGTGTCTTCAGGAAGGGATATAAATTTAACGCTACAGAAAGGCACAAGGAGCGTAACAGTACTGCAGTAAGCACTGCTTGGTGAACAGGGGCAGCAGCTGCAAGGAGACGCGCCCATACGTCTCGACTCTCCCAGGAATCCAACCCTGAACATTACACAAATAACTTATGACGACGTTTCGGTCTGACTTTGACCATTTACAGGTCACACTCATTTGTAAATAGTCCAAGTCAGATCGAAATATCGTCATTAGCTACTCTACTACGTGCGGGTTATTTGTATATTGTTCCAGTCATGGTATTAGACCTTTTTGTCGCCCTGCTCATTAGGGTTGTGAGCCGCAGTTCTAGCACTGAGCTACGAGGCATGGCAACACTCCAGTAACTATGTACCAGTAAGTAATAACAATACAGGACGTTCCGCGTCGCTTCCCCCATGTCAAGATCAAACACCAATGCTCCCGACTTACCGAAAAAAAGTGGGAAAAAAACAGCTATCAGGGCATCTACCCATGATGTAGTGAGCCACTCACTGCCCGTCTTCACTACCACATCGTCAAATTTATACAATCCAAAATCCTGGTAACTTTCTCTTATCATTTACCATTTTGCCAGCGGAGTGACCCCTCCGTCAGCTGTTACTTGGCACAAACAAGCAGTGAACCTAAGGACCTCAATGGAAATAAGTCAGTGTCTGGCATTTTTGGGGGGTTATCCTAGGTAATTTACACATCTGCAAAGCAACCACTGTGAAAAGATAGTGAAACTCCAAGCGCTTTCGTGATTTCTCACATTATCAAGGACATGTAAAAATAATTAAACAGTAGAAGGCTTATAAGGCTGAGATGTCGCCTCACATACAACCTTACACTCGTGTCAGTATGTACGATAATTTGTAAAACCGTATTTACCTGTATCTAAATCAACTTACTAACGTATACAGGTGGACTCCCTACCTGGTATGTTATGTCAGGCTTGACTGACTTGGCAGGCAAGCAGCCCGTGTCGTCAAGGTGCAACAAGCACCACCCTGTCATCATGACAAGCAGACAAGTGTCGTCAAGGTGCAACAAGCACCACCCTGTCATCATGGCAAGCAGACAAGTGACGTCAAGGTGCAACAAGCACCACCCTGTCATCATGGCAAGCAGACAAGTGCGTCAAGGTGCAACAAGCACCACCTGTCATCATGACAAGCAGACAAGTGCGTCAAGGTGCAACAAGCACCACCTTGTCATCATGGCAAGCAGACAAGTGACGTCAAGGTGCAACAAGCACCACCCTGTCATCATGGCAAGCAGACAAGTGACGTCAAGGTGCAACAAGCACCACCCTGTCATCATGGCAAGCAGACAAGTGACGTCAAGGTGCAACAAGCACCACCCTGTCATCATGGCAAGCAGACAAGTGACGTCAAGGTGCAACAAGCACCACCTTGTCATCATGACAAGCAGACAAGTGACGTCAAGGTGCAACAAGCACCACCCTGTCATCATGACAAGCAGACAAGTGACGTCAAGGTGCAACAAGCACCACCTTGTCATCATGACAAGCAGACAAGTGACGTCAAGGTGCAACAAGCACCACCTTGTCATCATGACAAGCAGACAAGTGTCGTCAAGGTGCAACAAGCACCACCCTGTCATCATGGCAAGCAGACAAGTGACGTCAAGGTGCAACAAGCACCACCTTGTCATCATGACAAGCAGACAAGTGACGTCAAGGTGCACAAGCACCACCCTGTCATCATGACAAGCAGACAAGTGACGTCAAGGTGCAACAAGCACCACCTTGTCATCATGACAAGCAGACAAGTGACGTCAAGGTGCAACAAGCACCACCCTGTCATCATGACAAGCAGACAAGTGACGTCAAGGTGCAACAAGCACCACCCTGTCATCATGACAAGCAGACAAGTGTCACTCCGGTGACAGTGTGACGGTGTAATTGTAACAGTTGTACAGAGGTAATAATCAGGGAGGTTGACGTCGTGATTCAGGGAGAGAGAGAGAGGGAAGAAACATAGGGAGAGAGGGAAGAAACATAGGGAGAGAGGGAAGAAACATAGGGAGAGAGGGAAGAAACATAGGGAGAGAGGGAAGGAAGAACGATAGCGAGGGAGGGAGGGAAGGAAGAATGATAAGGAGGGAGGGGAGGAAGGATGAAAGGGAGAGAAAGAATTATAGGAAGGAGGGAATAATGATAGGGAGAGAGGAAGGGAAGAATGATAGGGAGATAGGGAAGGAAGAATGATAGGGAGGAAGGGAAGAATGATAGGGAGAGTGGGAGGGAAGAATAACAGGGAGAGAGGAGCAAGTGGAAACGAGAGAAGGAAGACTATAGGATAAAGAAAAATAAAATGCGGAGCAGGAGGGGTAGAACGAGAGCGGGAGGGATGAGACAGATATAGTGAGAGAGAGAGAGAGAGAAAGAGAGAGAGGGGAATGGAGGAGACATAAAGAAGGATAGGAAAGAGGGATTAAGGGAGGAGAGTCATTAATAAATCCAAATATATCTCGGCCTCCAGACAATAATAACCCTCTATATCCAAGCTGAAGGAACTAAGAGGAAGCAGCTCTAATGTGAGCACCAGCCAACCTGAAGTCACTGTCGGTATAAGAATGAGGGATTCTTGGCAGGAACGTTCCTCTGAGCGAATCTACTGGGACCTCCTACTCATTTCTGCAACACTGCAAGCTCCAGATGTGTTGATTGCAACACGAAAGATCTAGAGTTATCATTCAACTCCCCCTGTGGTTGTTTTGCATCTTGTATCGCTTGTTAGCAATACATTGCATGGTCCAGTAGTTAGAGCGTCGTGAACTTTGACTGGCTTCCCACGAGGCGGGCCAAAATAGCACAGGATCGATCCCCGGCCATGCTGAAGTTTGTTAATGATATATATATATATATATATATATATATATATATATATATATATATATATATATATATATATATATATATATATATAATAAAGGGGTCCACCTCTGGTGCAAATTGTGGGGCCCATAGTCTCGGAGAAGTGGATAAAAGGCTTCAATGAAGAATATTTGGATTTCTTACAGAAGCCATTTGAATATTCCACTTTCCCTACCTCCCCATCTTTTCATTCTTTTTACCAATAGGTATATTTTATTACATAATATGGAGCATTTTTTTTTAAAAAAAAAAATATATATATTTTATATATATATATATATATATATATATATAAAATTTTTTATATATATAAAATATATATATATATATGGTTTTGTATAATTCATACTCTCACTCAGGGATACACATACCATCCATGCTCTCACTCAGGGATACATAAATACCTCCCTCGTAACAATTAACTCCCTTCCCACCCTCTCTTCCTTACTCTCCTTTCTACCTCCACCCTTTCTTCTTTCCTCCTTTCTACCGCTTTTCTTCCTCGTCTCGCACCCTTCCAAGGAGTAGTCTGTCTCATGAACACGTGAGATGATGAGTAAATTTTACAAACTTCTACTCACATTCAGTGTACACACACATATAGGCCTGACCACACTGGAGGACAGGAGGGCTAGGGGAGACATGATAACGACATACAAAATTTTGCTAGGAATAGATAAGGTGATCAGAGACAGGATGTTTCAGAGATGGGACACAGAAACAAGGGGTCACAATTGGAAGTTGAAGACTCAGATGAATGACAGGGATGTTAGGAAGTATTTCTTCAGTCACAGAGTTGTCAGGAAGTGGAATAGTCTGGAAAGTGATGTAGTGGAGGCAGGATCCATACATAGCTTTAAGACGAGGTATGATAAAGCTCATGGAACAGGGAGAGAGAGGACCTAGCAGGGATCAGTGAAGCGGCAGGGCCAGGAGCTGAGTCTCGACCCCTGCAACCACAAATAGGTGAGTACACACACACATCACATTTACTTTCCTATGTGCTTCTTAACAGGTTTTAATCGTGTGATAATCTCTTTCCAACATAGGAATAATAATAATAATAATAATAATCATCTTTATTTCTACAAGTAGATGTACAAGCTATAAAGGCCTAGCTGACATCAATCCTTTTCTACTTTTACCCTTAAACGCCTCTTCCCCAATTCTAGCCTCCATAATGTTTCTCTTTCCTTCCTTTCATTGGGTGGAAAGAGGTGTGGAAGGAGAAAGGGGGGGTATGGAAAAGGGGACAGGAGTGTGGAGGAGGAGGGGGGGGGGAAGAGTGCACGACGCAGGTGAGATAACAACAACAAGTCAAGTGCTTGATGACCTTTACCAGCCCTTCCCTCAACACTACTTTCGCCTCACCTCACTCATCACCTTCAGCCCTTCCTCAACACCTCGGGGTCCTTCACCCCCTCCCACTCATCCAAGCCCCTTTACCAGCCCTTCCCTCAACACTACTTTCCCGGGGTCCTTCACCCCCTCCCACTCATCCAAGCCCCTTTACCAGCCCTTCCCTCAACACTACTTTCCCGGGGTCCTTCACCCCCTCCCACTCATCAAGCCCCTTTACCAGCCCTTCCCTCAACACTACTTTCCCGGGGGTCCTTCACCCCCCTCCCACTCATCCAAGCCCCCTTTACCAGCCCTTCCCTCAACACTACTTTCCCGGGGGTCCTTCACCCCCTCCCACTCATCAAGCCCCTTTACCAGCCCTTCCCTCAACACTACTTTCCCGGGGGTCCTTCACCCCCCTCCCACTCATCCAAGCCCCCTTTACCAGCCCTTCCCTCAACACTACTTTCCCGGGGGTCCTTCACCCCCCTCCCACTCATCCAAGCCCCCTTTACCAGCCCTTCCCTCAACACTACTTTCCCGGGGGTCCTTCACCCCTCCCACTCATCAAGCCCCTTTACCAGCCCTTCCCTCAACACTACTTTCCCGGGGTCCTTCACCCCCCTCCCACTCATCCAAGCCCCCGAAACTCCAACTTCACTCAATTCTTCCTAGGTCACCCCCTAACCAACCTCGCTTAATTCTTGTAGCTCACCCCTATCCCCATCTCACCCAACTTAGCACCTTCACCGTGTTACCATCCGTCTCCCTCACCCTAGCCTTCCAACCTCTTAACCCCATCTCACCCGTCGTCCTGTAATAACAACTTGATGGAACGAAACTTTTGCAGCTGCCGTAGCTACTGAATGCTTAGTGACATACTTGATGACATCCTCGTGATGTCTCTCACGATGACAGATTTCAGTCATATACAAAAACCATCCTGTGTGATTGAATATGATACAGAAACATAGGTAGCTATTATTCTCATTACGTATTTATCATATATACTCAGTAAGAGAGCAGCAGTTATAACAAGTCCTTTAACTATAATTGTCTCTTTTCATACCTGCCAACAATTTTGCTGTATAAAAATACAGTTAAATCCCTACAAGAGCCGTCATTTACTTCCCCAGCAACTTGGCGTACAGACGCCCTCTACAATATATTTCGAATGATGTTTGCTGTATATATCTCGGCGTCGAACTGAGGCCATCTTCATCTGCTGGAGAGGG
The DNA here is from genome assembly GCA_009830355.1 of Cherax destructor. Classification (NCBI taxonomy): domain Eukaryota; kingdom Metazoa; phylum Arthropoda; class Malacostraca; order Decapoda; family Parastacidae; genus Cherax; species Cherax destructor. The sequence continues at coordinate 345,799 of WNWK01000533.1, forward strand.
TCTCAGTTGGAGGCAGGAATGTCAAGCTCTCACTTTACCCTGTGTCAGGCAGGGTGTGGCAGGGACAGTTTAGGGCTGATTCACAATAACTTATGATGCTTCATGGTGATATCACACGAATATAGACGGTGAAGGACCTGACCCTTCCCACCCTTAATCTAGCCTTAACCCCACATCTTTTGCCCCCTAACCGAAAGGACCCAAGTTCGATCCCAGATTGTGAAAGTCTTCTTGCAGCTACTGCCCCTGTTCATCTAGCTGGGAACAGTTAAGTGGGTATTGTTGTAGGTTGCATCCTGGGAAAGAGGACCCAGGGACAAGAACGGGAATGAGTCAAACTGCTTGACTTTCCTAAGTTATTCTGAGTTATTGATGAAAAGTCTTCTTCTTCCATATCAACCAGCAACAACCTGGTTGATCAGGCCCTGATCCACCGGTAGGCCTGGTCGAGGACCGGACCGTGGGGATGTTGACCCCCGGAGCCACCTCCAGGTAGACTCTTCTTCGTATTCTGATTCTGCTCCTTTTGGTCCTCTTCCTCCTTCTTCTCTTCCCTCTCCTCCTTCAGCTTCACCTCCCTCTCCTCCTCCTGCCAGCATCTCCCTCACCCCCCACTGAGTGTCACAACTGGGCCCTACCGTCACCCTGAAGCTGGAGAATTAGCGCCACCCACGTTTTTAACGACCCTTTAAAAACCAGCCATAAAAACACTAGGGAATAAAAATGGCGGCGTGAGGAGCCCGTCCCAGCCCGCGTCTTGCTGGTCCAGCATGAAGTGTGTCGTAAACACTCTCAAGACCCTGCTGCACTCTTGTTAAACTGTCTTCAACCTGCCTAAACTTCACACAGGTTGCTCCTTAACCAGGGTAAACCTGACACAGGTGGCTCCTCGACCACACTAAACTTGACACAGGTGGCTCCTCGACCACACTACACTTGACACAGGTGGCTCCTCGACCACACTACACTTGACACAGGTGGCTCCTCGACCACACTACACTTGACACAGGTGGCTCCTCGACCACACTACACTTGACACAAGTCACACCTTAACCTTACCCCTCAAGCCCAATTAAAATACACAGCGTTTTTCATGCATGTTTAAAATCAGTAATAACCGCAGCGTGCTGCTACTACCATCGACATGCCACACTGAGTGAGAACCTGCAGTGTGAGACTATCCTGTACTACATTATTGTTACAAAGAGGGGTCACCTGCACTGTGTTGCTACTCTGTTTTATGCCGTAGTTACGTTGAGGGAAGAAACGCTAGTTACGTATGTTTCCCTGTCGTATTCCATCACACAGGATGAGTTTCGTGCTCCAGGTAATGGAATGTGTCAGTCCGAGCCAAGGAGATTTCAAGCATTCCACTAAGAGCTCAGTGGATTCATCTTCAAAGGTTTTGTACCCACAGAACCGGAATTACTACTGCGTGGGACGTAGTTTAGAGGTTGGTGTTGGAGGCAGCGTTGTTGCGTGATACTGGAGAGATAACGCGGGTCCTACACTACCATACGGCGGGTCCTACACTACCATACATCGGGTCCTACACTACCATACGGCGGGTCCTACACTACCATACGGCGGGTCCTACACTACCATCCGGCGGGTCCTACACTACCATACGGCGGGTCCTACACTACCATACGGCGGGTCCTACACTACCATACGGCGGGTCCTACACTACCATACAGCGGGTCCCACACTTTTATCACCTCAGCCAGATTCCTGATCCAGCTGTCTATAGCCACCATAACCCCTGGACCAGATGACAATGGCCACCATAACCCTTGGACCAAGTGACTATGGCCACTATAACACCCGGAAAAGGTGACTGTGGCCACCATAGCACCTGGACCAGCTGTCTATGGCCACCATAAAACCTAGACCAGCTGTCTATGGCGACCATAACATCTGGACCAGCTGTCTATGGCCACCATAACACCTGGACCAGCAGCTGAGCTCTGGCAATAATAAATAGTTTTATTTATAGTTTTTAATCCCCTGGTTTAATGTGTCTGGGGGAGATACAGCCGTTGTTGTGCTAGTAGATGGTTGTTGTGGTAGTGGTGGTGGTAGTGATGGTGGTGGTAGTGATGGTGGTGGTAGTGATGGTGGTGGTAGTGATGGTGGTGGTGGTAGTGATGGTGGTGGTGGTGGTAGTGATGGTGGTGGTAGTGATGGTGGTGGTGGTAGTGATGGTGGTAGTGGTAGTGATGGTGGTAGTGGTAGTGATGGTGGTAGTGGTGGTGGTGGTAGTGATGGTGGTGGTAGTGATGGTGGTAGTGGTAGTGATGGTGGTAGTGGTAGTGATGGTGGTAGTGGTAGTGATGGTGGTAGTGGTGGTGGTGGTAGTGATGGTGGTAGTGGTAGTGATGGTGGTAGTGGTAGTGATGGTGGTAGTGGTAGTGATGGTGGTAGTGATGGTGGTAGTGGTAGTGATGGTGGTAGTGGTAGTGATGGTGGTAGTGGTGGTGGTGGTAGTGATGGTGGTAATAGTGATGGTGGTAGTGGTAGTGATGGTGGTAGTGGTAGTGATGGTGGTAGTGGTAGTGATGGTGGTAGTGGTGGTGGTGGTAGTGATGGTGGTGGTAGTGATGGTGGTAGTGGTAGTGATGGTGGAAGTGGTGATGGTGGTGGTAGTGATAATGGTGGTGGTAGTGGTAGTGATGGTGGTTGTAGTGGTATTGATGGTGGTGGTAGTGGTAGTGATGGTTTTGGTAGTGATGGTGGTAGTGGTGGTGGTAGTGATGGTGGTAGTAGTGATGGTGGTGGTAGTGATGGTGGTGGTAGTGGTGGTGATAGTGGTGGTGGTGGTAGTGGTGATAGTGGTGGTGGTAGTGGTGATAGTGGTGGTGTTAGTGGTGATTGTGGTGGTGGTAGTAGTGGTGATAGTGATAAAGGTTGTTGGTCCTACAACAGTCCAAGCTGTCCCATGACCTGGACCGTGGTTGGTCCTGCAACAGCCCAAGCTGTCCCATGACCTGGACCGTGGTTGGTCCTGCAACACCCCAAGCTGTCCCATGACCTGGACCATGGTTGGTCCTGCAACAGCCCAAGCTGTCCCATGACCTGGACCGTGGTTGGTCCTACAACAGCCCAAGCTGTCCCATGACCTGGACCGTGGTTGGTCCTACAACAGCCCAAGCTGTCCCATGACCTGGACCGTGGTTGGTCCTACAATAGCCCAAGCTGTCCCATGACCTGGACCGTGGTTGGTCCTGCAACAGCCCAAGCTGTCCCATGACCTGGACCGTGGTTGGTCCTGCAACAGCCCATGCTGTCCTATGACCTGGACCGTGGTTGGTCCTGCAACAGCCCAAGCTGTCCCATGACCTGGACCGTGGTTGGTCCTGCAACAGCCCAAGCTGTCCCATGACCTGGACCGTGGTTGGTCCTGCAACAGCCCAAGGTGTCCTATGACCTGGACCGTGGTTGGTCCTGCAACAGCCCAAGCTGTCCTATGACCTGGACCGTGGTTGGTCCTGCAACAGCCCAAGCTGTCCTATGACCTGGACCGTGGTTGGTCCTGCAACAGCCCAAGCTGTCCTATGACCTGGACCGTGGTTGGTCCTGCAACAGCCCAAGCTGTCCTATGACCTGGACCGTGGTTGGTCCTGCAACAGCCCAAGCTGTCCTATGACCTGGACCGTGGTTGGTCCTGCAACAGCCCAAGCTGTCCTATGACCTGGACCCTGGTTGGTCTTGGTCTATTACCATAACAGTTCAATTCATTACGTGCACCGTAGTTCAGAAGCCAGAAATACTAACTAGGACGTTTAGAGTCAGTGAGAGGACCACTGCTTGTCACTACCATACCTCATCCCCAGACACACACACACACACACACACACACACACACACACACACACGCACGCACGCACGCACAATGAATACACAGTATACCAACGTCACATTAACGTGACTACCAGCCACGTACAATAACACCACCCACAATAACGCCACCAGTCACACACAATAACACCACCAGACACTATAATAGTACTACCAGACACTATAATAACACCCCCAGACACTATAATAACACCACCTGGCACTAATAACACCACCAGACACCATAACCCCAGCAGACACGATAATAACACCACCATACACTATAATAACACCACCAGACACTATAATAACACCACCAAACACTATAATAACACCACCATACACTATAATAACACCACTAGACACTATAATAACACCACCAGACTATAATAATATCACCAGACTACAATAACACCACCATACACTATAATAACACCACCATACACTATAATAACACCACCAGACACTATAATAACACCACCAGACACTATAATAACACCACCATACACTATAATAACACCACAAAACACTATAATAACACCACTAGACACCATAATAACACCACGACACCATAATAACACCACCAGACACTATAATAACACCACCAGACACTATAATAACACCACCAGACACTATAATAACACCACCAGACACTATAATAACACGACAGGACACTATAATAACACCAGCAGACACTATAACACCACCATACACTATAATAACACCACAAAACACTATAATAACACCACCAGACACCATAATAACACAAGAAGACACTATAATAACACCACCAGACACTATAACACCACCAGACACTATAATAACACCATCAGACACTATAATAACACAACCGGACACCATAATAACACCACCAGACACTACAATAACACCACCAGATACTATAATAACACCATCAGAGACACTATAGTAACACCACCAGACACTACAATAACACCACCAGACACTATAATAACACCACCAGACACTAAAATAACACCACCAGACACCATAATAACACCATCAGACACCATAATAACACCACCAGACACTATAATAACACCACCAGACACTATAATAACACCACCAGACACCATAATAACACTAGCAGACAATATAATAACACCAGCTGATCCTATAATAACACCAGCAGACACTATAATAACACAAGCAGACACTATAATAACACCAGCAGACACTATAATAACACCACCAGACACTATAATAACACCACCAGACACTATAATAACACCACCAGACACTATAATAACACCACCAGACACTATAATAACACCACCAGACACCATAATAACACCAGCAGACAATATAATAACACCAGCTGATCCTATAATAACACCAGCAGACACTATAATAACACCAGCAGACACTATAACACCAGCAGACACTATAATAACACCAGACACTATAATAACACCAGCAGACACTATAATAACACCAGAAGACACTATAATAACACCAGCAGACACTATAATAACACCAGCAGACACAATAATAACACCACCAGACACTATAATAACACCACCAGACACTATAATAACACCATCAGACACTATAATAACACCAGCAGACAATATAATAACACCAGCAGACACTATAATAACACCAGCAGACACAATAACACCACTAGACACTATAATAACACCAGCAGACACTATAATAACACCAGCAGACACTATATCACCACCAGACACTATAATAACACCAACAGACACAATAACACCAGCAGACACTATAATAACACCAGCAGACACTATAATAACACCAGCAGACACTATAATAACACCAGCAGACACGATAATAACACCACCATACACTATAATAACACCACCAGACACTATAATAACACCACCAGACACTATAATAACACCACCATACACTATAATAACACCACAAAACACTATAATAACACCACTAGACACCATAATAACACCACCAGACACCATAATAACACCAGCAGACACTATAATAACACCAGCAGACACTATAATAACACCAGCAGACACTATAATAACACCAAGATATAATAACACCAGCAGACACTATAATAACACCAGCAGACACTATAATAACACCAAGATATAATAACACCAGCAGACACTATAATAGCACCAGCAGACACTATAATACCACCAACAGACACAATAACACCAGCAGACACTATAATAACACCAGCAGACACTATAATAACACCAGCAGACACTATAATAACACCAGCAGACACTATAATACCACCAACAGACACAATAACACCAGCAGACACTATAATAACACCAGCAGACACTATAATAACACCAGCAGACACTATAATAACACCAGCAGACACTACAATAACACAAGCAGACACTACAATAACACCAGCAGACACTATAATAACACCAGCAGACACTATAATAACACCAGCAGACACTACAATAACACCATCAGACACTATAATAACACCAGCAGACACTATAATAACACCAGCAGACACTATAATAACACCAGCAGACACTATAATAACACCACCAGACACTATAATAACACCAGCAGACACTATAATACCAACAGACACAATAACACCAGCAGACACTATAATAACACCAGCAGACACTATAATACCAACATACACAATAACACCAGCAGACACTATAATAACAATAGCAGACACTATAATAACACCAGCAGACACTATAATAACACCAGCAGACACCATAATAACACCAGCAGACACTATAATAACACCAGCAGACACTATAATAACACCAGCAGACACTATAATAACACCAGCAGACACTAAAATAACACCAGCAGACACTATAATAACACCAGCAGACACTATAATAACACCAGCAGACACTATAATAACACCAGCAGACACTATAATAACACCAGCAGACACTATAATAACAATAGCAGACACTATAATAACACCAGCAGACACTATAATAACACCATCAGACACTATAATAACAAGAGCCATACATACACCTGGTATCAAGGAGGTGTCTCACTTGTATAATCTACATATAATATGAATTTTGTAGCAGGAAATATTAATATTAATTTTGTAGCCAAGGTAGAGGTGACCATGACTCCACAACACCTGCCCCTAAACCTTCCTCATGTATCTAAAATATAGAGGTGGTACCTCCCTATAACGTGCCGAATAGGTAAAACTGGTTAATTAGCAAGAACTCATTTAAAATTAAGTCCTTTCTAAAAATTTCTCTTATATATTTAAAGATATTTTTTTTCATTTATGTTAATTTAAAAATTAATAATTTTGTATCAAAAGAACTTTAGAAAACTTACTTAACCTTATAACAATTGCAATTTAATTTAGCCTAATCCAACTAAATATATTTTAGATAAGTTTACAATAATTTAATAATAAACAAACACAATGAAATATATTTTTTTAGTTAGGTTCAGAAAGATTTTTGCGAAATTATTGCATACACAAATTTTCGCTTGCCTTATTCGGCAAGAAGAACGTTGCTATTTAAGCCAAAATAGCAAGTTTTACCTATTCGGCACGATATATACATATATATATATATATATACACACACAAACACACGTGTAGGTTTTTGATTCTTGGGATCATCGCCCCGCGATTCGGTCTCAGTCCGGTATCAACACTAACCATTAGATTTTCGGAATTTACCTACTTTAAAAAAAAATTTGGGAAACAAGTCAATAAGGGAACAGGCCAATCATTACAGAACACTGGAGAGAACCACGTGAAAGGTTAAACTGAGAGGAAAACTTAGTTTATCTAGGATATCTGGTAGTGTTCCTTCAATTAGGAAGAAACTGTCCTAGAGTCGACTCATAGGATGGAGTCTTTATGAGATACGAGTGAACACAGGAAGACAGAAAGCGAGGAAAAAAAAAAGGTTTCAAGAAGAGAAGGATAAAAGAAGACAAAATGGATGACAAAAGGTGCAAGAACAGGAAAGGAACAAAAGCCAGAAAGAGAAATACAAAAGCGCAAAAGAACAAGATAGGAACAAAAGAGGACAGAAATATATTATACAAAAGGGTACAAGAACAAGGGAGGCAAAAAATAGGAGAGGAAGGCAACAGACAAAAGAGTATACAATAAGAATAAGGGTAGGGGCAGGCAGCACGAGGACTACAGTGTAAACAGGAACCACATTGTGCTACCTCGACAGACACTGTCACTCTGCAACCAGTGCACTACACATCTGTAATCTAGTACAACACTAAACTTCTGCAGACGTACAGTCGATGCATAGGCCAAACCTGTGGAGGCAGAAGCAGTAGGAAGTACAGGAGGTGCACACGCCCCTGTAGCGCTTTGCACCGCCCGCGTGGTGATGCAGGAGAGAGGGTTACCACCCCCTAACCACCACCACCACACCACCAAACAAAGGGGACCCCCTCCTCCACCCACAACACATAAACAAAGGCAACAAGTCTGACAGGACACACCTCCCTATCCTCACCCCTCTCCCCAACAATGAAAATACCCATCTTCTCCAAGAACCATTTTCATTACACCTCCTGTGTCCCGTGTTGTTGGTTTTTGCGCAGAACACAGCCAAGGGCAGACATTCCCTTCTACACTGCTCACTACACACATTCGATCCCAGTTGTCGCCTTCTACTCTCACCAATACTTGACTGCACCTTTTATACCTAATCTCACCTATAATGTGTGTAATTTACTTTTTTTTCTTAACTTAATAAGGCCCAGCCTTGGGTGAAATGTGAAAAGAAATGTTTACTCTGTTACCAGTATCTTCCCACTTACCTGCTTATCCTATTGATTACCTTCTATATACAACACTATCAACGCTACCCACTGCACTACAAGCAAGGAGATAACGAGACATCACTAAGTACTGGGTCAGCTGCTTGTACTTAGCATCTGCTTTATAAATTTACCAGAGAGCAAGATATAGAATTTGATCAGCTAAGGCTAACCACATCTGTAGGAAATATTGATGTTACTGCAATAATCGAAACCTAAACCTTGTTAATCTGAAAAAAAACTAGGGACCTGCCTGCTGAGTGCCATATACAGGGGTTTAAAGTATTCCACACTGATAAGAGTAAATAGGAATAAATAGGAATGTAAGTTTATAAAAATTTGAACCGTTGCATCAGAACTAACATAATGGACGCTGAATCTATTTGGCTTCAGCTTTTCTCGAAGGACGTGAAAACCTACATAGTGACCACTGGGACGAAATTGCTAGAACATCTAGGAAATCTAGAGTCTAGCGACTTTCTTAGAAGGGGTCCAGGACTGCTTTTTTAAAACAGTTTGTGAAGGAATCGACTAAAGGAAATAACCTGCATGACTTGGTTCTGATTAATAAAAAATCTCTGATACTGATAACAAAGTTAAGGTCCCAACCTTATACGTTTTTCAAAGCACTGTACAAGTACTATTTCTAACATAAAAAAAAGATCAAATATTAATGACCCTAAATGGATGAAGAGTAGACTAAAACATCTCTTGGCTACAAAGAGAAGCATTTACAGAGTAATCAAGAGAGGTCAGGGTCACCTCACGGACCAATATATGTATTCAGTTTAGAAAAGAAGTAAAACAAGGAATTAGAAAAGCCAAGGGAGGTTATGAACTTAAGGTTGCCGGAGAATCAAAGGCAGCCCAAAGAGTTTCTTTCAGATATATAGTATAGGTCCACTTAAATGTAAGCAAGGTCAGATTACTATTTGTGACAAAGAAATGTGTGCAGTTTTTAACGTTTATTTTCTGTTTTTACACAGGCGGATACAAACAAAATTTTGGAAATCATTAACTACTATATCGATCAGGATAGAAATAAGTTATGCAAGATCGAAGTCACTAGTGACATGTTTCTCAGATAAATAGAAATTAAACACAAACATCACCGGGCCTGACGAACTCTTTTTAAGAGTTTTAAAGACATGAAAAGAAGCTTGGAAAACTACTAGTCAGTTTATTCACTAAACCAATACAAATGGGCATCGCACCGGATAAGTGGAACACGGCAAATGTGATACCTATTACAAAGTGGGAGATAAGTACTTAGCTTCAAATTATAGGCCGATCAGGTTAATCTTTATCGTGGGGAAATTGATGGAATCGATAACTGCAGATGCAATTTGAAGGCACCTTCAAAGATATATATATATATATATATATATATATATATATATATATATATATATATATATATATATATATATATATATATATATATATATATATATATATATGGTGTGTGTGTGTAGGAGAGAGGAGATTATTTCCCAGTAAAAGTAAGCCTTAGACAAGGATGTGTGATGTCACCGTGGTTGTTCAATATATTTATAGATGGGGTTGTAAGAGAAGTGAATGCGAGGGTCTTGGCAAGAGGTGTGGGGTTAAAAGACAAAGAATCAAATACAAAGTGGGAGTTGTCACAGTTGCTTTTTGCTGATGACACTGTGCTTTTGGGAGATTCTGAAGAGAAGTTGCAGAGGTTGGTGGATGAATTTGGTAGGGTGTGTAAAAGAAGAAAATTGAAAGTGAATATAGGAAAGAGTAAGTTGATGAGAATAACAAAAAGATTAGGTGACGAAAGATTGGATATCAGATTGGAGGGAGAGAGTATGGAGGAGGTGAATGTATTCAGATATTTGGGAGTGGACATGTCAGCAGATGGGTCTATGAAGGATGAGGTGAATCATAGAATTGATGAGGGGAAAAGGGTGAGTGGTGCACTTCGGAGTCTGTGGAGACAAAGAACTTTGTCCATGGAAGTAAAGAGGGGAATGTATGAGAGTATAGTTATACCAACACTCTTATATGGGTGTGAAGCATGGGTGATGAATGTTGCAATGAGGAGAAGGCTGGAGGCAGTGGAGATGTTATGGCTGAGGTCAATGTGTGGTGTGAATATAATGCAGAGAATTCGGAGTTTGGAAATTAGGAGGAGGTGCGGGATTACCAAAACTATTATCCAGAGGGCTGAGGTGGTGTTGTTGAGGTGGTTCAGACATGTAGAGAGAATGGAACGAAACAGAATGACTTCGAGAGTGTATAAAACTGTACTGGAGGGAAGGCGGGGTAGGGGTCGACCTAAGAAAGGTTGGAGGGAGGGGGTAAAGGAGGTTTTGTGTGCGAGGGGCTTGGATTTCCAGCAAGCATGCGTGAGCGTATTTGATAGGAGTGAATGGAGACAAATGGATTTTAATACTTGACGTGCTGTTGGAGTGTGAGCAAATTAACATTTATGAAGGGATTCAGGGAAACCGGCAGGCCGGACTTGAGTCCTGGAGATGGGAAGTACAGTGTCTGCACTCTGGAGGGGTGTTAATGTTGCAGTTTTATAACTGTAGTGTAAAGCACCCCTCTGGCAAGACAGTGATGGAGTGAATGATGATTAAAGTTGTTCTTTTTCGGGCCACCCTGCCTTGGTGGGAATCGGCCGATGTGTAAATATATATATATATATATATATATATATATATATATATATAATATATATATATATATATATATATATATATATATATATATATATATATATATATATATATATATATATATATAAAAATCAACAAGTAGGTAATCCAGATATCTTATCTCTTCGTGAACAGAGGCTGGAAAGTATAGAGTCTCCAGTTGTCTTGTGCTGAGTGGTCAACTTTGTTTGAGCGCTTTACTTAGCAAATGTATAATATATATTTATATTAATAATATATAATATATATATATATATATATATATATATATATATATATATATATATATATATATATATATATTATATATATATATATATATATATATTTATATATATATATATATATATAATATTTATATAATAATATTATATCCATTTTAATATTTTATTACAGCAGAAAACAATTTTACTTCTAAGTAAAGCGCTAAATAAAGTTGACCACTCAGCACAAGACGAACTGGAGACTCTATACTTTTCCAGCCTCTGTTTACGAGAGATAAGGTATCTAGTTACCTACTTGTTGACTTAGTACCAAAACTCAGCACATGTGCATCAACCAGTTCTCGAGCACGAAGCACCAGCAAGGAGCCCACCTATAATAAATCTCAATATTGTTGTTGTTGTTACTGTTGTTATAATTGTTTACGGCCGTACAGTTGAACTAAGCAACAGTTACCAGACCTCAGTGATAGATCGACTTGAAGTTGGTACAACAATCACGTTGAGAGGGCACAGCCACAGCATGCTAGGCTGCACCCCCTCCACCGATCCTCCCTCACCCACAAACATACTCCACTGCCTCACTCCTTTTACTCATTCCAGACAGACATCCCTGTGCCTTATGTAGCAGCAGCGTGTTGGTATTTATTGGTGGTGGTAGTGGTGGTGTTTTGTTCGTCAGGGACACCCCCGGGGTTGGTGTCCTGGTAGCGTGTTAGAATTTATCAGACAACCAGTGGTCGGTATAGCATATAAATACGACTCTCACACTGGCTGTCTCCTTCTGGGAAGTGTTTTGATGGCAGTGAAGGGCTTTTAATCATTATGAACCCCCCTTATTTTTTGTACAAAAACTTACTTCTAAAAATTACAACTAAACCTATAATAAAGGAGAATTACATTATAATTTTTTTCAACAAACCGGCCGTATGCCACCGAGACAGGGTGACCAAAAAAAGAAAAACGAAAGTTTTTCTTTTTATATTTAGTAATTTATACAGGAGAAGGGGATAATAAATTTAGTTAATAAATTAAAGATGAAATATGCATTCACGTTATATTTCAATCTTCATATTTTTCTAGTCAATGATTACTATTAAATGTAGAAAAACAGCCTATGACAAAAAAGCTGACAGTGAGCACAGGTCTTTCCTGTCAAACCAAAATGAACAATTACAGTTATTAAGACGTTCAAAATGAGACGGCCGAAAGATTCACATGCACTAAATGATGCAGCTTATTCACCCTCTATTACATTGTAAAATGTCATTATTTTAATAGCAGTAATAGCCAGTCAAGCAGCCAGAAACGAAGCCTAGTGCTCAAATCAGCTGAACCAATGTATCGTTAGGTTAGGTTAGATGAGGTTTGTCAGGAAACAGGACAAGTGTTTCCTGAGGCGGGTCTTAGTCAGATGATGACCCGCAGCTGGAGCTCTTGGTCATCCGACCAAGGCCTTCCGCTGGCTTACCGGTCCACCCCTTTAAAAATTATGGTTATTATTATATCCATTCCTTGCTTTTGAATGTATCTTTATGGAGTAGACATTGTGGTGCGTGTTCCAGCCTCCCACTCCCCCGTTCATCCCGTATGAGCCAGTGAGAGTTGCTGCTCTTACCAAGGTAACACTTGTTTACCTTCGCCCTTGCTATAAGTATAAAACAATTAAAATATCACCGGGGTGAGGTTTTAATTATATATATACTATATATATATATATATATATATATATATATATATATATATATATATATATATATATATATATATATATATAATGCAAATATCTGCAAACCAAGCGTCACAGGATGCAAAACAACCATGAAGTTAGTAGAATGATAGCTCTAGGCCTTTCGTGTTGCAATCAACACATCATCAACATCTTGCAAATATATTCTTGAAATATATTTTTTTCGTAAGGCTCAGAGTGATTTTTTGCGAAATTAATGCATACACAAATTTTCTCTTGCCTTATTCGGCAAGAAGAGCGTTGCTATTTAAGCCAAAATCGTAAGTTTTACCTATTCGGCACGACATATATGTATACACACACACCTCTCAAGTGTATACATATACCCTGAGGGAATAAAGGAGCCAGAATTATGAGCGTCAACACAGCTGGAAGGCCACACCTTCATGACCAAATATAACCAAGTTCGCCGACTAATACAGAAAGACCAAAGAATACAACACAGGCGTACCACGCCCTCATAAGTGATAAAGTAAAACAGATAAATACACTCGCGACTTGATAATGGTGCAAGACTGGCCGAAACATTGTGTAAAGTTACCGCTCCGAATTGTGGCCGAGTTGTGAATTGTTCCAACCACTGTATTGTGACTTATTGGTGTTTATGATAGCCAACACAGGCAGGTCCAGGCCAGGTAAATGAAGGCAGAAGACAATATAAATACTGACCGTAAATAAATGGTTTAGAGACCCGACAAGTTGATAAATTAGATACATGTGTAACACTTAGGTCTAACAAACCATACCACGGGTGGGGTTAGAACCCGCGATCACAGTCATAAAACTCCAGACCGACGCGCTAGCCACTAAGAGAAGAGTGGTGAAAATGAGGAGTTTGAGGTAATCAATCCCTCAGCGTAATCTTTTCAAGACTGATGGACTTATTACATCAACTCCAAGCTGAGGGACTGATTACCTCAAACTCCTTCTGATCTTCACCACTCTTACTTATATTGGACCGATGAAGCTAGTGTGGCGAAACGCTTTCTCAATAAAGATACCCAAGTGTTGCACATGTGCCTAATTTATCATCATGAATACTGACGCTATGGATGGAAGGGCACAAGTGCATAATACATTCAGGACATCTCTACTGGGTACGTTTCGTCATTTGGAGTGACCAAGGTAGCTCGACTGCTAGTGCACTCAGCTCACATACTGAGGTCCGGGGGTCGATCCCCGGTACAGCTAGAAACATTAGAACGTGTTTCCTTAAGTCACCTGTTGTCTATGTTCACCCATCAGCAAAATAGGTACCTGGGTGTTAGTCGAACGGTGTGGGTCGCATCCTGGGACAAAAATGACCTAATTTGCCCGAAATGCTCTGCATAACAAGGGGCTTTCTATATAGTAGTATGTCACTGATGTCAGCTAGGCCTGTATACCTTGTACATGTACTTGTAGAAATAAAAATTATTATTATTATTATTATTATTATTATTATTATTATTATTATTATTATTATTATAAGGTCTCAGAGCAGAAACATATCCAATGAAAATGTCCTGAGTGCCTTCACTTACGTTGAAAAAATATATTTGTCAGAAAATTTCTCCAGCCGCTGGCCCTAAGTCGTGGAACTTGGGTCACAGGACTGTGGTATTTGACCGGCTGACCGGTCCACCCTGTAAACCAAAAACTTCCCAAAATATCACATAAGATTTTATCTTCAGCTAACTTAACTGGCCTCCGGTGGCAGGTAATCTTGAGACTTATGACTTCCTAGGGCCTAGAGGCAGTTCAAAACTGCTTATTGAAGTAGTTTATTACTGAGCCGACTAGAGGGGAAAAAAACTGCTTAATCTGGTTCTGGTAAAGGAGGATATTTAAGCGAACAATATTTAGCTTGGAGAGAGACGCCTGGGAGATGCTGCCACACATCTGTTAATTTAGATTTAATGTTTTCTGAGCAAATTACACCACTTAAGGGAAATGCCTCGATGCTGGTGAGGGGTTCTTGATCCAAGGAACTGGAGTTACCCTCCCCTCCTTGAAACAAATCCTGTTCCGATGCGCTATAATGACCCCCCTACAGTTTTAGCGCTTCCCCGTGAATAAAATGAAAACGAGACGAGCAAATTATAACTAAAATTAAATGTTTCCAATTTTTGCTGGGGAGACTATTCTATATTAATGAATCTCTTAATGGAAATTATCAGCAGGTGGTGTACCCAAGCCTCTCTTCTGAGACCCTTTTTTTTGATAAACAAAAACCTTTCATCTACCTTTTTTGTTTTTAATATAAATGATATTGTTAAAGTAATCAATATATGAAAATCTGCAAACAATATCAAAATACGTCACCTCAAAAATTCATATAAAACTCTTGGAACTACAAGATTTGAACAGTCCTCAAGTACGAGCGTAGGAGTGCGTAGGAGTTTCTAAATTAAAACAAAACAAATGTGCTAAATATCAATCTCAAAACTTTAGATATCGGTATATGTCATCGAGAAAGAGACCTGGGAGTAACGATAAGTAGGAAGAAGAGAGACAGTTACAGGTCCGTCAAAACAGACCCGTATGCACCGATCTGTTTAAATTAACGGAAATCAAAACGAGAATAAGAATTTTTTTAGCTACAATGAAATCCAAACACCAATACCAAATGGTTCTTCAGGGTATACTATATATATATATATATATATATATTTTTTTTTTTTTCAACAAGTCGGCCGTCTCCCACCGAGGCAGGGTGACCCAAAAAGAAAGAAAATCCCCAAAAAGAAAAAACTTTCATCATCATTCAACACTTTCACCACACTCATACATAATCACTGTCTTTGCAGAGGAGCTCAGATACTACAGCTGAGAAAAGTCCCTCCCAGCTGTCACTATCTCAGACCCCTCCTTTAAAGTGCAGGCATTGTACTTCCCATTTCCAGGACTCAAGTCCAACTAAATCAATTAACTGGTTTCCCTGAATCCCTTCACACAATGTTACCCTGCTCACACTCCAACAGATCGTCATGTCCCAAAACCATTCGTCTCCATTCACTCCTATCTAACACGCTCACACATGCTTGCTGGAAGTCCAAGCCCTCGCCCACAAAACCTCCTTTACCCCTTCCTCCAACCTTTTCTAGGACGACCCCTACCCCGCCTTCCTTCCCCTACAGATTTATACGCTCTCCAAGTCATTCTACTTTGATCCATTCTCTCTAAATGACCAAACCACCTCAACAACCCTCTTCAGCCCTCTGACAAATACTTTTAGTAACTCCACACCTTCTCCTAATTTCCACATTCCGAATTTTCTGCATAATATTTACACCACACATTGCCCTTAGACAGGACATCTCCACTGCCTCCAGCCTCCTCCTCGCTGCAGCATTTGCAACCCATGCTTCACACCCATATAAGAGTGTTGGTACCACTATACTTTCGTACATTCCCTTCTTTGCCTCCATGGATAACGTTTTTTGTCTCCACAGATACCTCAATGCACCACTCACCTTTTTTCCTTCATCAATTCTATGGTTAACCTCATCCTTCATAAACCCATCTGCTGACACATCAACTCCCAAATATCTGAAAACATTTACTTCTTCCATAATCCCTCTCTCCAATGTGATATCCAATTTTTCTTTATTTAAATCGTTTGATACCCTCATCACCTTACTCTTATCTATGTTCACTTTTAACTTTCTACCTTTACACACTCTCCCAAACTCGTCCACTAACCTTTGCAACTTTTCTTTAGAATCTCCCATAAGCACAGTATCATCAGCAAAAAGTAACTGTGTCAACTCCCATTTTGCATTTAATTCTCCATAATTTAATCCCACCCCTCTCCCCAACACCCTAGCATTTACTTCTTTACAACCCCATCTATAAATATATTAAACAACCATGGTGACATTACACAACCCTGTCTAAGACCTACTTTTACCGGGAAGTAATCTCCTCTCTCCTACACACCCTAACCTGAGCCTCACTATCCTCATAAAAACTCTTTACAGCCTTCAGTAACTTACTACCTATTCCATACACTTGCAACATTTGCCACATTGCTCCCCTATCCACTCTATCATATGCCTTTTCTAAATCCATAAATGCAATAAAAACTTCTCTACCTTTATCTAAATACTGTTCACATATATGCTTCACTGTAAACACTTGATCTACACATCCCCTACCCACTCTAAAGCCTCCTTGCTCATCTGCAATCCTACTCTCTGTCTTACCTCTAATTCTTTCAATAATAACCCTGCCATACACTTTACCTGGTATACTCAGTAAACTTATTCCCCTATAATTTTTACACTCTCTTTTATCCCCTTCCTTTATATAAAGGAACTATACATGCTCGCTGCCAATCCCTAGGTACCTTCCCTCTTTCATACATTTATTAAACAAAAATACCAACCACTCCAGCACTATATCCCCCTGCTTTTCACATTTCTGTCATGATTCCGCCAATTCCAGCTGCTTTACCCCCTTTCATTCTACGTAATGCCTCACGCACCTCCCCACACTCACATCCTGCTCTTCTTCACTCCTAAACGATGTTGTACCTCCCTGGCCAGTACATGAAATTATCGCCTCCCTCTTTTCATCGACATTTAAAAGTTCCTCAAAATATTCCGCCATCTACCCAATACCTCCAGCTCCCCATCTACTAACTCCCTACTCTGTTTTTAACTGACAAATCCATTCGTTCCTAGGCTTTCTTACCTTGTTTATCTCACTCCAAAATTTTTCTTGTTTTCAGCAAAATTTCTTGACAGATCCTCTCCCATTCTTTCATCCGCTCTTCTTTGCACTCTCTCACCACTCTCTTCACCTTTCTTTTACTCTCCATATACTCTGCTCTTCTACTAACACTTCTGTTTTGTAAAAACCTCTCATAAGCTACCTTTTTCTCTTTTATCACACCCTTTACTTCTTCATTCCACCACTCACTCCTCTTTCCTCCTGCACCCACCCTCCTATAACCACAAACTTCTGCCCCACATTCTAATACTGCATTTTTAAAACTATCCCAACTCTCTTCAACCCCCACTACTCCTACTTGCACTAGCCCACCTTTCTGCCAATAGTTGCTTATATCTCACCCTAACTTCCTCCTCCCTTAGTTTATACACTTTTACCTCTCTCTTACTTGCTGTTGCCATTTTCCTTTTGTCCCATCTACCTTTTACTCTAACTGTAGCTACAACCAAATAATGATCTGATATATCCGTTGCCCTCTATAAACATGTACATCCTGAAGCCTACTCATCAACCTTTATCCACCAATACATAATCCAACAAACTACTTTCCTTACGTGCTATATCATACCTTGTATATTTATTTATCCTCTTTTTCATAAAATATGTATTACTTATTACCAAACCTCTTTCTACACATAGCTCAATTAATGGCTCCCATTTACATTTACCCCTGGCACCCCAAATTTACCTACTACTCCATCCACAACATTTTTACCCACTTTAGCATTAAGATCCCCAACCACAATTACTCTCTCACTTGGTTCAAAACTCCCCACACACTCACTCAACATTTCCCAAAATCTCTCTCTCTCTTCTACACTTCTCTCTTCTCCAGGTGCATAAACACTTACTATAACCCACTTTTCACATCCAACCTTTATTTTACTCCACATAATCCTTGAATTTATACATTTATATTCCTTCTTTACCTGCCATAACTGATTATTCAACATTATTGCCACTCCTTCTTTAGCTCTAACTCTATTTGAAACCCCTGATCTAATCCCATTTATTTCTCCCCACTGAAACTCTCCTACCCCCTTCAGCTTTGTCTCACTTAAAGCCAGGACATCCAGCTTCTTTTCATTCATAACATCTACAATCATCTCTTTCTTATCATTCGCACAACATCCACGCACATTCAAACATCCCACTTTGACGATTTTCTTCTTCTTCTTTTTAGTAAGCTATACAGGAAAAGGGGTTACTAGCCCATTGTTCCCGGCATTTTAGTTGACTTTTACAACACGCATGGCCTACGGAGGAAAGATTCTTATTCCACTTCCCCATGGATATGAAAGGGAAAAGCAATAATAACAAGAACTATTAAGATAAAATCAAAGAAAACTCAGATGAGTGTGTATACAATAAACGTGTACATGTTTGCGTAGTGTGACCTAAGTGTAAGTAGAAGTAGCAAGACGTACCTGAAATCTTGCATGTTTATGAGACAGAAAAAGACACCAGCAATCCTACCATCATGTAAAACAGTTTCAGGTTTCTGTTTCACAGTCACCTGGCAGGATGGTAGTACCTCCTGAGTGGTTGCTGTCTACCAACCTACTACTATAATATATTATATATATATATATATATATATATATATATATATATATATATATATATATATATATATATATATATATATATATATGAACAAACACACACACAATAAAATTACAGTAAATGGGTGATGTCACAATATGCAAAAAAACCACTGTGAAAAAATTGTGAATTTCCAAGCGCTTTCATGATTTCTCACATTATCAAGGCACTGTAAAAATAAGAGATCAGCAGAAGGCATATAAGGACGAGATTACACTTCGCGGTCAACTTACAACACCTGACCCTTTATGATGATGTAGGTAGATGGTCAAGGACTTGTCAGACACAGCTTATATTCTACCAAAGCTTTAAGATTTATATCTTAAATTCCTCCCAAAATTTTATTAATTATAAATGAATCCAATTTGTATAATCCTAAAGCAATATTCAAATTAATTTAAAACTATTTTTTTTGTGAAAACTGATTCTAATATATATAATTATAAAAATTACAGTTCAACATTCCCCTCATCGTACAAAACGATAAACCCGCATGGGTTATTCAACGCAAGTAATACTGTGGTATAAACCTTGGCAATAGATACCGACAAATTGGTTTAAAAAGACATAACGGCAAATGAATGTGCTCATTATTTAAGAATAATTTCTGGTCTGCTGTTACACAAGATACAAATAAGATCTCAGAAATTAAAAATTATGCAATACCCATTAATAAACATTAGACAATGTAACCTTCATTAACGTAACTTACGAAACGTAAGCAAAGAAAATGGAGCACCGCACATGTAAACAAAGGTAAGCTAGATAAGTGTATACATATGCATTTAACAGGCTTTTATCACGGCTACGTTTCGCTCTCCAGCTACTGGAGAGAAAAGTTGCCGCAGTAAAATGTATCATTAGTGCACAAGTGTCTTTTTTAACTAACAATTGTCGGTAATTCTACCAACTTTATTACAATACAATGAAAAGACACATAGTGTATAGACTTCAAAAGGGGTACTTTTGAAGGCAGTGATAATAGCAGCAGTAAGACAGCAGGTTAGCAGTATCAGCAGCAGCAAGAAGCAGGAAGATACCCTTCTATATACTACTCACAGAGAACAAAAAGGCGATTCCTAAATCTAGTCGAGCACATATTTCCAGCTCCACCATCACTTGATATGATGGTACACCAAGATTACTACTACTAATACGTGCTCACCCACTATTATTACTTTACTATTACTACCCTCCCTCCTGGACTACCTTACACTGTGTCCACGCTCTGTGCTGCTGGTACTGGCTTCATTAAACTACTGGTGAGTGGAGCTGCAGTAAATGTCATTACAGTGAAACGTGTCCACTTCCCAAACATATCGTCGGCAGTCTTACCAAATAATTTATCAGAGGTGACCGGTGATGATGGTCAGTGTGGGGAAAGGAGTGGTTTAACAAGACCTGTGAGAAAACACTAGGACATTAGAAAATGTTTCGGTCCTAGAAAACGAACGTTTCAATTATGAGGACATATTCCCCCAATACCACCAACGGTCACCCCCCACACACACACAACGTGAACCTGCCAACATTCCCACAGAACTAACCTGGGCTTTTCCTCTCCCAGGATTGGTGGCAGAAGCAACAAACAAAAAATAACTAAATTTTATCCAATGTAAGAACCCTGGCAGCTGTGAGTTCCATTGTCAACTCTAAAGGAAAGAAAGAAAACGTGAACTGGGGAAATATTTTAATCACTTCATTACAAGTTAACACTCAGCCAGACATTCACATAATTTTTTTCGATATTTCACAAAGTAAAAAGAGATGGGAACGATATGTGCAAAAACAAAACAAAACTATTAAATCAATAACAGAATCAAGAGCACGTCTGGATGATGATGCTGTGAAGCACCAGTGGTTGTCCTCTCTGTTCCAGAGCAATTTTCTTATAATTTTTTTTTCAGTTTACTGAGTGTCCGTTGCTATTCTTGTGTCTTGTCCTTTTGTTATCATTCTTTTGTTCCCCCTCGCTTTTGTTGGCATTCTTCTTGCTTTCCGCGCGTTCCTGATAATTCCTATTCCCCGTTTTTTGTTGTCATTCTGCTTATGTTACCCGCGCTTTTGTTTTAATTTCTTGTTTCCCACGATTTCGTTGTTATTCTGTTTTCATGCTTGTGTTATTCTTCCGTGCTTCTGTTGTCATTCCTTTATTTTATTGCTTCTCTTATTTTTTTTTTCTGTTCCAGCAAGTTTTTGCTTTCTTCTGTTTTACCGACTCCTGTTAGTGTCTGATTTTCAGCGTCTTTGTTTCCTAACCAGAGAAGCTAATATTATTGAGAACATAACCAGGACACTTTGTGGGGAAACGTTTAAATGATAGGTGATGCCGACGGCATATTTACTTAATGACATCCACACTGACAGTGGTAAGAGTGGATTGAAATGTTGTCAATGGTGGTCAGGGTGATGGCAGTCATGATGTTTTAGTTTGTTTAACTTAGTCAAAAATCCTTAAGTCTGCTCGTTGGTCATTAAAGCTATATTTCACTTGTACAATGACATCGTGAATACCTTAATACTTGCTTTAGAAAGAGACGTGAGCAAACACTAGGACATATTTATTAGAAAACGTCTCAGTCCTGGGACCTTGATCACTTCGTTTTCTAATAAATATATCCTAGTGTTTGCTCACGTGTCTTTCTGAACCAATTTGTCGGTATCTATAACCAAGGTTTATACCACTTTAACACCTAAAACAGGGATTTAAGTAAACTCTTATTATACATACGAGTACACTGAGTGATATACACCTGTCAATGTATATACACAGATTATACACACCTCTTGGCTCATGAACATCTATCGTTTCAGAGATACACACACCTCTCGATGTATATATCATCTCATTATCAATCACGGTGATAACAGTGATATTAAGAATAATCGTTGACTAAGACACTGGTCGAAGGAAGACTGATGACGATGGCAACAAGGATGAAAATAGCTCGCTGAACAGGCTGTTATGATAACTAGGCTTATGTTGATAACAACCATATGTACATAGTTATCTGTCAAAATGTTAACCACATCAGCTGATAAAGGCTTCTAACCCGAGGTTTTCCTTCACCCCCCGAGCTGTAAATAAGACAACGTATCATATAGCTGTAATCAACCCGTCCAGCAACATTTCATTACATAACCCTCAGCACAACAAATAAATTTGGAGCATAATTTTCTTGGAGAACGCGAGACTTTTATGATGGCGATACCTTGCCTTAGGGCTCGTGTGGATATTAAAATCATAACATCCTCCGCCATGACACGACCAGGGCAGAATATTCTGATTAAATTATTTTCTCAGATATAGACTGCAAAATTTATCTCTCCACCTCAGGTAAATCGTGATGTTACGTGAGTCTGGGGGTCACACGCGTGCTTCATCACGCAATTATATACGAATGGAGCGAACGCCAAGCACGCACGCATGCACACACGCCTACGCACACGTAGTCACACACATACAAATACATACACGTATATGCACACATGCAAACGCAAACACATACACACCCACAATCGTACACGCACACAGGTGAGAAGAGAAGCTGAGCGGCAATTTAAGAATGACATTGCAGCAAAAGTCAAGTCTGAACCGAACCTACTTCACTGTCACATCAGAAGAAATACGACAACAAAAGACTAGGTAATAAGACTAAACACGGAAGTAGGAGAGTTAACAAGCAACGACAAGGAAATCTATGAGGAGTTGAACACACTATTTAACAAGGTGTTCTCAGTGTAAACAACGAAACAGTACTGGACACCATACACACAGCATGACAAGAGGTGCTTATAAAACCTCAGAGTGAGCTGGAAACAGCAATGGCAAAAGGACTCAAAAGATTTCTGCTCCATTTCAACTACTAGTTAAAATCTAAAAGTCAAGGGATACGGGACAACTGCCTTAGATCTGGAAGACAGCGACTTTAGTTTTAATATTTGATTAAAGAAACAAGACGGTAAGCGTTAAAATACAGACGAGTATCACTGACGTGTATATTATACAAAGTAATGAAGAAGAAAATCAGAGGCAGAATAGTGGAGCACTTGGAGAGAAGTGGTTTTGTAAACAATAACTATCATGGATTTTGAGATGGCAAATATTGTTTCACAAACCTGCTGGAGTTCAATAACAAATTGACAAGAAGGCATTTGATACTGTACCTCACAAAAGACTGAGACGAGAACTTGAGGAGGTTTCAATAATAACAAAGAATGCGCCACAGTGGATCAAATAGTACCTTATGCGAAGGAGACAGTGATTTTCCGAGAAAAGATGTCAAAATGGAAAAAGGTAACAAGTGGGGTTCCACGAGGATCGGTAATAGGACCAATACCGTTTCTGGTATATGAATGACAGACAAGAGAAGATCAAGTCAGATGACTCCCTGTTTTCAGATTATGTTAAATTAACGAGAATAAAAACTTATGACAGGGAAAGACTACAAATGAATCTGAACAAACTTCATGATTGGCCAGAAAAGGGGCTACTGGAATTCAAGCCCCCGCAAATATAAGGTTATGAAAATTGGTGAAGGGATATGACGACTTGAAACTGAATATAGACGTGGAGGGAGAGGGGGACAGAGGAAGTAAACCTTCCTCACTCAAGGAGAAAGGCCCAAGGGTGAGCACAGTTCTAAGCATATCGTCCGAGGTTCACATCAACGTAATTTCTGCAGGGAATGCTGCGTTAGTCTGCCTCACTAGCATGAAACCCTCATCAGAGAAAAACAAGTTAATAATCTTGAAAAAAAAAACAGAAATATGCAACGAGACTAGTCCAAGAGTTAAGGTGAGTAAGCCATGAGGAGAAGCTATAGGAACCCAACCTGATGACATCAGAGGATAGGAGAACCAGAAGAAACATGATAACTTACGAAACACCAGAGTGGACAGATAGATGGTGTGAGAAGTAGGAAACAAAGTACACGACGGCACAGTCTAAATTTAAGAAATAGATGAGTCAGAATGATGTCAGAAAGTACTTCTTCAGCCTAAGGGTGATCAGGAAGTGGAATAACCTGGACAAAGTAGTAGTGGAGACAGACGTCACACATAGTTTTAAGAATAAGAATGGCAGGGCCAGGAGCTGAGATTCGACCCTTGCAAGCACACATGAGTACACACGCAAGATAAAATATAATCCTGAGAGTCAAGAAGGAAATTTATAGTCACAGAATCTTTTTCATTATGAGGGCGACTATAATCATGAATCCTTCAAGATCAGCATCTACACGGTGTTGCTGGCTTTACCTCGCTACTCTGACACTAACATGTGGGCGGCTTACAAGCAGGACAACCCAGGGGCAAGACACGCCACCACCTGCCACCCCCCACACACTAGGGGCAGGAGCCACCACCTGCCACCTCCCACACACCAGGGAATATGAAGCACCACCTGGGAACGCCCACACAGGAGAAGCGACCACCTGCCAACGCCCACACACTAAGGGGATGGGGGTGAGCCACCACCTGCCAACGCCCACACACTAAGGGGATGGGGGTGAGCCACCACCTGCCAACGCCCACACACATGGGGGGGGTAGAGAAGGGTGGAACACCTTTCAACGCCCACTCCACCTTATAAGCAAGGCTCCTTCACTCACTGAACACATTACATCTCTTTACTCCACAATCTTATTTACTCTGCCAAAACTAAAATATATACAAAAAAGTGTATATCTCAGTCTATATTTACCGAGAAGTGATTATCTCTCAATATATATACAATGGTAAGAGTATATATATCCCCGTCTATACACAGATGTATGTCTGTCGATGTATATGCAATAAACGGTGTAATTTACTCAAAGTATATACACCGTATATCTATCAGGGTGTATGCACCAAGAGGCCTGGTCTCAGACCAAGCCGCGGGGGTGTTGACCCCCGAAACCCTCTCCAGGTAAACTCCAGGTAAGAGTTTAAGTTAAGCATTATTTTAAGAATCAGGGCGTTTAAAAAATATGTACACTGTATATAGAGCGTACTTGAATCAATATTTCAGGAACTAAAGTATTCTTGATGATAGTACACAGGTGACTCTTAGCCTTAATGGCACCCCGACCTTCAACGTAAACAGTGAGTGTGGGGATACTAACTTAGTGAGTGTGGGAATACCCACTTACAGTGAGCGTGGGGATACCCACTTACAGTGAGCGTGGGGATACCAACTTTAGGTAAGCATGAGGATAGCAACCTATAGCGTATGGATACAAACTTAACGTGAGCGAGGGGACACCAAATTTAAGTGAGCATGAGGCCGTTCAGGGCAGGAGAGATATCAAAACTGGAATAGACACTATGAACGCCTCAAAGTCCTAAATATGTACTCTCTCTCTCTCTCTCTCTCTCTCTCTCTCTCTCTCGAGAGAGAGAGAGAGAAAGAAGAAAGAAGAAGAAGAGAGAGGAGGGAGGGAGAGATACATGATAATATATACATGGAAAGTACAGTACTTCAGGGCCTCGTCATCAATCTGCACACTGCCATAACAACCGGCTAGATTGAGAGATATGAGAGGAAGTATAAAATAAACCTAGTGAAAAGCAAGGGCGCCGTGGACAAAAATAAGAGAACATTGTATCAACATCCGTGGTCCCAGACTATTCAACATCTTACCAGAAGATATCAGAAACACTGCTGGGACAAAGGAAACTTCACAAGTATCTCAACCAACTGCCAGATCAACCAGGCTGTGATGGAAATGTGAGCCAGCGGGCCACCAGCAGCAACAGCCTGGTTGACCAGGTAAGCACCAGACAATCCTGGTCCAGGGCCGGGATCCGGGTGTCGAAAAACTCTCGAAACCATCAAAGGTAAAGATAAAGATATCAAATTAAACAGTAAAAGTGGAGATACCAATTTAAAGTGAGCTTGGCGATACCAACTTAAGTAAGCTTGGCGATACCAACCTTAAGTGAGCGTGGGGATAGCAGCTTAAACAGTGAGCGTGGGGATACCAGCTTAAGTAAGCGTGGGGATACCAACTTAAGTAAGCGTGGGGATACCAACCTTAAGTGAGCGTGGGGATACCAGCTTAAACAGTGAGCGTGGGGATACCAGCTTAAACAGCGAGGGTGGGGATACCAGCTTAAACAGAGAGCGTGGGGATACCAGCTTAAACAGTGAGGGTGGGGATACCAGCTTAAACAGGAGGGTGGGGATACCAGCTAAACAGGAGCGTGGGGATACCAGCTTAAACAGTGAGCGTGGGGATACCAGCTTAAACAGTGAGCGTGGGGATACCAGCTTAAACAGCGAGGGTGGGGATACCAGCTTAAACAGAGAGCGTGGGGATACCAGCTTAAACAGTGAGGGTGGGGATACCAGCTTAAACAGTGAGCGTGGGGATACCAGCTTAAACAGCGAGCGTGGGGATACCAGCTTAAACAGTGAGCGTGGGGATACCAGCTTAAACAGTGAGCGTGGGATACCAGCTAAACAGTGAGCGTGGGGATACCAGCTTAAACAGTGAGCGTGGGGATACCAGCTTAAACAGTGAGCGTGGGGATACCAGCTTAAACAGTGAGCGTGGGGATACCAGCTTAAACAGTGAGCGTGGGGATACCAGCTTAAACAGTGAGCGCATGGGGATACCAGCTTAAACAGTGAGCGTGGGGATACCAGCTTAAACAGTGAGCGTGGGGATACCAGCAAACAGTGAGCGTGGGGATACCAGCTTAAACAGTGAGCGTGGGGATACCAGCTTAAACAGTGAGCGTGGGGATACCAGCTTAAACAGTGAGCGTGGGGATACCAGCTTAAACAGTGAGCGTGGGGATACCAGCTTAAACAGTGAGCGTGGGGATACCAGCTTAAACAGTGAGCGTGGGATACCAGCTTAAACAGTGAGCGTGGGATACCAGCTTAAACAGTGAGCGTGGGGATACCAGCTAAACAGTGAGCGTGGGGATACCAGCTTAAACAGTGAGCGTGGGGATACCAGCTTAAACAGTGAGCGTGGGGATACCAGCTTAAACAGTGAGCGTGGGGATACCAGCTTAAACAGTGAGCGTGGGGATACCAGCTTAAACAGTGAGGGTGGGGATACCAGCTTAAACAGTGAGCGTGGGGATACCAGCTAAACAGTGAGGGTGGGGATACCAGCTAAACAGTGAGCGTGGGGATACCAGCTTAAACAGTGAGCGTGGGGATACCAGCTTAAACAGTGAGCGTGGGGATACCAGCTTAAACAGTGAGGTGGGGATACCAGCTTAAACAGTGAGCTGGGGATACCAGCTAAACAGTGAGCGTGGGGATACCAGCTTAAACAGTGAGCTGGATACCAGCAAACAGTGAGCTGGGGATACCAGCTAAACAGTGAGGTGGATACCAGCCTAAACAGTGAGCGTGGGGATACCAGCTTAAACAGTGAGCGTGGGGATACCAAAGGTTCAAGAAAGTGAGCGTGGGGATACCAGCTAAACAGTGAGCGTGGATACCAGCTTAAACAGTGAGCGTGGGGATACCAGCTTAAACAGGTAGCGTGGGGATACCAGCAAACAGTGAGCGTGGGGATACCAGCTAAACAGTGAGCGTGGGGATACCAGCTAAACGTGAGCGTGGGGATCCAGCTAAACAGTGAGCGTGGGATACCAGCTTGAAACAGTGAGCGTGGGGATACCAGCTTAAACAGTGAGCGTGGGGATACCAGCTTAAACAGTGAGCGTGGGGATACCAGCTTAAACAGTGAGCGTGGGGATACCAGCTTAAACAGTGAGCGTGGGGATACCAGCTTAAACAGTGAGCGTGGGGATACCAGCTTAAACAGTGAGCGTGGGGATACCAGCTAAACAGTGAGCGTGGGGATACCAGCAAACAGTGAGCGTGGGGATACCAGCTAAACAGTGAGCGTGGGGATACCGAAGCAAACAGTGAGCGTGGGGATACCAGCTTAAACAGTGAGGGTGGGGATACCAGCTTAAACAGTGAGCGTGGGGATACCAGCTTAAACAGTGAGGGTGGGGATACCAGCTTAAACAGTGAGCGTGGGGATACCAGCTTAAACAGTGAGCGTGGGGATAACGCTCAAAGAGACTATCATATGTTCCGCGCTAATTCGACGGTTTATGTGAGTATCGTGTTTTAACGCCACGTAAACACAGATCAACATACCTTAGCCTGACGTAGAGTAACAAAGGTTCAATTTTTGTAGAAGCTGAGATCGTGCAGAAATACACGAAATGATATAAATCTTAAAGAACAAAAACGTACAATACCGTGACTGGAACAATACACAAATAACCAGCACATATAACAACGTTTCGGTCAGTCTTGGACCTTGGTAATTACTACCGACAAGTGGTTTATCTGCCATATTTATTAGAAAACGTTTGTGTCCTGGGACCTTGATCACTTTTAACCTAGAATCTAAAAGTGATCAAGGTTTCAAGACTGAAACGCTTTCTAATACACCCTATTGTTTGCTCACGTGTTTGAAATCAATGAACGACGTGTAATGTACGCGAAAACGCACATCCTCTCTGGAGGCCACGTTGCTTAATGACCCAGACCCAGTTGACAAGCTTTAAACCTAACTAAGAAATCAACCAACCTATTAACTGACTAGAAAAAGTAGCTAAAATATTCTACAAGAGTATAATCCCAGCTGCTTCTCCTGATATTAACAAGAGAATCGCCAACTATTTTCTTCTCTTGTTCACGACGACTGTCTCCAGGTGGTGTCACGCCTTGTGTCTACACCCTCTTGTACCTTGAGCCGTTACTGTCCTCTCTTAGGTCCTATGCTCACTCGCCCATCCATGCAATTCCTGGTCAAACTCATCGTTGATTAACGCCAACAGGCAGCCCTCTAGTATCACAATGTTCTCCACCCGCAGTGAACTTCCTAAATGTTCTCTTATTGCTTCAAGAACAATTATGAGCACTTGTAAATGAGCATGACATAAGGTATGTGGTACTGGAGTCCACACGGAAGAGACACTCCTGCCATATCAACACCCACGTTTGTACATAGCACAGCTATGCAAATTCAAAATGCCGACATAAACAAACATAATACAATTCAACATCTTCCTCCACAAACAAAAATATTCAACATCTTCCTCCACACACAAACATAATATTCAACATCTTCTTACACACACAAACATAATACAACTCAACATCTTCCTCTACACAAACATAATACAATTCAACATCTTCCTCCACACACAAACATAATACAATTCAACATCTTCCTACACACACAAACATAGCAAAACGGCTCAACATCTCTCTACTACCTATTCAAAAACAAATAACACACATCTTTACAGGACGAACAAGACATAAAACACAGGTGAAACACCCAGTGGGATTAATAGCCTCAGCTGCTGCTGCAAACCCTCACTGAAGCAGAACATCTTGTAGATCCTCCGTGATAAAGACATGCATAGGCAGACCAGGCGATGTCATGTTTCTAGTTTACATCCGGGTATTAAACTAAAGAGCATCGTAAATCGTCAGGTGCCTCCTGGCTCTCACTCGGGATCAACCAGGCCTGACAAATCACGCCTTATCAGCTATGCGATCCCTTTCTCGATAGCCATAAGTGCCTAGTACACAACCAGCGGCGCATATCTTTAGTGGTGAACACATCCACTGGTGCTCAAATCCACGAGTTAGTGTTACAGTCGTCAGGAGAGAGGAAAGGGTCTCGTGACGCAGGTCTTTGGACAAGTATGACCCGTTCAGAGGTTAAACAACCGCTGGTATACCGGTACTGGGTGTTCCACCCCCTCCCCCAGCTTAAAACAACAAAGGACCACTGTTTATGTGTCCTGTAATACTACATCGACAAGGTATAAAAACAGGCAAGGGTTAGAGAGAGAATGTAACACTCCTGGCGGTGTTTGTGACGTATAATTATAGTAACATCCCTGGCAGTGTTTGTGACATAATTATTATGGCTGTTTTCTTGACGTATAACTGTTATAGTAAGATCCCTGGCTGTGTTTGTGACGTATAACTATTATATTAACACCCCTGTGGAGAACACCTTAATATCAAGAAGAGTGCAAAATTAAATGCTTCCTGGTGATGCTCATCCGCACTGTTACTATACATGTTACAGCAGTTTCTCGCTAGTCTGTACTTAAATACACGTTTTATAGGCTTATGTAACTTAAGCTAATCTAGCCTAAACCAATGTATTTTAAAGAAAATAGTATTTATGCGTTTACAGGAAGCATTGCACAAACTGGCGCATTAATAAGAAGATATTCTACATGGAGGTAGTTTAGAAAATAGAACAAGTCTGTAATACTCAACCAACTTTAGAAGGTGTCGGTTCATTCTGGACCATTTTCATTTTATATATAGTCCAGGATTGACCGAAATGTTGTCTAAAGTGTCCCCTCATAACCTCCCCCCCTCTTCCTTGACCTAGCAAACAAAAAACTAATTACCTCTAACCTTCGTATATATTTACAACAACAATAATAATAATAATAATCATAGAAGATAAAGAATAATAATACAAGGATATATTCTCGTATATATAAATTGACAAGTTTATATCTCTCAGTATACATACACAAAGTTTAATTCCTGTGTTAGGTATTAAGGTATCCTTGACTGGTCGTGTACAGATTTACACACGCAGCCTTAAAGACTGGTGCAGTCGAGAGTCTTCAAACCTATCCAGTCAGGACCTAGACTCAACAGACTTTACACCTGACCAGATAGGCTCAAAATACAAGCCGCTAACTCACGCACATACAGCTGCACATTCACTGCAAGAAATGAAAGCTTACCCGTCATATTACAGGCATTTGCTAAACATTTCCTGGCGGAGGGCAATTTGCCATGGTTATCTTGGTAATGTGTTATTATTAAACTTCACCTTGAGTCGTTTACGCGACACTTGCTGGTTCAATGTACCGTTTGCCAACCACAACATCCTAACGTATCAGCCGGTCTTAAAGCATGATACATGTGCTCTGTAGGTGACTTTCCAGTCTTCGTAATATCATAGTGTGTCCGCCGCGTGTAATGACCATCACGTATTATTATTATTATTGTTTTTGTTAATTTCATAGTAGTAGCAAGAGCAGTAGTAGCAGTAGTAGAAGTAGTAGAAGTAGAAGTAGTAGTAGTAGTAGAAGTAGTAGTAGTAGTAGTAGTAGTAGTAGTAGTAGTAGTAGTAGTAGTAAGGAGGAAGAAGAGAAGAGAGCAACAAATAATAATGAAGCCATCATCTGTGAGCAGCAGCATCACCTTCTGTTTACCTAACAATTATTCACTTCCGTACTAACTAACCTCCACCCTTAGTGTGTACACTCGTACTTCAACTAGCTGCCTCGTAGTTGGGTCTCCAGGGATCCTGTTATACCTCCTGCCCTTCCCTTCTCCCCCCTTGGTTACTAAAGGACCCTTCCACTACTTCTTAATTACTAATTAATGGCTTGCCCCCCCCCCCAACCTTAGATGCTCAAGGGGCCGCAATGGAAATGAGTCGTACACTTTGACTTTATTGGGCTATCGATTAAATCTACACTGTCCCTTCAAAACAAATCAGCGTTATATATCACCTCGAGTTATGTAGATATTTAAATTAGTTAGTATTAGGAATGTCTAGGGAAGGTAGAACTCTACTATGTAATGGTTTAAAATTAAAAATTATCATCATTATTATTATTATTATTATTATTGTCATGGGGGAGCGCTAAACTCGTAGGGATTATACAGCGCCTGTCGGGAGGATATGGGAACTGATCTAGGGAACTGGAGCACAGATCCAATTACCTAGATCAAGAGCCCCTTACCAGCATCAAGGAACCTCCCTTAAGGGGTAATTTTAAACGACTTTTTACCATCGCTGGAGCGTGCGTCATCGCCTCCGTTACTCTACAAACTGATACTAAAATCAATAGCTCATCTTATCTCAGGTTATCTTAGGACCGACTACACTGATTCCTAGCCGTCAGTACACTGTAATACCTTCTATTGAAATTACGTAAAACGTCTGGTTTAGAAACGTGAACAAACACAAGGACATATGTTTAACACTTACTTCCTCTCAGTTTTTACACAGGAAGATACTAGCGATATTCCAGAAATAATTAATTATGTAGAACAGGATGATAGTAAACTATGCACGATTAGGGTCACAAGTGACATGGTCCTTAGACAAATAGATAAATTGAAACCTAACAAATCCCCAGGCCCTGATGAACTGTTTGCAAGGGTTCTAAAGGAATGTAAAGAGGAGCTTAGCAACCCGTTGGCTAATCTTTTCAACATATCACTGCAAACTGGCATGGTGCCAAATAAGTGGAAAATGGCAAATGTAATACCTATTTTCAAAGCAGGTGACAGGTCCTTAGCTTCGAACTATAGACCAATAAGCCTAACCTCCATAGTGGGAAAATTTATGGAATCAATAATTGCCGAGGCAATTCGCAGCCATCTCGAAAAGCATAAATTAATCAACGAATCTCAGCACGGTTTTACAAAAGGGCGTTCCTGCCTTACAAATTTAATAACTTTTTTCACTAAGGTGTTTGAGGAGGTAGATCATGGTAATGAATATGATATTGTGTATATGGACTTCAGTAAGGCTTTTGATAGAGTCCCACATCAGAGACTATTGAGGAAAATTAAGGCACACGGAATAGGAGGAGAATTTTTTTCCTGGATAGAGGCATGGTTGACAAATAGGCAGCAGAGAGTTTGCATAAATGGAGAGAAATCAGAGTGGGGAAGCGTCACGAGTGGTGTTCCACAGGGGTCGGTATTGGGCCCCTTGTTGTTCACAATCTACATAAACGACATAGATGAGGGAATAAATAGCGACATAAGCAAGTTTACCGATGACACCAAAATAGGCCGTCCAGTTCATTCAAATGAGGACATTAGAGCACTCCAGGAAGATCTGAATAGACTGATGCAGTGGTCGGAGAAGTGGCAGATGCAGTTTAATATAGATAAATGCAAAGTTCTAAATATTGGACAGGACAATAACCATGCCACATATAAACTAAATAATGTAGATCTTAATACTACTGATTGTGAAAAGGATTTAGGAGTTCTGGTTAGCAGTAATCTAAAACCTAGACAGCAGTGCATAAGTGTTCGCAATAAAGCGAACAGAATCCTTGGCTTCATATCAAGAAGGATAAATAATAGGAGTCCTCAGGTTGTTCTTCAACTCTATATATTCTTGGTTAGGCCTCATCTAGATTATGCTGCACCGTATTACAGAATGGATATAAATGCTCTGGAAAACGTACAAAGGAGGATGACTAAGTTGATCCCATGTATCAGAAATCTTGCCTATGAGGATAGGCTGAGGGCCCTGAATCTGCACTCTCTAGAAAGGCGTAGAATTAGGGGGGATATGATTGAGGTGTATAAATGGAAAACAGGAATAAATAAAGGGGATGTAAATAGCGTGCTAAAAATATCTAGTATTGACAGGACAAGCAGCAATGGCTTTAAATTGGATAAATTCAGATTCAGGAAGGATATAGGAAAGCATTGGTTTGGTAATAGAGTTGTCGATGAGTGGAACAAACTCCCGATTACAGTTATAGAGGCTAAAACGTTGTGTAGTTTTAAAAATAGGCTAGATAAATATATGAGTGGGTGCGGGTGGGTGTGAGTTGGTCTTGACTAGCTTGTGCTACTAGGTCAGATGCCGTGCTCCTTCCTTAAGTGAATGTAACCTGACCTGCCTGGGTCGGGGCATTGGCTTAAGCCGGTGGGAGACTTGGATCTGCCTCGCATGGGCCAGTAGGCCTGCTGCAGTGTTCCTTCTTTCTTATGTTCTTATGTTCTTATATAAGAAAACGTTTCGGTCCTGGGATCATCATCAAGGTCTCAGGAGCGAAACGTTTTCTAATAAATATGTCGTAGTGTTTGCACACGTGTCTTTCAAAACCAATTTGTTGGTATCTATTACCATGTATTATGCTTGCCGACGGGGTACTTGGGGGAGTTCCTCCAGACACTACCTTCATGTACAGCTTGGCTGTGGTGCTTACGTTGGACAGCTCGCTGTTAGCTCTAATAGCCTGACTGATCAGTTCAGCAGCCAGGAGGAGTGATGCAGGGGCGATGATAGCTCGGTAAACTGAACAGGTACCTTTCTTCTACTAGTCCATGTCCACTCCCTTAGATTAAGAAAACGTGTTTCAGTGTCGGTGTAGCTAAGAAGTGCAGTCCTACACAGGTGACGGCGTGGGTAATTACCACTCCAATAACCCGCAGGTAGTGTGGGTCTGCTGATGGCGCCCATACAACAACCACCACGTATGGTGTTGTTACATGTATGGTAAGTGCTGGTCCATCTCTACACCAGCCTACCCGCCCACACCAGCTTGCCCACCCACCCACGCCAGCCTGAGAGTTTCTTCCACGCCCTTTTCCATCCCCCTCGTTGATAATAAAGTTTGTATGACCAGCCTCTTTCAACGTTATAGGGAATAAGGTTGAGAAGTTAGGAACACGGACCATCGAATACGGAGCATGGGATAGGAACACGCAACATGAATACAGAACAAAAGCATGGAACACACAAAAAACTAAATTACAAGTTTAGAGAAATATAACAAGGAGATAATTACATGGTGTACGCTTAAAACAACATTGAGTGTGAAGATAATTTACATGCGGACAACGTTAACTGAGTGTGGTAAGAAAGGTGAACCACAGGTGAGAGTGAGTGAGAGAGAGAGAGAGAGAGAGAGAGAGAGAGAGAGAGAGAGAGAGAGAGAGAGAGAGAGAGAGAGAGAGATGCTTAACCTAGCTGAGGTATGCCAGTTGATGCTTAACCAGTTAACGTGTCACTATCTAACAGGGAGCCATGTCAGGAGACACTAGATGAGTACAAATAGGAAGCACGTCTGTCTCGCGCTCAAGCAGACGGAGGATCAAGCCTCCACCATGTCTTGCGGTGAATGACCCGCTTGGGTTTAGCGCTTAACGAGAATTAATCCAATCTTGTTCTCCTTCCTGACGAGCAAAACACAACCAGCACCAATTATGTTTGGAGAGGAGGAGCAGAGCCTCGACACACGCAACCACAACTCGGTAAGTACACTTGTAAGTACAAGTGTACTTACCGAGTACAAGTTACTCTCTAACAGATTGCACGGTTGTACAACACCACAAATATTCAAACTAGAGGAATAATCAAATGACAGAACAGGTGGGGATCGAACAATGGCAGACGAGACCTAAAACCGGCAGGCCAGTGTCTTAACCACTGGTCCACACCGGTCTAACAAGATGCAGCCAATTAGGTATAATTTCTCATGCACCACACGGGATTTATTTTCAATCATGTTATTAAGATTCCGTGAGTCCGCAGGATTACCTGCAGTTATATAACAGAGATTTATAAAGTTAAAGCGACCAGAGGATTAACTGGATATTACTAGTCAAGGTTACAGTTATTACTACAGTCAAGGTTACAGTTATTACTAAAGTCAAGGTTGTAGTTATTACTACAGTCAAGGTTATAGTTATTGCTACAGTCAAGGTTATAGTTATTACTACAGTCAAGGTTATAGTTATTACTACAGTCAAGGTTATAGTTATTACTACAGTCAAGGTTATAGTTATTACTACAGTCAAGGTTACAGTTATTACTACAGTCAAGGTTATAGTTATTGCTACAGTCAAGGTTATAGTTATTACTAAAGTCAAGGTTATAGTTATTACTACAGTCAAGGTTATAGTTATTGCTACAGTCAAGGTTATAGTTATTACTAAAGTCAAGGTTATAGTTATTACTACAGTCAAGGTTATAGTTATTGCTACAGTCAAGGTTATAGTTATTACTAAATTCAAGGTTATAGTTATTACTACAGTCAAGGATATAGTTATTACTACAGTCAAGGTTATAGTTATTACTACAGTCAAGGTTATAGTTATTACTACAGTCAAGGTTGCAGTTTCTAGCAGTGAGTGATTAACTAGTCAGGCTACATGTACAATGTCTTATCTAAGCTTACAAAATTCTTAATGAAAAATGTACTAAGTGTCCCTGCTAATCCCAGAAAATCCCTCCCTGCCCAGGAGAAAAGAGAAACCCGTGCCCCTGCCCAAGCCCAATAAATCCCCTCCTCGGGGCCAAGGTTAATTTAAATTCCCCCTATTGTCTTAAGAAGTCATTCCGCTGGCTCTATCAGTTAGATAGTGCTGGGGCACAGGACCATCCAGCTGCTCATCCTGGGGTATAACACCGTCCAGCTGCTCATCCTGGGGTACCAGTGAGCTGGTGCTGGGGTACAGGACCGTCCATCTACTCATCCTGGGGTACCTTACACCTCCATTTATTCCGTCTTATTCGCCTTTACCTCCACACTAATGATAGCTTTTGCAGCGAGGGCTGTCCAGGTGTTTTACGACCTGACGTTCCTGCTGTGTGCGGCTCTGGCGAGGGCAACCAATAATCCGTAGACCAGGAAATACGTAGACAGGGCAGGCAGAGGTAGCAGGTATAGGGGAAGTAGACACGCGACAGTAACACATTGAGTAGATAACAGGAACACGGCTTGGTGCAGTCTGTCCTGGCTCACCACGGCTTGGTGCAGTCTGTCCTGGCTCACCACGGCTTGGTGCAGTCTGTCCTGCTCACCACGGCTTGGTTCAGTCTGTCCTGGCTCACCACGGCTTGGTGCAGTGTGTCCTGGCTCACCACGGCTTGGTGCAGTCTGTCCTGGCTCACCACGGCTTGGTTCAGTCTGTCCTGGCTC
The DNA here is from genome assembly GCA_009830355.1 of Cherax destructor. NCBI lineage: Eukaryota > Metazoa > Arthropoda > Malacostraca > Decapoda > Parastacidae > Cherax > Cherax destructor. The sequence goes on from WNWK01000533.1 coordinate 383,106, forward strand.
ACCACGGCTTGGTTCTAGCTATCCTGGTTCCCCACGGCTTGGTTCTAGCTATCCTGGTTCACACGGATTAATTGGGTTTGTCCTCGACGTTAGATCAAACCTGTTTGCTTCCCATTCTCCAAACACTGTAGGCCCCCTGCGGTTTTAGCCCTTCCGCGCGAATAAATAACACTGGCCAACGCTGATTTCACTTTACGTTTAAAAGTTAAAAACATACGTTTCTAACTTATATTGGGACGCTGAAGTCAAAGATAAACTCAAAGTGGGGTCCAGCAGGTGAAACAACCTCCACGGTGAACCATCTGACCTAAAGACAGCTATCATAGAGAGTACGAAAAACCTGGCGATTACATTGCTGGTCGACTACTGCTGGACACTGCTGCAAGAGAGCCATACTCCAACATCATGTTAAATTGTTCGCCTGACGAAGATGTAATCTGTATTTTTGTTAAAAATATTTTGTTGTGTTCTTATATATATTAGAGAGATTAGTTTTATATCACTGCATCCCATTTAATATGTATTCATAATATAATACCTATGATTGGTTAGGTAATATATATCATGTGGTTCTTCAAACTTATACAGCCAAAATTTTTATTATAGATTCCCCACTCCAAAAAAAAAAAAAAAAAACTTACGTGATACAGAGTAAAGAAGTTCAGACTGGTAATCAGCGCATCGACTTAAGCTTAAAACAACCAACCTGGTGTCTAAACTGGGTGAAATGTTTAATTTTGTTGGCTGGTGCAATAAGTGCGAGGCAGTGGTCGCTCCGCACGGTGTCATCCACCAGGTGAAGTGTGTCTCGTGTCGTTTCCTCTACCCTCCTCCCCCAGGATAGAGGAAGCAGGTGAGAGGATGTGATAAAACCCTTCATTACCCCCGGGGTGAGAGACCACGGGTGCTGCCACGGGGCGATCACTAGCGCCACCAGATGTAACACCCGCCCTGCCTCCACCACCAATAGCCTGAAATTTACATTTCAAATACCATGGATTACTCTGCATTGGCTCCACGACACTCAGGTGACACTCTCAGGAGCTGGGGTGACACACTCAGGAGCTGGGGTGACAATCAGGAGCTGAGGTGACACTCAGGAGCTGGGGTGACACTCTCAGGAGCTGGGATGACACTCTCAGGAGCTGGGGTGACACTCTCAGGAGCTGAGGTGACTCTCTCAAGAGCTGGGGTGACACTCAGGAGCTGGAGTGATACTCTCAGGAGCTGGGGTGACTCTCTCAGGAGCTGGGGTGACACACTCAGGAGCTGGGGTGACAATCAGGAGCTGAGGTGACACTCAGGAGCTGGGGTGACACTCTCAGGAGCTGGGGTGACTCTCTCAAGAGCTGGGGTGACACTCAGGAGCTGGAGTGATACTCTTAGGAGCTGGGGTGACTCTCTCAGGAGCTGGGGTGACACTCTCAGGAGCTGGGGTGACACTTCCAGGAGCCAGTAATAAAAATCAAATCAATAAATCTAATTTTTTTATTTCTTTGTGCACTATACAAACTGAAGTTTACGTGTAATAAAGTATTGTTAAGTACAAAGAAAGTCACTAGGATGCCACACGCCATCACTGTGCCACACGTCATCACTGTGCCACATGCCATCACTGTGCCACACGTCATCACTGTGGCAGGTGAGTGCACTTACTCAGGATGTCACGTCAAAGATTAATTTCTTCACTCCGGTGACTTCAGATTTTGAGTCACAGTGTTGAACCTCGTCTGAGATAACTCCCATAACACCACTCCATTCATAGTCTTTAACTCTTATTCTTAGCACTGTATCCCTGATTCTTCTTCTTCTTCTTATTATTATTATTAAATGTAATAATAAACCCGTATAGATCCTGAAGTATACCTGAAGGAGGTTTTCCGGGGTAAACGACCCTTGGATCAAAACTAGATAATCACTGTTTAAGCTTCGCGTAAGAGTCACCCATCCCACTGTCTTAGCCACAGTGGAATACTGACTCTCATTAAGGTAGGTATAATGTTTGTCGGGAAACAGGACAAGTGTTTCCTGACGAGGGTCATATGACCCACAGCTGGAGCTTTTGGTCATCTAACCGAGGACTTCCGCTGGCTTACCGGCCCACCTGTTTAAAAATCATGGTTATGATTATAACCATTGACTAGTATGCTATTCGTTTTCTGATTAAGAGGATGAGCTTCATATATATACCGGCTAGCTGGCAACACTGACGAGCAAGGAAGGAAAGGGTGGATCCTCTCCCAGGGAAAAAAAAATCAGTAAACTACCGCGAAGTACCGCTCTCTCTCTCTCTCTACCTACCTGGAGGCCGTTCCGAGGGTCAACGCCCCCGCGGCCCTGTCTTTGACCAGGCCTCCCGGTGAATAAGGGCCTGATCAACCACTCTGTTACTGTTGGCCACACGTAATCCAGCGTACGAATCACAGCCCGGCTAGTCGCGTACTGACTTTAAGTATTTGTCCAGTTGATACTTAACAGACTATACTATATAATCAGACACCAACATTCCCCTCATCTCTATGGATTCATGAAAATAAAACGTGTGCAGAATAGTATTTCACCTTTCTCACTGCACACACCTTCACTAGTTTCACCACATTTATGGATTTATCTGCATTTGATATCGCAAACAGAACCGTTATACTACATGAACTAGACAAAATGAATATCGGTGGTACCCTTCTCAGTTGGTATTAAAGGATATCTGTCAAATACCGTATCCTCTTTTCTCTATCGAGGCTTTAGGAGCGATTGTAAAGAAATGTCCACAGGTACAACGCAGGGAGTTCTCAGTCTCATGCTATTTAATGTTCTGATTAATGCTTTCCTAAATATTCTACCTGCCTCACCTAAACATATAACTATAAACTATGCTGATGACATCATGATCATATAACAGGGCATAATATGAGTACTATTCTTAGCGAGGTTCAAGTAATTTGTTGTCGACTAGGCTTCATTATATCGTCATCTAAAACGAAGATATTGACAAGCAAACGATATGTTAAACCCATATGTTTGCAGGGTGAACACATCAGCTATGTTATATCTTACAGATATCTTGGTTTATACGTACCCTTCAATAAATCCCATTAAATTACAACTAAATAAGAAATGTAAAGATAGGCTAAATGCTCTCAAAGCTGTTGCTGGCTACAACCCCATCTATGGTGTTAATGTGAGAATAATGAGAATCGGGTACATAGCCAATATCAGATCCTTAATTGATTATGCTGCGCCAATGTTAATATTAGCTAAGGAAAATCCTCTCTTCCACCCACCATACTCCATCTCTCCCTTAATTAACTCCCACTCTCTTAATTAACTCCCAGTCCCTCTCCCATTAGAAGCGTAGTGTGTGGTGGGTGGAGGAAGGGAAGAAGCTTGGCACGAGGAGAGTGCAGGTAGCCAGTGCTCAAATACCTAGAACATTTTAGTGCCACCTTTCCCCGAATTAATGAATTTAAATTAAGTTTATCTAAGAAACACTGTCAACATGAGTTACGCATGACCAACACACACACACACACACACAAGAAACTAGAGAAAGTGCAAAGATTTGCAACAAGACTAGTCCCAGAGCTAAGGGGATTGTCCTACGAAGAAAGGTTAAGGGAAATCGGCCTGACGACACTAGAGGACAGGAGGATTAGGGGAGACATGATAACGACATATAAAATACTGCGAGGAATAGATAAGGTGGACAGAGACAAGATGTTCCAGAGAGGGGACATAGAAACAAGGGGTCACAGTTGGAAGTTGAAGACTCCTATGAGTCAAAGAGATGTTAGGAAGTATTATTTCAGTCATAGAGTTGTCAGGAAGTGGAATAGCCTAGAAAGTGACGTAGTGGAGGCAGGAACCATACATAGTTTTAAGACGAGGTTTGATAAAGCTCATGGAGCAGGGAGAGAGAGGACCTAGTAGCAATCAGTGAAGAGGCGGGGCTAGGAGCTATGACTCGACCCCTGCAACCACAAATAGGTGAGTACAAATAGGTGAGTACACAAGCAGGGAGCACTGACCTAACCTCTACCGCCTTATACCATTCATGTGTACCTCACGACACGCACATAATCCCGACGTTTAAGGAGCTTATCGACACTGGCAGCTGGACAAGAAGACTGACGTGAGAGCGACCAGAAGAAGAGGACACATGAACATTCAGGTGAGTTACAGAGACCTTTGGAAAAATAAACACATTGTGTCGGTATTTTATACCATTTATTTCCAGACCTTTGGAAGCGTAAAAATCTGAACAGATATTAAGATACGAAAGACGCCGAAAGGGACTAGGTACGTGGGACACGCAAGCATCTTAGAACATGCTTTAATTTGGAGAAGAGTTTCCTCTAAGTAGAACTATTTTAAGTTGGTAAGTAAGATACATGTGCAGCAGTTAGGTATCTTTATTCCGAAACTTTTCGCCTACACAGTAGGCTTCTTCAGTCGAGTACAGAAGAGTGAGCAGAAGCAGTAGAGATGTAAAGACGATATCCTCAGTCCTTCACCCTGGAAGACGTAGTTTTGAGGTGGTCAGTCCCTCAGCCTGGAAAAGAGCTTTGCTTCATAGTCTGGAACAATGTGAAGTTGAAACAACAGTATGGAGACATATATACAGTCAAGAGGTGAGGCGCAACCCACTAGTGGAAGAATGTAATCATTGAGAGGTCAGGTCTCTCTCAAATTAAATCATTCTCACTTGAGAAAGTTGTCCAAAGTATTTTCTGTTCTGTACCAAGATACCATTGTGTTGCAGTGTCTGACAGTGAATATTAAAATGGTATACAATACCATACTGAGCACCTCAAAACTACGTCTTCAAGGGTGATGGATTGATATCGTCTTTACATCTCTGCTGTTTCTCCTCACTCTTCTGTACTCGACTAAAGTAGATGAAAATTAGACACATGTGCAACATCTGGGTATCTTTATTGTAAATTAGACACATATCCAAGTGTTGCATATGTGTCTAATTTATCAACTTGTCGGTTCTCTGAACAATTCATCTACATCTTTATTGTAGACGTTTCGCCCTCCAGTGGCTTTATCAATACAAATTCTAGGACAAAACTTGAAGACAGTAGAACTATATACAACAGATGAGGTAATCAGTCCCTCAGCCTTGGAATTTCCACACCAACGATGCTCTTCACACCAACTCCAAGGCTGAGGGACTGATTACCTCATCTTTTGTACATAGTTCTACTGTCTTCAAGTTTTGTCCTAGAATTTGTATTGATAAAGCCACTGGATGGCGAAACGTCTACAATAAAGATACCCAGATGTTGCACATGTGTCTAATTTTCATCTTGTCGGTATTGTAGACCATTCATGATCAACTAAAGAAGCCTGCTGTGTAGGCGAAACGTTTCGGAATAAAGATACCAAACTGTTGCACATGTGTCTTACTTACCAACCTGTCGTATTGTATACCATTTTAATATTCACTATTCTAAGTTATACAATGGATTAAATTCACATATAAATACTCGTTGAAGTAAAGATGTAATTAATATTGGGTGTGAAGCAGGTAGTGAAGGTTACGTTGCAGTCGTAAGCTTCTCTCTCTCATGTGTGGGTTTACTGTGTATTGTTCCAACCACGGTATTGTGCTTTTTTTGGTTTTTGTACACAGACACCAACTGCTCAATAACTCCGTTTGTAGACAGAAATATCAACAACTCAGTGTGTAAACAGAGACGTCAACTGATCAATAGTTCAGTGAGGTGTGAGCAACAAGGGGTTTTCCAAAACCTCATTACTTGGTAAATTAGACACATATGCAACACTTGGGTATCTTTATTGAGGAAACGTTTCGCCACACAGTGGCTTCATCAGTCCATACAAAGGAGAATCGTGAAGAACAGGAGGAGTTTGAGGTAATCAGTCCCTCAACCTTGAGTCGATGTTGTGCGAAGAGGTAGCTTATATACCGTAAGCAGGAGAGGTGCAGCAGTCGTAGGAGGTGTCACATTTGACCAATGTGGAAGTAGGTCGTGCCCAAGGGTTAGGCAAGTGAAGAATTCCCTGTATTAAGTTACCAAGATGTTGCTGTGTCAAGACAGAATGTAGATGAATGGTTCAGAGAACCGACGAGTTGGTAAATTAGACACATATGCAACACTTTACCATCTAGTCGGTTTTCTGGACCATTCATCTACAGTCTACACCTCATTACTTGTTGAAGCTGTGACATCTCTCTCTCTCTACCACTGTCAATGTGAACTTGGCCTCTACAAGGATATGGCCCACGTCTACATGGATATGGCCCACGTCTACATGGATATGGCCCACGTCTACATGGATATGGCCCACGTCTACATGGATATGGCCCACGTCTACATGGATATGGCCCACGTCTACATGGATATGGCCCACGTCTACATGGATATGGCCCACGTCTACATGGATATGGCCCACGTCTACATGGATATGGCCCACGTCTACATGGATATGGCCCACGTCTACATGGATATGGCCCACGTCTACATGGATATGGCCCACGTCTACATGGATATGGCCCACGTCTACATGGATATGGCCCACGTCTACATGGATATGGCCCACACCTCTACATGGATATGGCCCACCTCTCCGTTTACCTTCCCTTTCATTATGGGTTAAGCACTCTTTCCAGGAGTATTAATGTGATGAATGTAATCCTCTGGATAACTTGTAACAGTCATACACTCATAAAGTCTTGTTTTTCATGTTTGTGTCTTATTAAGACGTGTTCTGCATGTGTCTTATTAAGTCTTGTTCTGCATGTGTCTTATTAAGTCTTGTTCTGCATATTTGTGTCTTATTAAGTCTTGTTCTGCATGTTTGTGTCTTATTAAGTCTTGTTCTGCATATTTGTCTTATTAAGTCTTGTTCTGCATATTTGTGTCTTATTAAGTCTTGTTCTGCATGTTTGTGTCTTATTAAGTCTTGTTCTGCATGTTTATGTCTTATTAAGTCTTGTTCTGCATGTTTGTGTCTTATTAAGTCTTGTACTGCATGTTTGTATCTTATTAAGACTTGTTTTGCATGTGTGTCATATTAAGACTTGTTCTGCATGTTTGTGTCATATTAAGTCTTGTTCTGCATGTTTGTGTCTTATTAAGTCTTGTTCTGCATGTTTGTGTCTTATTAAGTCTTGTTCTGCATGTTTGTGTCTTATTAAGTCTTGTTCTGCATGTTTGTGTCATATTAAGACTTGTTCTGCATGTTTGTGCCTTATTAAGTCTTGTTCTGCATGTTTGTTTCTTATTAAGACTTGTTCTGCATGTTTGTGTCTTATTAAGTCTTGTTCTGCATGTTTGCGTCTTATTAAGACTTGTTCTGCATGTTTGTGTCTTATTAAGTCTTGTTCTGCATGTTTGTGTCTTATTAAGTCTTGTTCTGCATGTTTGTGTCTTATTAAGTCTTGTTCTGCATGTTTCTGTCTTATTAAGTCTTGTACTGCATGTTTGTGTCTTATTAAGTCTTGTACTGCATGTTTGTGTCTTATTAAGTCTTGTACTGCATGTTTGTGTCTTATTAAGTCTTGTTCTGCATATGTGTGTCTTATTAAGTCTTGTTCTGCATGTTTGTGTCTTATTAAGTCTTGTTCTGCACGTTTGTGTCTTATTAAGTCTTGTACTGCATGTTTGTGTCTTATTAAGCCTTTTTCTACATGTTTGTCTCTGTCCATATACCTGTTACGTGTCAACCCATGCCAGAAACCAACCACTCTAGTCCATTGAAGATAGGGCCAGGAGTTTGAGCTCAACTCTCAGAGGGACAGCTCAGTAAGAAACCCTCCGTCCCTACGCACACACACACACAAAAGTAAACCCCAATGTTTTTTTTGTCATCAAATTCTAGGTAAAAAAACAGAGACATGACCATGACTTCTGCTCCCTTGTGTTCCAATCTGGCAACCTAGTCACTTGTGCTAATGTAGCTATTGATGTTGATGGCCCGGGAAGGAGGAGGAGGGTAAGGGAGGCATGGAGGGATGGTGAGGGAAGGAGGGAAGGTGAGGGAGGAAGTTAAGGTGAGGGAGGGAGGGAAGGTGAGGGAGAAAGGGAAGGTGAGGGAGGGAGAGAAGGTGAAGGAGGGAGGGAAGGTGAGGGAGGAAGGGAAGGTGAGGGAGGGAGGGAAGGTGAGGGAGGAAGGGAAGATGAGGGAGGAAGGGAAGGTGAGGGAGGGAGGGAAGGTGAGGGAGGAAGGGAAGGTGAGGGAGGGAGGGAAGGTGAGGGAGGAAGGGAAGGTGAGGGAGGGAGGGAAGGTGAGGGAGGGAGGGAAGGTGAGGGATGGAGGGAAGGTGAGGGAGGGAGGGAAGGTGAGGGAGGGAGGGAAGGTGAGGGAGGGAGGGAAGGTGAGGGAGGAAGGGAAGGCAGGGGAAGAGAACAATGATAGCAGGATGAAGGTTCTAGGTTAAGGCGGAAGAGCTCCCAAAGTGAAGATATTAATTCGACTCCTAATAAGAATCTGGTAGCTCAACAAATTGTTGTGGTAGCCCAAAGAATTTGTTGTGGTAGCTCAAAGAATTTGTTGTGGTAGCCCAAAGAATTTGTTGTGGTAGCTCAAAGAATTAGTTGTGGTAGCTCAAAGATGTAAGCTCAAAGAATGTGTAAGCTGGTGAGCCCAAAGAATTTGCTTGTGAGTAGCTCAAAGAATATAAGTTCAGAATGTGAGCTCAAAGAATGTGACACAACAGCTCAAAGAATGTGACTCAACAGCTCAAAGAATGTGACACAACAGCTCAAAGAATGTGACACAACAGCTCAAAGAATGTGACACAACAGCTCAAAGAATGAGACTCAACAGCTCAAAGAATGTGACACAACAGCTCAAAGAATGTGACACAACAGCTCAAGGGTGAATGTTGAACTCACTCAGTATGTACACAATTTGCTGAGAAGGGAAAACAGTAATTATATTTTGATATCATTAGATCTCAGTATGTTCTTTTGAAGGATGTACAATACCTAGAGGTCGTACCTGAACAATCAAGGGTGAATGTTGCAATCTCACTCAGTTGTACTGCAATTTGTTGGCCAATGAAAATAATTATTATTTTGATATCATTATGTTTGACTCGAGTATGTTCTTTTAAGTTGTTAGCAATACTAAGTGCCATAAAAAAACGGGACCTCGAGCTAGAAGCCCTAGTTAGCCAGGCTACAAGGTTCCTGGGTTATGAAGCCCTAGCTAGCCAGGCTACAAGGTTTCTGGGTTATAAAGCCCTAGCTAGCCAGGCTACAAGGTTTCTGGGTTATGAAGCCCTAGCTAGCCAGGCTACAAGGTTCCTGGGTTATGAAGCCTAGCTAGCCAGGCTACAAGGTTCCTGGGTTATGAAGCCCTAGCTAGCCAGGCTAAAAGGGTTTTCCTGGGTTATGAAGCCCTAGCTAGCCAGGCTACAAGGTTTCTGGGTTATGAAGCCCTAGCTAGCCAGGCTACAAGGTTCCTGGGTTATGAAGCCCTAGCTAGCCAGGCTACAAGGTTTCTGGGTTATGAAGCCCTAGCTAGCCAGGCTACAAGGTTTCTGGGTTATGAAGCCCTAGCTAGCCAGGCTACAAGTTTCCTGGGTTATGAAGCCCTAGCTAGCCAGGCTACAAGGTTTCTGGGTTATGAAGCCCTAGCTAGCCAGGCTACAAGGTTTCTGGGTTATGAAGCCCTAGCTAGCCAGGCTACAAGGTTTCTGGGTTATGAAGCCCTAGCTAGCCAGGCTACAAGGTTCTGGGTTATGAAGCCCTAGCTAGCCAGGCTACAAGGTTCTGGGTTATGAAGCCCTAGCTAGCCAGGCTACAAGGTTTCTGGTTATGAAGCCCTAGTTAGCCAGGCTACAAGGTTCCTGGGTTATGAAGCCCTAGCTAGCCAGGCTACAAGGTTCCTGGTTATGAAGCCCTAGCTAGCCAGGCTACAAGGTTCCTGGGTTATGAAGCCCTAGCTAGCCAGGCTACAAGGTTCCTGGGTTATGAAGCCCTAGCTAGCCAGGCTACAAGGTTCCTGGGTTATGAAGCCCTAGCTAGCCAGGCTACAAGGTTCCTGGGTTATGAAGCCCTAGCTAGCCAGGCTACAAGGTTCCTGGGTTATGAAGCCCTAGCTAGCCAGGCTACAAGGTTCCTGGGTTATGAAGCCCTAGCTAGCCAGGCTCAAGGTTCCTGGGTTATGAAGCCTAGCTAGCCAGGCTACAAGGTTCCTGGGTTATGAAGCCCTAGCTAGCCAGGCTACAAGGTTCCTGGGTTATGAAGCCCTAGCTAGCCAGGCTACAAGGTTTCCTGGGTTATGAAGCCCTAGCTAGCCAGTCAGGTCCTGAGCCTAGCAGCCAGGCAGTTCCTGGGTTATGAAGCCATAGCTACCAGGCTACAAGGTTCCTGGGTTATGAAGCCTAGCTAGCCACGCTACAAGGTTTCCTGGGTTATGAAGCCCTAGCTAGCCAGGCTACAAGGTTCTGGGTTATGAAGCCCTAGCTAGCCAGGCTACAAGGTTTCTGGGTTATGAAGCCCTAGCTAGCCAGGCTACAAGGTTTCTGGGTTATGAAGCCTAGCTAGCAGCGTTCCTTAGAGCCATAGCTAGCCAGGCTGTTCCTGGGTTATGAAGCCATAGCTAGCCAGGCTACAGGGTCCTGGCATTAAGAAAATCGTTCCGAAAAGGGACTCGGGTATGTCCAATATTTGTTTATATATATATATATATATATATATATATATATATATATATATATATATATATATATATATATATTGTCTTTATTAACATCGGCCGATTCCCACCAAGGCACGGTGGCCCGAAAAGAAAAACTTTCATCATCATTCACTCCATCACTGTCTTGCCAGAGGGTGCTTTACACTACAGTTATAAAACTGCAACATTAACACCCCTCCTTCTTCAGATATATATATATATATATATATATATATATATATATATATATATATATATATATATATAGCCGAACATTTAAAATTGGTCAATTAGCAAGAACTCATTTAGAATAAGTCCTTTCTAAAATTTCCTCTTATACGTTTAAAGATATATTTTTTCATGTATGTTAATGTAAAAAATAATAATTTTGTACCAAAAGAACCTTAGAAAACTTACCTAACCTTATTATAACAAGCGCAATTTAATTTAGCCTAACCCAACTAAATATATTTTAGATAAGTTTACAATAATTTAATAATAAACAAACACAATGAATTTTTTTTTTCGTTAGGTTCAGAATTATTTTTGAGAAATTATTGCATGCACAAATTTTCGCTTGCCTTATTCGGTAAGAAGAGCGTTGCTATTTAAGTCAAAATCGCAAGTTTTATCTATTCGGCACGACATATATACACGTGTGTGTGTGATCGTATTTGGTTGGACCTCCTCTTTTCTGCAACATGGTAAGCTCCTGATGATGTTTTGATTGCAACACGAAAGACCTAGAGCTAACATCCAACTCACCTGTGGTTGTTTCTTTTGAATATATATATATATGGAGTATTAGGGGAAGTTGAAAATTCAAATGGCTTCAAGAAGAAATACAAATATTCTTCCTTGAAGCCTTTATATCCAGTTATCCGAGGATATGGGTACAATAATTTGCACCAGATATATATATATATATATATATATATATATATATATATATATATATATATATATATATATATAAAATATATATATAAAATATATATATATATATATATATATATATATATATATATAAATAAAAATATTGTGAATGACTCCTCGATTTTTGAAAGTTACCATTAAATTTGAAAGTCTTGCATTTGGTGCTACGGTTATTCAGTTTATGTGTGCCCCAGGCGATACACTCGGAACTATGCTCTGATCCTTCTTCGGTCATTTTGCCTTCCCCATTTGGTATTGTGTGTGTGTGTGTGTGTGTTGTGTGTGTGTGTGTGTGTGTGTGGTGTGTGTGTGTGTGTGTGTGGTGTTTTTTGTGTGTGTGTGTGTGTGTGTGTGTGTGTTGTATGTGGTGTGTGTGTGTGTGTGTGTGTGTGGTGTGTGGGTGTGTGGGTGTGTGTGTGTGCGTGTGTGTGTGTGTATGTGTGTGTACTCACCTAATTGTACTCACCTAATTGTGGTTGCAGGGGTCGAGACTCAGCTCCTGGCCCCGCCTCTGCGTTGCCCGCTACTGGGTTCCTGCCTCCACTATGTCTTTCTCTAGACTATTCCACTTCCTGACTACTCTGTGGCTGAAGAAATGTTTCCTGACATCCCTTTGACTCATCTGAGTCTTCAACTTCCAGTTGTGTGTGTGTGTAATTCCGAGTGATCCATGAACCACTACGCTCTCCCTTCCTCAGCTTACTTAGTCTGCTGTAACGACACCACCACTCCGAGGGGATGACACCACTACGAGGGGGGAATGACACCATTCCGAGGGGGGAATGACACCACTCCGAGGGGGGAATGACACAAAATTTTAGGTGGTAACCCAGGTGAGTCATGTGTGCATCTCATCAAGGCATGAGCACCGCAGGACAATCACCGCTGATGACACCCGTCACAAAGCCCTCTCACATCGCACCTGGTATTTCCAGATCATCAGCATTCTGCCTGCCAGCACTCTGGCGCTCATCAGAGCTCCTGAGTCCCACTAGCCACACCTTCCTTCACGAAAATTGCCTTGATGTTGGTGAAGGGAACTGTGGCTTCCACCCTCTTCTTCCTAGGATAGAAAGTCAATACCCGTTGTTCTTCCATGAGCTGTATCAACCCTTACAAGTTGATCCTAGGTTCTCTACACATATGCTGCTATGTATAATCTATGTAATTGTATTTGTGTATACCTAAATAAACTTACTTAAAACAATAACAATGAGCTAAATAAGGCTCTTGTAACCACTTAAAAACATTTCCCTGGGTTATGGACATAGAGGATATGTACACACAAAACAGTATACAGCATACACACACAATGGAAATTATGTTTATATTTCGGAGTCAATCACCTGCTGAATGAGACGTCTCTGAGACAGAAGTATACAGATAGATTTCATTCCGTTTCATCACTCTGTCTATGACTGCTAGCGAGTGGATGGCAAGCCCCGGTCCTGCCAAGGCGGGACCGGAATACGCTTAATCACTCTGGCTGTGGCTGACAGTAGATGGCATGTCCCCACCCCTGGGGAGGTGGGTTGCGTGCAGAAATGCCCGTGAGAGCAGCGGTAGCGGCCAGTATGCGCTCATCAGTCCCTGAATGACTAGGATCTGCCAGATACCAGCCTCACCGCAATTGATGACTCCTCCCAAATGAATGTGTTGGTAGAAGTGCCGGGTAAAAAAGGGAGAGGGAGAGAATGGGGGATGGAGCAGTGAGGTCATTTCTCTCTACTTGTCGGGGTTTAAGTGGAGAGAAATGACCCTCACAGTGACATTGTGTTGCAGGGAAATATTCATTACTACTACTGTGTGGTTCAGGGCTGGAGTTTGTCAAGTATAGAGGGGAACACGCAAATGCACCGCCATATAAGACGAACAAGCACCCTGAGGTCAAGCTCCAGAGGTCACAGAAGTCCAAGATTGAGGTAAAAGGTGAGATCAGGGAGACGAGATCAGGGAGGTGAGGTCAGGAAGCAAGGTGAGGGGCCAGGGATGGGTGGACGATGAGAGTGGTCTCAGTAGGGTAGATGTTGGCCGCATCCAGGATGCTGCATTCGGTTCTGTCCTCCTGAAACAGTTACTGTGCTTCTCTAATTCATGACGTGGGAGTGTAGCCAGCGATGGACGACACATGCGTTGTTTATCCTGCACGCATATGGGTGTTGTTGAAGGCGAGTTCGGAGATCACGCCTTGTCTCCCACACGGAATATTGCAGACTCCTGCAGTATTGGTATTGCTGCTGGGTCTGTGAGGTCTTGTGATCTCTTTTATGAATTTAGTAATAACAACAACCACGTTCCTGCTACTGTCATGTGGAGAGAACGAGACGAGGGTCGATGTTGGGGTATTCCCTAGGGGTCGTGTGAATTACCAGGGTCTTCCTCTTACAGGTCTGAATGATTACAGAAAACTGACGGCGGCAAGAGCGTCCTTGACGCATTTCTACTCACCTGCCAAGAATTTGTCGTCACAAATATTGGGGGCACGAAGCAAGAAACCTATGACGACGCTTCGCTTGGTCTTGAAGGCCGTGGTGGGAAAAGAAATTAATTAAATCATCGGGCTTCCAATAAACCCTGTGTTTGAGAGTCTTACTTTCGTAAGACACAGTTACTGCTAGGCATCTTTAATCCGAAACGTTTCGCCTACACCGTAGGCTTCTTCAGTCGACTACAGAAAGTAGGCAGGAGCAGTAGAGATGTATAGGCTCCTGCCTACTTTCTGTACTAGACTGAAGAAGCCTACTGTGCAGGCGAAACGTTTCTAATTAAAGATGCCTAACTGTTGCCTATGTGTCTTACTTACCAACATGTCGGTATTGTATACCATTTTGATATTCAGTCTTACTTTCCTTGATGAAAAAGACGTCAGAAGTAAAGAGTCGACTTCCCCTCCTTCAGAGTTAACTGTATATAAAGGTCCACGGAGATCAGCGCATCCCCGCTGTGGTAAAAGTCGAAACGTCTAGGTACAATGACTAGAATGCCACCCACATACCTCAGCCACGTGATGCCATGTATAATAATATTGAACTGGTGTTTTACAGGTGATCGAGATAAATGTTAGTCAAGACAGCGATGAGGGGCCACCTGATTGCTATGCTCTAATTTCTTTTACTGTACCGATTATCCGAAGGAAAACATATTAAATGTGACACAAGACTTAACGAGGTTGAAGGAGCCCTGTTTAGAGAGGTTGAAGGAGCCCTGTTTAGAGAGGTTGAAGGAGCCCTGTTTAGAGAGGTTGAGGAGCCCTGTTTAGGGAGAGGGAGATCAGGGATGGAGTTCAATGTTACAGATGGTATAGAATACCGATAAGTTGATGAGTAAGACACATGTGCAACAGTTGGGTGTCTTTATTGTTGAAATGTTTCTCCTACACAGTAGACTTCTTCAGTCCAATACAGAGGCAACAAGTGTAGTTATGAAATGAAGATGATGTAATCAGTCCATCAACCTTGGAGAAATAGTATTTGAGGTGGCCAGTACCTTAGCCTGAGGGACTGACCACCTCAAATACTATTTCCTCAAGATTGATGGACTGATTACACCATCTTCACTTCACTACACCTGCTGTCTCTATGTGACTGAAGAAGCCTACTGTGTAGGCGAAACGTTTCATCAATAAAGACACCCAACTGTTGCACATGTGTCTTACTCATCAACACGAAGTTCCATAAAAAAGAACCCAGGTGAAGGAAGTGACATCCAGGCAGGTGAGCTTTTTATTCTTGATGATCAACTGGTTGAGTCTGGAGAGGTCTCAGGAATGGCGGAGATGAGATGCTGAAAGTACCCCAAATTTTGCAAAGTTGACGGGCCAGAACGCCCACCAGATGGTGGGAAGGACTCCCGAGCCCAAATGTAATGGGTCGAAGGGCGGAAGTGGTGTGCTCTAGGGAGACCATAAATAATAATAAAAAATCTTTATTTCTACAAGTACATGATACAGCTAATACAGACCTAGCTGGCATCAATATAGAGAGCCCCTTGTTATGCTAAGCATTTCGAGTAAATTAGGCTAATTTTGTCCCCAGGATGCGACCCACACCAGTCGGCTAACACCAAGGTACGTACTTACTGCTAGATGCAAAGGGACAGCAGGCGCCTTAAGAAAACATGCCCAATGTTTTCACCCGTACTGGGAATCCAACCACTGACACTCAAGTGTGAGTTGAGTACGCTACCAACCGAGCTACGGGACACCCTAATGTGTGCGGGTTTGGATTTACAAGAAAGGAGGTGGCAAGGTTCCTTTCCCTCGTGGTGCTGGTGAGAACCTTCCTGGTTTCTTTAAGAAAGGACCTGTGTCCTTAAGAAGGGTGTGAGACGTGATAGTTAGATAGAAACATTTTGGGGCGGTAGTCATCGTTATCAAGAATGACTACCACCTCTGAGGCTGTCTACGGTGGTTATCCTGACATGAGAGTTCTTAGCTAGGTAGATAATTAAAATACCAATCACTGTAGTTTCCACAGATCATGCACGTCACACAGCAATGTACTGAAAGAATTTATTTTTCCTAACTTTTTTTTTATATTTTATTAAAAACTTCACTTACAAATACAACTTAACAATAATATACCATATACATTAACGGCAAAACCCAAAATCCAGACAACCAAACAACATACAAACATGCATATATATCATAATCCCCTGCCCCCTCCTACCACAACCAAAACCCCACCCGATCCCTGACACAATTTTTTTTATCAAAACTACCAATTCCCACACAAGTGTGTTTGCACTTTAATACACTACCCATGTTTAACATGGAACATGGTATTTACAAAACTATACATTACTACCCACTATGCACATAGTGTACAATTAAACATAACGTTAGTGTGCCACGAAACATATTGATACAAAACCATTTGTCACCACCTAAAGCCATTCATTATACACTTAAGTATGAAAAAATCCCAATGTTACAAACCAAATTTTTCCTAACTCGATCATTTCATACCAAGGAAGGGTGACTCAGAAGGCAACTTGCCGACGATAGTGATACACGATACAGAACAAGCTTTTATTGGGACAATGTTTCTTTGTACAGAGTTTTTATGGAGTCACAGTATGACTTGATGGAGCTCTACGCAGAGTGAAACGTTGTACCGATATAAGGTTGTTTTGCAACGTGTGTTTTCTTCACTAAGCTGTTGCTGCCAGCGGTTCGCAGGCCCAGCCATCACATCATGATTTATCTAGCAAACAATGAACTCGAGGAAAGGGGGAGAGAGAGAGAGAGAGAGAGAGAGAGAGAGAGAGAGAGAGAGAGAGAGAGAGAGAGAGAGAGAGATAATACAGAGAGCACCAATTGCAATCCATCGCTGCAATACTTACTTACCTTGCAAACGCTGAATAAAATAAATAACAATAGTGTAAAAAAGCAGAGAGAAAATTACACCGGGGTTAAGAGAAACTTCACCTTCACCATGACGACATGTACAAAATTATGATCCAGATAACAAATGCAAACCTCGAGGCAACAAAAGTGTGTGAGAGAGAGAGAGAGAGAGAGAGAGAGAGAGAGAGAAAGAGAGAGAGAGAGAGAGAGAGAGAGAGAGAGAGAAAAAAAATCTGTTCCCCTCGTCTATAACTCTAAACCCTAATTAATGTTTTTCTATATCGTAAGGGTATTTGATCAAACTTCATAGTGTCTGACACAATTAAGGGTGTTTAATCCAACTTAGTAGTGTCTGATAAAACTTAAAGGTGTCTGAAACAATTTAATAGTGTTTGATATAACTTAAGGGTGTTTAATCTAACTTAATAGTGTCTGATACAACTTATCGTGAATGTGTCAAATTTAAATCCACTGTCGTGAGGCCTGACAATGAAACATTTTCAGAAACCTCCTTACATTTTGTTTATTTATTCCCAGTTTTGAACTGTACACTTCAATCATGTACCTCCCCCCCCCATCTCACTATTCCCCTCTCATACTCCAGCAAAGCGAGATATCTAAATCAATAATCTAGTGACAACGAATGTTATCACCTTCATCTTTCAGACGTCAATTAAGAGATATCGACATCAATAATTTAGAGATAAATTAAGACATCTTCCAAAACTTTCACAAATTAAACTGAAAGAGAAGAGAGCTAAGTGGGTAATCTAGATATTGCCTGATATAAAACTAATAAGACAAACGATTAGAAAAAATATTTACAATCAAGAGATGGCAATAAATAGCAAATTATTATTATTATTATTATTATCATTATCATGGGGGAGGGATAAAACCGTAGAGATTATACAGCGCCTGTGGGGGGAGGGGGAAGATGTAAGGCAATCAGGGAACTGGAACACAGATTCAATTCCCTAGATCAAGAGCCCCTCACCAGCATCAAGGAACCTCCCTTGAGGGGGAACAAATGAGAAATCCTCGGTCAAGAGTTGACAACAAATAAAGTAATATTCACTGCCAACAGATGGCAGAAAACGACAAACAATACAAGTGCTGGACCACATACTACCGGGAACTCTATACTAAAGTTACAAACGTCTCTTGTATTACAAACTTCCACTAAGACCAACAACGGTGTTGAGGAATGAAGGTGTATCGGGGCTGACTTCCAGGACGAGGTGGTGCACGTTAGAACAGACAAGTAAGCCGGGTGATCATGGTAGATCAGCTTATTAGAACAGCCAACGAGAGGGCAGTAGATCAAGGTGAGGAGCCCCGGCTCGCTCACTTTATTACTTGCTCACTCACTTTCCCGTTCACTCCTTCGCCCATTTGTTTGCTCACTCATTAGCGCACTTGCTCCTCCCTCACTCGCTCGTCCAATCACTCTCTCTTACTAGTTCACTCACACCCCGTGAACTGTAAGTGCTACCCTCGTCACCACTGCATTTACTCGCGTGGAAAATTGTCAACTTTCTCCAGGCTGACTCAGGTACACCAGACTACACGTCACTTCGCCAGACGAAATATATGAACCAGACTGACTCAGGTACACCAGACTACACGTCACTTCGCCAGACGAAATATATGAACCAGACTGACTCAGGTACACCAGACTACACGTTACTTCGCCAGACGAAATATATGAACCAGACTGACTCTGGTACACCAGGCTATCCGTCTGCTCGCCAGAGTATACCGTGAATGAGCCAGAGAATTTCTAGCGTTATATCCGTGTTGCTCTAAACGTTCAGCTATGCTTGTTCCAGTTTGACAAACATCACATTCATCACAATTTATAACACGACGCAATGAAGTGGTGAAGGCGTTCCTGTCTCATAGTGATGTCACATCACACAAAGCTCCATAGTAATGTCACATCACACACAACAGAGCTTCACAGTGTCACATAACACAAAGCTCTACAGTGATCTAACATTACACACAACAAGACCATAATACCTCTCATTAGCAACGCTGAAATAGGAATCAGCTAACACATCTAATTACGCCAAGTGTAATTTAGACGCCAATCTGAGCGCCATCTACCACTGATAAACACAAGTACTTAACATGCGGCCTTTTATTCTCATTATTATTATTATAATCAGAACTAAGCGCTAAATCCATAAGTCATACAGACAAGGAAAAATATCCTCACAGGTTAAATACACAGAAAGGTGTATTTCTTTCAGTGTATATATGCCGAGAGTTCACTTCAATCCCTGTTTTAGGGAATAACATATTCTTCCCTGGTTTAATTAAAGGTTGTCGACTAGACCCTAGTCTAGTCGATAAACTTTAAATTCCATTAACCAGCCAAATTTAGCCTCGTAACACGTACAAAAATGTGAACAATACAAAATCCGGACTTGTACGAAACTCGAAACTGTATAAAATCCGGACTTGTACAAAAGCCGGATTTGTATAATAAAATCAAGACTTGTAAAAAAAATCTGGACACTGTGGGGCACCGTGTGTGGGATGACTTAGCTCTCAGGGCGAGTAGTGGCAACTCTCCTTTATTAAAGAACGTGAACTATATGATCATGCGAATATCCGGAGCAGAGAAAAAGTTCACCAGTATGGAGGACTAAACAATTCTGTCAGAAGAGTACATCCTAAACGCTAATATTCAGGATTTGTTGATTTGCCAGGTACAAACCAAAGTTGCTCACCACCAGTGCAATCTAAAACACCAGTCCCCAGTACATATAGGGATCAATTCAAACACCTAGTGCACATACACTGTAAACATTGAAAGAAAGCTCATATACCTGGAGGGAGTTTACCTGAGCTTTTCCCCTCAAAGGAGGTTCCTTGACGCTGGTGAGGGGCTCTTGATCTAGGGAATTGGATATGTGCTCCGGTTCCCTGAATTGAGCCTGAATACCTTCCATCACCCCCCCCACATGCGCTATATAATCCTACGGGTTTAGCACGCCCCATGATTATAATAATAATAATACCTTCCCTTTCAGGCAGGCTAAAGTGCAGATCTAGAGAATATACAGAGTATTTTCACTGCACATGTAGGTACAGTCCAGCACTTCAATTACTGGGTCCGTCTGAAGTCCCTTGATTTGTACATCTTGGAACGCAGAGGAGAAAGATGAATCGTAATTTACGCCGGGAAAATCCTAGAGGGACTAATCCCAAATGTGCACACATAAATCACACTACGAAAGTAAAAGACTCGGCAGGCGGTGCAACATACCCCCAATGAACAGCAGGGGTGTCGTGAGTACACTAAGAGATAACACAATAAGTGTCAAGGGCCCAAGACACTTCGACTGCCTCCCAGCATACATAAAGGGGATTACCAATAGACCCCTGGATGTCTTCAAGAGGAAGCTGGACAGATATCTAAAGTCGGTACCTGATCAGTCGGGCTGTGGTTCGTATGTTGAATTGTGTCCGAGCCAGCAGTAACAGCCTGATTGATCAGGCCCTGATCCACCGCGAGGCCTGGTCATGGACCGGGCCGTTGGGGCGTTGAACTCCGGAAAACCCTGCAGGTAGCCAGGTAGGCCCTCCAGGTAGACTCTAGGTAGGGTGTTCAGGTGAGGTGTGAGCCTAAATCATAATATGATATAAAGTGAAAGTTGTCACGTTTGCTCTTTGTTGATGATACATGACCAGAGTCTCGACCCCACGCAAATACAACTTGGTGAATACACACATTAAAACCAGGGACCAAAAATGCCAAAAGCTAAGACTCTACCCTCGCGAGCACACACATATACCAGAGCCAGGAGCTACGAATCGACCCCTGCAACCACAAATAGGTGAGTACACGCAGGCTTCTACATTGCAGCTTCCGTGTATGGTGAACCCTGGTTCAGGCTGCCAGTCATGCTAGCCTCTTAACACGCTCTCCCTACCTTCTTGCTCATACCCAACCTCTCGCTCTCGCTCCTGTTGCTAGGAAAGGAAGCAACACAATGCTCACACCTTCAGATCAAATTAAACAACAATAAAGATCAATGTTTATGATGCCAGTGGAATATAAAAACAAGAATAACCAACACACAATTATATATGCATGGGAAGTATGTATTTATTTATCCAAGAGAGGGTAGCGTCAATTCCTTTGATCAAGAGCCCTTTCCCGGCATCAAGTCACCTCCCTTGACAGGATAAAAGGGTGGCCCGCTCCCAGACCAGGCCAACAGTTGCTGGCCTGATCAACCAGGCTGTTGGTGCGAGTCACACGTATTCTATGAATTAACTCTCAACTTGGATTCAGGGGAAAAAATTTATTATTATTATTATTATAATGTGAAAAGCTAAACCCGTGATGGATATATATATATATATATATATATATATATATATATATATATATATATATATATATATATATAATAATACAGAGATCACAATGGTGCAAAATAAACATGAGAGAGGCAGCACACAACACTACACGAAGTCACAGAACACAATAGGGAATTTCAGAATAAACACAAAGGGACAATATGGAGCTCAGTCATAAAACATGAGCTCAAGATCTGGTGTGCCTCCAGCTGTGTGTGTCAGAATACTCACTACAATGGCAGCAACTGCTGCCAGCATCTTACACTGCAAGCTACGTAGCCTCAGTCTTGTTGTAAATGGAATAGTGATGCCGACAAGCAGTGGATAAGAACATTTGGGCACAGTTTAGCACATCGTTACAGTTCAGGACATTTATTTAATGTCCTGAACTGTACTCAAGTGTCCTGGCTTCTGAACAGTACATAATTATTATTATTTTAATCATGGGGAAGCGCTAAACCCGTATGATTATACAGCGCATATGGGGGTGGGGGATGGAAGGCATTCAGGTTTAATTCAGGGAACCGGAGCACAGATCCAATTCCCTAGATCAAGAGCCCCCTCACCAGCGTCAAGGAACCTCCCTTGAGGGGAACAGTACATAAGTGTCCTTGTCCTTTGATTGGATCCACAAGAAGTATTGCAACCAAAAAGGAAGAACAAACACACGTTGCTGAACAAGCTGATTATCAGCACAACGTTTCGCTTTACCAACTCATAAACTTGATCAAGATCTTCGCATAGCGAAACGCTGTCCCAATCAGAACTTGTTCTACAACGTTTGTCTTCACAACACATCCCCGGCTCTCATAGTTCATTTTCTTACGCTGTTCCGAGTGTCAATTTTTTTACGCTGTTCCGAGTGTCAATTTTCTTACGCTATTCCGATTGTCAATTTCTGAGCATTTTCCCCTTCAAGGGCCTTGACGTTGAAGAGTTTCTAATTCAAGAACCGGAGTTTCTCTCCCCATCAATGGAACGAACCTGACCACCTCCTCTTCTCCAGGCGCTGTGTGACCCCTACGGGTTCAGCCCTTCCCCATGAGTATTGTAAACTGAACATTCTCTGAATTTATGAGAGTGTAATCTCTATGTATTACAGCTATTAGGTTATGTTAGGTTTCGCCACTGGCTGGCGAAACCTAACACAATAAAGATACCCAGTTGTTGCCTGTGTCTAATTCATTACGACAGGCTAGGTTAGGGTAAGCTAAGTTAGGCTAGGTTACATTATGTTAGGTTAGGTTTGGTAGGGTATTGTAGGTTAGGTTAGGTAGGCTATCGTAGGTTAGGCAAAATAAACTTTACAAAAACGTATATTTAACTAAGAATAAGCAAACTAGACCATAAGACGTGTACGCCACGTCTGGCAGTGCGGCGTCTGAGTACACACAGGCAACAATCAAACCTGCACGCGTGTCACGAGTGACCATGAGGGTGCAGCGCATCGACACGTCGTATATTTTGTCAACGTGGTGTTCACGCCGCAGTACTTGCGTCTAGAAAAAACAGCCTGGTTGATCAAACCACCAGCCAAGAGGCCTAGTCTGGGGCCGGAACCCCCGTCTCTCAAACCCGGGGAATCAACTACAGGTTACAGGCAAGCCAAAGGATGAGGTAACAGCCTGCTTGATCAACCTACAGTATACCTGGATAGGGTTTCGGGGGTCAACGCCCCCGCGGCCCGGTCTGTGACCAGGTCCCATCAACGATATATGATTAATATATTTGTGAAGGGCTAAACCCGTGGGAGGTCATACAGCGCATAGGGAATGAGGTAGATATCTGATCCAAGGAAGGGGAAGATCCAATTCCTTGAATCAAGAGCACCAGCATCAATGTCCCCACTTTCAAGGATAGGGGGGACACAAGAAACTGATTTATGTGCATCAATGTTGAAGTGATCATCAATTATGTACATCAATGTTGAAGTGATCGTCATTATGTACATCAATGATGAAGTGATCATTTATCTACATCAATGATGAAGTGATCATCATTTATGTACATCAATGTTGAAGTGATCATCATTTATCTACATCATTGTTGAAGTGATCATCATTTATGCACATCAATGTTGTGATCATCATTTATGTACATCAATGATGAAGTGATCATCATTTATGTACATCAAAGTTGAAGTGATCATCATTTATCTACATCATTGTTGAAGTGATCATCATTTATGTACATCAATGTTGTGGTGATCATCATTTATGTACATCAGTGTTGAAGTGATCATCATTTATTTACATCAATGTTGAGGTGATCATCATTTATGTCCATCAATGATGAAGTAATCATCATTTATGTCCATCAATGATGAAGGGATCATCATTTATGTACATCGATGTTGAAGTGATCATTGATGTACACCAGTCTTGAGGTGAGCCTCAATTATGTGCATCAATTTTGAAGTGATCATCAATTATTCAGAAACACTGATAAAAAATGACTGATGCATAAACATACACAGGTCATGACTGATGAAGTGACTTACACAACGTCATGACATATCAGTCACGTCTACTCAACTACTTCCCACCATTACATTTCTGACAGTAGTTTTGAGGTAATCCAGAACACGTCCAAAAGGATGTAACTTCTAGTGATCCAACGTCCAGAAGGATAAAACTCCCAGTGATCCAACGTCCAGAAGGATATAACTCCTAGTGATCCAACATCCAGAAGGATATCTCCTAGTGATCCAACGTCCAAAAGGAAGTAACTTCTAGTGATCCAACGTCCAGAAGGATAAAACTCCGTGATCCAACGTCCAGAAGGATAAAACTCCTAGTGATCCAACATCCAGAAGGATATCTCCTTGTGATCCAACGTCCCGAAGGATAACTCCTAGTGATCCAACGTCCAGAAGGATAACTCATAGTGATCCAACGTCCAGAAGGATATAATTCCTAGTCATCCAACGTCCAGAAGGATAACTCATAGTGATCCAACGTCCAGAAGGATATAATTCCTAGTGATCCAACGTCCAGAAGTATATAATTCCTAGTGATCCAACGTCCAGAAGGATATAACTCCTAGTGATCCAACGTCCAGAAGGATATAACTCTTAGTGATCCAACGTCCAGAAGGATATAAATCCTAGTGATCCAACGTCCAGAAGCATATCTAATAGTGATCCAACGTCCCGAAGGATATACCTCTTAGTGATCCAACGTCCAGAAGGATATAACTCCTAGTGATCCAACGTCCAGAAGGATATAACTCCTAGTGATCCAACGTCCAGAAGCATATCTAATAGTGATCCAACGTCCAGAAGGATATAACTCTTAGTGATCCAACGTCCAGAAGGATATAACTCCTAGTGATCCAACGTCCAGAAGGATATAACTCCTAGTGATCCAACGTCCAGAAGGATATAACTCCTAGTGATCCAACGTCCAGAAGGATATAACTCCTAGTGATCCAACGTCCAGAAGGATATAACTCCTAGTGATCCAACGTCCAGAAGCATATCTAATAGTGATCCAACGTCCAGAAGGATATAACTCTTAGTGATCCAACGTCCAGAAGGATATCTCTTAGTGATCCAACGTCCAGAAGGATATAACTCCTAGTGATCCAACGTCCAGAAGGATATAACTCTTAGTGATCCAACGTCCAGAAGGATATAACTCCTAGTGATCCAACGTCCAGAAGGATATAACTCCTAGAGATCCAACGTCCAGAAGGATATAGCTACTAGTGATCCAACGTCCAGAAGGATATAACTCCTAGTGATCCAACGTCCAGAAGGATATAACTCCTAGTGATCCAACGTCCAGAAGGATATAACTCTTAGTGATCCAACGTCCAGAAGGATATAGCTCCCAGAGCTCAAGGAAGGAAGGAAAGGGGGGAAGTAGGAGTGTCTTGAAGGGCTCTTGATCCAAGTGGAGCTCTTTTCCCTAGGAGCAAACCTGATTGCCTCCCATTGCGCAAGAACTGCATGTCGCTTACTTGAATTTAACGCTAATGTAAATAAATGGAGATATCACTGGTATTAATCAATGCCACTGACGGTACCAACAGTTGCCACTGACGGTACCAACAGTTGCCACTGACGGTACCAACAGCTGCCACTGACGGTACCAACAGTTGCCGACGGTACCAACAGTCTGACGGTACCAACAGTTGCCACTGACGGTACCAACAGTTGCCACTGACGGTACCAACAGCTGCCACTGACGGTACCAACAGCTGCCACTGACGGTACCAACAGCGCCACTGACGGTACCAACAGCCACTGACGGTACCAACAGCTGCCACTGACGGTACCAACAGTTGCCACTGACGGTACCAACAGTTGCCACTGACGGTACCAACAGTTGCCACTGACGGTACCAACAGTTGCCACTGACGGTACCAACAGCTGCCACTGACGGTACCAACAGCTGCCACTGACGGTACCAACAGCTGCCACTGACGGTACCAACAGCTGCCACTGACGGTACCAACAGCTGCCACTGACGGTACCAACAGCTGCCACTGACGGTACCAACAGCTGCCACTGCGGTACCAACAGTGCCACGACGGTACCAACAGCTGCCACTGACGGTACCAACAGCTGCCACTGACGACACAGCTGCACCTAACAGTTGCCACTGACGGTACCAACAGCTGCCACTGACGGTACCAACAGCTGCCACTGACGGTACCAACAGTTGCCACTGACGGTACCAACAGTTGCCACTGACGGTACCTACAGCTGCCACTGACGGTACCAACAGTTGCCACTGACGGTACCAACAGTTGCCACTGACGGTACCTACAGCTGCCACTGACGGTACCAACAGTTGCCACTGACGGTACCAACAGTTGCCACTGACGGTACCAACAGCTGCCACTGACGTTACCAACAGTTGCTACTGACGGTACCAACAGCTGCCACTGACGGTACCAACAGTTGCCACTGACGGTACCTACAGCTGCCACTGACGGTACCAACAGTTGCCAATGACGGTACCAACAGCTGCCACTGACGGTACAACAGCTGCCACTGACGGTACCAACAGCTGCCACTGACGGTACCAACAGTTGCCACTGACGGTACCAACAGCTGCCACTGATGGCCCCAATGGATGCCACCGATGGCACCAACAACAAATGCCACTTTCTTGCTAAGCGGAGCTAAGTGGATAACAAGAGTATCTTGTACATTGATCGAACACTATGTAAGCTGATACGTAAGAATATCAAGGGTGGTTAACCAGTCTGGGTATACTCTTACCGTCTCAGCAGTCATGGTATGTGAGAGCAAGGAGTATGTAAGCAAGGGAGAAATGTGTGAGCAAGGGAGCGTGTGAGAAAGGATTATGCGAGAAAGCAATATATTTTGAGAGCTGAGTGCGAGAAAGCAATAAGTATATGGGAGAGCTAGATGTGAGAGAGCAGGGAAACAATATGAGCAGTGAGGGTGTGTGAGCAACGGGCGTGTGAGCAACGGGCGTGTGAGCAACGGGCGTGTGAGCAAGGGTGTTCATGAGAGAGAGAACGGAGCATATATATCGGTGGAAAATAAATAGGGAGTCCAAATATGACCGAGTAATGGATTTTAGCAGTAAAAATACTAAACCTACAAGACTTTGTAAGGTGAGATGCGTGTTGCAGAGTAGTATAACAAGAAGAACGAGTGAAACTTACGGAGCTCTGGGGCCCATAAGATCTTTGAGCCCTGCACCAGCATCAAGGTACCCTTGAGCCCTACACCAGCGTCAAGGTACCCTTTATTAAAAGGTACCTTGATGCTGGTGGAGGTCTCTTGATGCAAGACATTGCAGCTGTCCTCCTCTTCCATAGGTCGAACCTCACTACCTCCCATTTCCCAAACGCTGCAACACCTCTCCCCGTGAATAATAATAATAATAATAATAATAATAATAATGTAATAATGATATAGTAATAACAATATAACATAATAATCCTTCACATACTCTCTATCCGTGAAAATGTTTTTCATTCTTGGAATTATGAGAGTAAATTTTTAGAGTGGAGTGCGTGTTATATCAAGGAGTTACATCCATCAAGTCGGTGAATTTATGAACACTCGATGAAGGTAATTTATAATGATCGCGATTACGTGTAAAATTGTTCTCTGGCATGCCCCAGGAGAAACTCTCCCTTTCCTTGGATCAAACCTGCTTGTCTCCCATTCCCTCGGGCGTCGTATAACGCATACGGGAATGTAATAACTAGTAATAATAATGAAGCGAGGTGTGGCACCTATCCTTCACAAATGGCAACGCAGGTATTAATGATATTGTGAGTGTTTGGTTGGTACTGTGGGTGTTTTGTTGGTATTGTGGGTGTTTTGGTGGTATTGTGGGTATTTGGTGGTATTGTGGGTGTTTTGGTGATATTATGGGTGTTTTGGTAGTGGGTGGGTTCTGGTGTAATTGTGGGTGTGTCTCCTGGCGGTATTATGGGTGTTCTGGTGGCATTGTGGGTGTGTCTCCTGGTGGTATTGTGGATGTGTCTCTTGGTGGTACTGTGGGTGTGTCTCCTGGTGGTATTGTGGGTGTGTCTCCTGGTGGTACTGTGGGTGTTCTGGTGGTATTGTGAGTGTTCTGGCGGTATTGTGGGTGTTCTGGTGGTATTGTGGGTGTCTCCTGGTGGTATTGTGGGTGTTCTGGTGGTATTGTCGATGTGTCTCCTGGTGGTACTGTACGTGTTCTAGTGATATTCTGGGTGTTCTGGTGGTATTGTGGGTGTCTCCTAGTGGTATTGTGAATATGTCTCATAGTGGTATTGTGGGTGTGTCTTCTGGTGGTATTGTGCGTGTATCTCTTGGTGGTATTGTGCGTGTATCTCTTGGTGGTATTGTGGGTGTGTCTCCTGGAAATAATTATGCACAAAATGTTTGTTGATTGTGTTTGCGTTGAGCGTGACGATACGCCTGAGCAACAGCCACAGGCTAACCACATCCTGGAAATAATATATCATATCTACATATTACTCTATATATGGAGTCCCGTCTCTGTTAAACGTGTAAGTGACTGTGCTTTTAAGTGTTCGAACCCCAGCTCCTGGTTCAGCTGCGGGTACACTCGCCTAGCAGCCTTTGCAAGCCTCGCCACTGAATCTGAAATCGTCCAGCATATTATATATAATAAAAATGCTCATATGATTTCTAGTGTTAAAAACATTTATTATTATTATTATTATTTGAAACCTTTATTATTAATAGTATCGTTACATTCATGAGGAAGCGGTAAACCTTTAGGGGTCATTCAGCGCCACGAGACTGGGAGGCAATCCGATTCGATCCAAGGAAAGGGAGAGTAGTTCCAATTCGCTGGATCACGAGCCTTTCACAGATCAAATCTTAATTCTTAATGCTTGAACACCCGGCTGGAAATGAGACAATGATTTTTTTTTATTTGGGAGGCGAATATCCCAAGTTAAATCTACAGAATTTCCCAGCAATATATGTCTTTAACTATTATATGTTTATGACAGTCATTATATAGCTGTATATTATGTAAAATTAGATGAATTGTGTCTGATTTTTTTTATATTTTTATCTTAGTTTTCCTTCCGCTTGGACGTTCAGCTTTCATACGTGTACTCTGGTTCCGGTCATACCCTATCCTCCCTCCTTATGGCAGTACCACTGAACGATATGCTCACTGCATTACTGAAGGATCTCAGCTCAGACTATGTATGTGTGAATGAATGAATGACTGGGAAACATAGCCAGCTTTTGTTTCCACCATGTAACTATCATGTAGAATATGGAAGCAGCACATTGTTGATGTATACAATTTTGCTAAATAAGCAAAAGTACCACTGAATATCTTGTTCATCATAATCATATATACAATAAATTTTTTACCTACATTTGTTTTTTGTGCGTACTACCACACTTACCTCAACCCCCCCCCCCCCAAAAAGTGCCCCAGACTCAACTGTCTGCAACGTTGCATATTGACATTCACTGAATGTCTCAAGAAACTACCGCAGTGTTTTCGGCTATGTAATTACGCACATACTTTTTTTACATGTTTACAACAGCTTCGTACGTCTGTACTTGTACGTTACTTGTTAGAAAACCATACGAACAGGCTGCTGCATCATGTACCGTAGGTAAGTAATAATTTCCCCAAGACTCCCGGTTAGTAAGTTTATTTATGTACAGGTACACATAAGTACAATTATCATACATAGTAACATATGTGTAAATTATCTAGGATAACCCCCCAAAAAAGTCGAAGTGACTTATTTCCATTGAAGGTTCTCGAAAAAGTATATAACTTGGGGATTATAATATTATTGATTAATGTACAAGTTAAATGTAGCTTTTAAGGTGTAAACCTAGCAAAGCAACCACTTATTTTCCTGTCATAATACAGTGAAGATAAATTATTGATGCCAATATTGACCGAGAGTCTTAACGTGGTTGCCGTGTGCACGCTAAGTACACACTCCACATGTGTACGTGTTGCCGTGTGCAGCAGTACACTAATGTGTATGTGCAGCACGCTAATCCACACATGTGTACGTGTTGCCGTGTGCACGCTAAGTACACACTCCACATGTGTACGTGTTGCCGTGTGCATCGCTAAGTACACACTCCACATGTGTACGTGTTGCCGTGTGCACGCTAAGTACACACTCCACATGTGTACGTGTTGCCGTGTGCACGCTAAGTACACACTCCACATGTGTACGTGTTGCCGTGTGCACGCTAAGTACACACTCCACATGTGTACGTGTTGCCGTGTGCACGCTAAGTACACACTCCACATGTGTACGTGTTGCCGTGTGCACGCTAAGTACACACTCCACATGTGTACGTGTTGCCGTGTGCACGCTAAGTACACACTCCACATGTGTACGTTTGCCGTGTGCACGCTAAGTACACACTCCACATGTGTACGTGTTGCCGTGTGCACGCTAAGTCACACTCCACATGTGTACGTGTTGCCGTGTGCACGCTAAGTACACACTCCACATGTGTACGTGTTGCCGTGTGCACGCTAAGTACACACTCCACATATGTACGTTTTAAAACTTGCTATTACCAATTTCAAATACGAGTCTTTAAACAAAGTAATTATGGCCCCTCGCTCATATAACAGATTTTTCAATTTGGTCAATCTCCCAACAAACTAAAAAATCAAACTCTTTGATACTATAACTTCATAATTACATAAAAAAATCATTCAGCTTTATATTGGGTTATGTATTTTATATTAGGCCAAGTTAATAGCATAATAAAGAAAAAAATATTGGGCAGTAGGGCTACTTTTCACCTTAAATTTATGTATGTACTTACCCAAAGTGCATTAGACTACTGCTATATCCAGGTGGCTAGCAGCATAATGTGTATATTCCAGTCGTTGTTGGCAGCATTAATTCTAAACTGCTCTAAAAATACATTTACGAATTTGCCACAACGTTAGATCACTTGAAATCGTGTAAACAAACAAATGTAATGAGCAATTATCTCACCAAATTATATATCTGATGTACATGAGAACTTGTCAAAGTTAGAGTTATAGTGTATCTTTATTAAGACTTTGTACTCAGGTGTATTAAAAGTTTGGGTGAAGGGTGTGAGAGGCTGGAGCGGCACACACCCACCCCACGTCAACACCACAGGGTAACTAAACTCTCCAGGCCTCCAGCTTCTGCTTCTCTGGGTCCAGGCAGCCTCACCCTCTACCTCTCTCACCTGCTTCACCTCTAGTTATGTCTCTCACTTATCCATAATTCTCTCGCCCCTCTTCACTTCGCTCACCTCTCCTCACTTCTCTCACCACTCCTCACTTCATCTAAAGATGCTCACTACTTCACATTTCTAAGCCACTCTGAAGATAATTCCACAATGCAAGGAAGACATGATAAACCATACCACGGGTGGGGTTCGAACCCGCGGTCAGAGAGTCTCAAAACCAATGATAGATAGTAAAACCAATGTTAATTAACGAAGACTTTTTTTGTTTATACTTCAATTTACAGATTAAAATTATAATCTATATAATCACGGAGAAGAACTAAACGAGTAGGGATCATACAACACCTGATGAAAAGGAGGTAATTAGGTTCTGTCCAAGGACTAAGAGATGGTATTCTGACTAAATTCATTTCCAGTCGCCAACCTGGTTAAAGAAGTGATGTTATATTTCATGGAATTATATTTCAGACAGTGTATGGTGATACTACTACATTATCACCATTTTAAGGAAAAATTTGCCATAAACTTAAACATTCCATATTAATTGAAATATTTTGAGCCGCATCCCCAGGATGCGACTCAAAACCGTAGCCTAGCTAGGTACCTTATTAAATACCAGGTACTAGGTATTACTAGGTATGTATTGAGTACGTCTTTGTATTACCATGTGTTTTAGCATTAAGGGCTGGCACTAAGTTTGTTCGGTATAAAGCGATGACGGGGTTAATAAAATAATGTTATGCAGTTTTCTCTGTAAGTTGCACCCCTGCCTTCAGGCACCTGTCACCACATAGCAACTGCGGTCTGACCTGGCTTTAGGCTATGCTCCAACTAATGCAACCCTACTACCCGCAATGAACTTATTATACACGCAACGCGCATATCGCAATTTACCGAATTTTCAAAACCGAAATATAATCTTATTGCTGCCATTCAGGTATCTCAGAACATTAATGTGTAGTAATCCTGTTTTGTAAATGAGGTGTAAAATTTAGCGGGGATGGACAGCGGATGCTTAACCATTAGCGGGTCATTAGAACATAAAAATGAAGGACCTCTGAGCATTGGCCTATTAGCCCATGCTTGGCAGGTCTTTCTCACACGCACTCATCTACCAGTTCAACATATATTCAAAACTACCCAACGTTCTCTCCTCAATGACGATACCTGGGAGTGTGTGTTCCACTAGTTTAAACTATAATCCCAAACCAGTATTTCCCTATATCCTTTCAGTATAAATATATATGTCCAACTTGAATCCACTGTTGTCACTCCTGTCTTAGCTATATACTTTCAGCACGTTATTTATATCCCCTTTATTTATTCCATTTTTCCATTTATACACTTCAATTATATTTCCCCTAATTCTAAGGGCTTCCACATAGTTAAAATTCAGTACCTTCAGTCTATCTTTGTAGGGAAGTTTTCTGATACATGGGATCAACTTCAGAGCATTTATGTCTATTCTGTAATATGAAGACCACAACTGAACTGGGTAATCTAAACGAGGCTTTACCAAAGATATACAAAGTTGAAACTCGCGAAATAATAACACGATTGTAAACAAATCAGTCCCTCAGCCAAGACTGAGGGACTGATTACCTCATCTTCTGTATATAATTTACATTCTTCACATTATGTCCTTGTATTGATAAAGCCACTGGAGGGCGAAACGTTTACAATGAAGATACCCAGATGTTGCACATTTGTCTAATTCTTTATCTTGTCGGTATTATATACCATTTATGTACAGTTTTAGGACTCGCTCGCCATGGGTTTGATCCCCACCCATTCTGTAGTTTTAAATATAACTCTGGCACACCACTCGAAACGGGTCCCCATTCTGATTTTTCCCCATTTAAGCAAACTCTGTTGCCTAAAAGTCTGACATGACTAAACCCTGGGAGATAATTTCTCCTCCTATACCATGTGATGCTACTTTCATAATCAGTCTCATGTGTAGGACACTATCAAAGGTCTTATTGAATTCATATACACAGTATTGTATTCTTTATTTGAGTCTATTGGGCTATCTTGAATACCTTTGTGAAAAACATTAGTGAATTCATAAGATAAGAACGCTGAGATTCATTGATCAAATTGTATCCTTCAAGATGGCTTTGAATTGCATCAGTTTTTATTGATTCCATCAACTTTACCGTTTAATTTAATTGTGTCAGCAGACACTATCTTCTTTCCTAACGAACAAAACACCACCGTCAAGAGGCCAGTACACACAGAAAGCTATTTATTTCAAGTTAACACTGCAGCTCAGAACTTAACAGATAACATAAATCCAACTAGTTAGATTGTTACGTTTAAGGTCTATTGACTGCACGTACGTCTGTAAGGCTGCCATTCAACTATACACTAGCACCAGTGGGTGGTGTCGGATTAAACGCTGTGGGGGCCCCAGGGCAAGTAACTTGTGGGGGCCCCAGGGCAAGTAACTTGTGGGGGCCCCAGGGTAAGTAACTTGTGGGGGCCTCAGGGCAAGTAACTTGTGGGGGCCCCAGGACAAGTAACTTGTGAGGCCCCAGAGCAAGTAACTTGTGGGGGCCCCAGGGCAAGTAACTTGTGGGGGCCCCAGGGCAAGTAACTTGTGGGGGCCCCAGGGCAAGTAACTTGTGGGGGCACCAAGGCAAATAACTTGTGGGTGCCTCGGGGCAAGTAACTTGTAGGTGCCCCGGGGTATGTAACTTGTGGGGGCCCCAGGGCAAGTAACTTGTGGGTGCCTCGGGGCAAGTAACTTGTAGGTGCACCGGGGTAAGTAACTTGTGGGGGCTCCAGAGCAAGTAACTTCTGGTGCCCTAGGGCAAATAACTTGTGGGTGCCCCAGGGCAAGTAACTTGTGGGGGGCCCGGGGCAAGTAACTTGTGGGGAACCCAGGGCAAGTAATTTGTAGGGGACCCGGGGCAAGTAACTCGTGGGGCCCAGGGGCAAGTAACTTGTGTGAGCTCCAGGGCAAGTAACTTGTGGGGCCCCGAGGTAAGTAGCTTGTGGGGGTCCCGGGGCAAATAACTTGTGGGTGCCCCAGGGCAAGTAACTTGTGTCACTTAATTTTCATTGTAAAATTACATACGTACGTACGTACGTGTGTATGTGTGTGTATGATCCACCACGGCATGATATTTTTGTGTCCAGATCGACGCCAATTGTCATTATCTATCGGTGTAAATAAAGTGAAAAAAAAATATCGGTTTATAATAAGCTAAGAGATACACACCCCTCGTTGTATACATACTAAGAGAGAGACATCTTTCAGTGGATATATACTGAGAAACAATTCACTATATACTCTGAGAAACACAATTCACTATATACTCTGAGAAACACAATTCACTATATACTCTGAGAAACACAATTCACTATATACTCTGAGAAACACAATTCACTATATACTCTGAGAAACACAATTCACTATATACTCTGAGAAACACAATTCACTATATACTCTGAGAAACACAATTCACTATATACTCTTAGAAACACAATTCACTATATACTCTGAGAAACACAATTCACTATATACTCTGAGAAACACAATTCACTATATACTCTGAGAAACACAATTCACTATATACTCTTAGAAACACAATTCACTATATACTCTGAGAAACACAATTCACTATATACTCTGAGAAACACAATTCACTATATACTCTTAGAAACACAATTCACTGTATACTCTTAGAAACACAATTCACTATATACTCTGAGAAACACAATTCACTATATACTCTGAGAAACACAATTCACTATATACTCTGAGAAACACAATTTACTATATACTCTGAGAAACACAATTCACTATATACTCTGAGAAACACAATTCACTATATACTCTGAGAAACACAATTCACTATATACTCTGAGAAACACAATTCACTATATACTCTTAGAAACACAATTCACTATATACTCTGAGAAACACAATTCACTATATACTCTGAGAAACACAATTCACTATATACTCTTAGAAACACAATTCACTATATACTCTTAGAAACACAATTCACTATATACTCTGAGAAACACAATTCACTATATACTCTGAGAAACACAATTCACTATATACTCTGAGAAACACAATTTACTATATACTCTGAGAAACACAATTCACTATATACTCTGAGAAACACAATTCACTATATACTCTGAGAAACACAATTTACTATATACTCTGAGAAACACAATTCACTATATACTCTGAGAAACACAATTCACTATATACTCTGAGAAACAATTCACAATATACTCTGATAAACACAATTCACTATATACTCTTAGAAACACAATTTACTATATACTCTGATAAACACAATTCACTATATACTCTGAGAAACACAATTCACTATATACTCTGAGAAACACAATTCACTATATACTCTGAGAAACACAATTCACTATATACTCTGATAAACACAATTCACTATATACTCTGAGAAACACAATTTACTATATACTTAGAAACACAATTCACTATATACTCTTAGAAACACAATTCACTATATACTCTGAGAAACACAATTCACTATATACTCTGAGAAACACAATTCACTATATACTCTGAGAAACACAATTCACTATATAATCTGAGAAACACAATTCACTATATACTCTAATAAACACAATTCACTATATACTCTTAGAAACACAATTCACTATATACTCTGAGAAACACAATTCACTATATACTCTGAGAAACACAATTCACTATATACTCTGAGAAACACAATTCACTATATACTCTTAGAAACACAATTCACTATATACTCTGAGAAACACAATTCACTATATAATCTGAGAAACACAATTCACTATATACTCTGAGAAACACAATTCACTATATACTCTGAGAAACACAATTCACTATATACTCTTAGAAACACAATTCACTATATACTCTTAGAAACACAATTCACTATATACTCTGAGAAACACAATTCACTATATAATCTGAGAAACACAATTCACTATATACTCTGAGAAACACAATTCACTATATAACCCCATATGCACTATATAACCCCCTCCCAAGTTAAACTAGTCACACTTGGGCACAAGGAGAATACAAGTTGAAGTTCGTTACTGAACACATTAGTTTCCCATACTAGTATTAAGCGTAGGAAATAGTATGTGCAATCTTTACGGAACCATAACTAATAATATCCATTATCAAGTGCATTAGCATGACGCATCAATTATTCACACGTAATCCTTCCTTAAGTGTGATGAGGCGCAGTTACCAACCTTATGACACGAGGACATACTGCTCATTTTAACAGGAAGCTCAAGCCTCGTGTGTTTTCCAGCCCTGAAAGTGAGACTAGCGAGAGAGTATTAAAGTAATTATGACATTGCGAAAATTGTTTTACGAGAAGCGCTAAACCTGTGCGAGCCATTCAGCGCAAGACGCGGCGGAGGCTCGATTCTCCGTTCGCTAATCGGGAGATACAGAACTCCGGCGAGAAAAAATGGAATAGAGTGTACACTAGGTTACTCCAAGTTCATTTTTTGTTGATGTTGCATAATTCTTTTTTAGTAATATTTACTCTTTTGTATCGCTGAAAATATTCAGTTACATAACACCAGTCCAGAGTGAACGTTGCTAATTAACCCGACTCAATGACATCACAACTTATATAAACTACAACACTCACACATGTATAAACCACAGCTCAACTTCCCCCCTAACACCATCGTTCGGTCTTCACTTGACCTCCTCAGGTGAGAAACACTTTTGGGGTCGAAATATACAGAAACACTTTGTTTTCCGTGTTTCTGTCCCTTTGAGTTACTACCTAGCATCAACAAGTGTTATTACACTTTTATTGTTCATGAACACTCACACACACACACACACACACATGACCTCAGTGAAGGACAAGGGAGGACATGATTGCTACATACAAAATCTTGAAAGGAATTGATAGGAATTATAGGGAGAGATAGTTTGAAGTAAGAGCAGCAGGATCAAGGAAACACAAATGGAAGGTGAAAAGAGATGAGCAACGGATATAAGAAACTATCAGTCTAAAGTTGGTTGAAAAGTGGAATGGCTTAGATGAGGCAAACTCGATACACAGCTTCAAGAAAAGAAATAAGGCCCAAGAGGCCAGAAGTCAGTGATGCCGATGAACGTGGAGTAAGGGTGGGGTTAAGAGCTTAGTATTAACCTTCGCACCGTCGCAAACACAAATCAGTGAATACATATACACATACGCACGCATACACATGTAATATATATATATATATATATATATATATATATATATATATATATATATATATATATATGAATGTATAACTGATGATGTATTATTTGAAAAATCTGTGCATGATACTCAGGAAAATGAAAAATAGGGAGGGGCGAATGTACTGGAGAGTATCAAAACGGGTTCAACCAGCAACCTTTGGACTTTCCGGAAGAACCTGAAGAGGAGAGCAAAGGAAGAGTGGCGAGCGTCTTGCCCACACACCATCCTACACGGAATCAAGATTCTCTGCTCATATATGGCAAATCTGTTTTTTGGATGCTGGTGGTGGCAGTAAAGTTACTTTATTGCTCCTTACTCAAGCTAGCTATCTTATGTCTCTTTTAATATTCGCACTCACTAAATCATTGCCAGTCTTAAATTCAATCTCTCTCTCTCTCTCTCTCTCTCAGATAAACAATTTTCAACACTACCAAAGATGGCGTACACGCACACAAAACCTTGGCTTTTAACTCTCGACAAATCCTAAACAATTTTGATGTTTGCGGCTATCTTGGGGATTCTTCAAATACGTGTTCACTTGCTGGCAATGGCTTAAACTTTAGACCTTTTCCTTTTAAAGTTTTAATAACTCCTCGCAGTTCGTTACAACCAGTACAAGCGTAGAAATGTGAAGAAATTAAAACCCCTTGAGAAGGTAGCCCTGTACAGAGGTAGAATTATATATATATATATATATATATATATATATATATATGTCGTGCCGATTAGGTAAAACTTGCGATTTTGGCTTAAATAGCAACGCTCACCTTGCCATATAAGACAAGTGAAAATTTGTGTATGCAATAATTTCGCCAAAATCATTCTGAACATAACGAAAAAATATATTTCATTGTGTTTGTTTATTATTAAATTAATGTTAACGTATCTAAAATATATTAAGTTGGGTTAGGCTAAATTAAATTGCGCTTGTTGTAATAAGGTTAGGTAGGTTTTCAAAAACACACAACCCGCACATATAAAAGGAGAGGAGCTTACGACGGACCATTTACAAAGTCACACTAACACGAAGGAATCGAATCGAATAAGTTCAGGTAAGATCCCAATGGGATGAGCGGGGAAGACGGTACAGACGAAGAATAGCGCTGGAGAGGAGTCTTCTTAGTCGTAGAAATAGAGCCAGGGCTTAACCCAGCAGCTAAGGCGAACACTGCGCATGCGCATCTGAATTTCACTCTCCACCGTCCTCGATTTTTTTTTGGTCACCGTTTTTTGAACAGAGAACAAAAAAGGCACAATACCGTGACTGTAACAATACACAGATAACCCGAACATAGGAGAGACAAGTTTATGACGACGTTATCATAAACTTGTCACTCCCACGTGTGGGTTATCTCTGTATCTACTGAAGGTTTTGCAAGTTATCCGAGTCATTCCAGGATGCTGGCTTCAACAACTTTGGTCACAGGGCAAGTGAACATGTCAACTGTTCCAAGAATTTGGTCCTCGTTGCCGTACACAAGTTATGAGTGAAATAACATCAGAAAGTTGGAGGAAGGAAAAAAAATAATTAAACCTCTTTAAGGTTGCCCTAGGTGATACCTGATAACATTTACATTATTCAACATCCACGATGCAAAGATATATATATATATATATATATATATATATATATATATATATATATATATATATATAAATTATATATATATATATATATAATATATATATATATATATATATATATATATCATATATATAT
The DNA here is from genome assembly GCA_009830355.1 of Cherax destructor. Classification (NCBI taxonomy): domain Eukaryota; kingdom Metazoa; phylum Arthropoda; class Malacostraca; order Decapoda; family Parastacidae; genus Cherax; species Cherax destructor. Next base: position 422,093 of record WNWK01000533.1, read on the forward strand.
ATATATATATGCAAATAAGATCAAGTAAGCATAATTCTAATATTCAGAACACCATGAAATTGCAGAATTACAAGCTTTCGTGATTCAATAATCAAGCTGGAATTTGGATTCTATTATTTGCACAGTGGTTGTTCCGCATATATATATATATATATATATATATATATATATATATATATATATATATATATATATATATATATATATAATTATTTATTTAATACATCAATCGTTTGTTACTAAAGTAGGGTGACCCAGAGAATGAAATGCATTCACCACCAATCAGTCAATAGCTGTCTTGCACGATAAATAAAGGTCTCGTAAGAAAGGCAGCACTTCTCACATGTAACATTAGCATCTGACGAGGCTTTAAGCTACCACCCGCGTCCACCAAAGAATGTACATAGCCCACTACATGAGCTATGCACAAAATGGTACATTTACGAGCGTTGCATTTGCAAGTGGACTGTGTGGACCCGGTACAGAGTGCACCACGACTTATTCTGGATTCAGGAGAGAAACTGCGGCCAGCACGCAAGGTGCGTGCCAGGGCGAGCCGCTTTCTGTTCACAAACTATTAACATTTGCCTGTGGAAAGCTATTTACCATATGCAACAATACAGTATGAAATATTATGAGCACTCATAAGATACTTGCTCCAGAGTTGTAACCGCACAACCTAACTTGGATATTACACTCTGAATGTGTTTGTGTGCTAGTGTATAAGCATATATATATATATATATATATATATATACAGTGGTACCGTTTAATGGTCCCCAAACTCACCTTTTATTAAGTTTATTTTAAATATTTTGAAGTGTAATTTTGGGTCTAAAGGACTAGTCTATTTACAACTTTTCTTAAGGAGATAAATTCGTTTGGTAATGGCACTTGAACAGCATTCTGGAATGAAAAAATATCAGGATTCGAACACGAAGTGTGGGACTATAACTAACCAATTAAACACAGAAGTTCGTAAGTTTTTCGTAACCAGAATACTGGGCAGGTTGGTAATGACCACAAACTGTGATCCTGTCATAAGTTTTTATGGGAACTCCCATCACGACCAGAAGCCACTGACTAGGGCCAACTACTTCAATTTAGCTCACCTGTCAGTGTGCTGAAAATGCATGTTAAGCATTTTCAGCAGCACAGTTCAGTGGAGAGATAGTTATATGAAACTGCAGACTGGGATTAACATCCAGCAAAAAAATTTACCATAATTTTTACGGCATCTCCTACCTCGAAGTTTCATATTATTTTGCATCTTCATCATAGCACTTTGCACTTAAATACTTCGTCTAGTTTAAGTGAATCATATTTGATCAGTATCTTACTTGAATCAAAGCTCGTTGAGAGAGAGAGAGAGAGAGAGAGAGAGAGAGAGAGGATAAGGTCGTCACTCCTAACAGAAGTAGGGAGCCCCGCCCAGGGTAATTGGAGAAGCTTCCTGTGTTCCTTCAGGTGTGGTGCTGGTGACTCCTCCAGTCTTGTAAGGTTGAGTACCAGCACCTACCCTGCCTCCCTTGATAACCCACCTCTCTTTTTTACCTGCTTTTCCTACTCACCTGCTCCTACTCATCCACCTCCTATGTAAGACTGTCTGAAAAACTTTACACACGTCTTGCACAAACATTCATCTTGGCCCCTGCTGTGTGCACGACAAAGTACGTACATATAAACTCAGCATGTGCAAGACAAACCACAATGCTGCGATCATCTTTGCTAGCTATAAATACGGTGACCAGAGCGATTCTTGTGGCCGTTAGGTGTGCTGCGGCATTCTGACCTTTCAGGGAAGGGTTGAGTGGATGGTTAAATTACTTTGTCTACGTATTCATTCCACCCAGTGAGACGGTCTTGGGTCATCAGCTGGTGCACATCATATTGAAGCCCAAGATGCCTTATGATAGCGTATTCACTGTTTTTTGAAGGCACTCACTGTTCACTATTTAAGTGGCATTTAACTGGCTTGTGTAGACGATTATTGTACATTTTCAATATAGTGTACACTGCATCTGGTGGTGAAGTAATATATTTGATTACAAGTTATTACGGAGTCGACATTTTTTTCCTCATTGATTGATCTTGTGACTGTTACTGGAGGTTGTTTATGGTACAACCCGGGTACTGCAATCCTGCAACACGCGTTACGGGGTCTCTGAAAGTCACAGTCTTAAAAAACTGTAGTGACATTTGCCAGCCATTCATGGCAATACGTGGTGAGCCAAGCATCTCTGTAGACCAGCCCAGCCTAGAGGCGTCACCTAAGCCTTGTCACTTCCTTCCCTGCTCACAATGACTTAGGTTGTGTCTCGGTGCCACCACCTTCGTGTACATTTGCTAAATAAAGAAAAGGACTGCAGCCAACATGTATTAATTAACCCTTCAACACCCCTATTCAAGTGTTCCTACTCACCCATCCTCCCTATTCGTTCCCCTACTAACCTGTCCCTCATACTTACCCGTATATCATGTAGTAATTAACTCATACTTACCCGTATATCATGCAGCAATTAACTCATACTTACCCGTATATCATGCAGCAATTAACTCATACTTACCCGTATATCATGCAGCAATTAACTCATACTTACCCGTATATCATGCAGCAATTAACTCATATTTACCCGTATATCATGCAGAAATTAACTCATACTTACCCGTATATCATGCAGTAATTAATTCATGGTGGTAACAAAAAACGAAGAAAATAAATGTAAAACTGAACTATCTTTTCATCACATTTTTTGTTTTGTTTTTGTTGAAGAGAAACCCATACAAAGTGTAATGCCGCCTGGCTGTGTGGTGGACGTACTCTGTACCTAGATGCAAAGTGCGTAGGTTCGAGTCCTGCTCTGTTGGGCGCTCAGACTGAGGAGTATGCACGCACACACTCATACACCAACATGCATACAAACAACGCTCACACACACACACACACACACAAAATGGCGTCAGCCTCTGGCTAAAAGACTCGCGTCAGTAGACACTTTCCTGGTTCCTGACGACCAATTTTCCCTTCCTTTCCCTCCCTCCTCTTCCCCTTCCCTAACTGATACTCAAAATAACAAAAAAAAAATCACAAATCAAAGTATTCATCACTTATATAGAACTGATATTTTTTACAAAGAATTTATTACATCAAGTAAAAACTCAGCTTTCACTTTCCAAGAAATGAAAAAAATGATAAAAATTCTATATACATATAAATATTTTTTCCCACTGTAATACCAATTATGGCAGTAGATGGTGGAGTAGGCCTATTCTGGCCACACCGTGGTTAATGTGGTAGCTGGTAGGCTAGGCCCCTGGTACCTTCACCATGGTGTCCGTAAGAATATGTCTATGGTACCTACATCGTGGTGTCTGTAAGAGTAGGCCTACGGTACCTGCATCGTTGTATCTGGAAGTAGGCCTATGATACCTACACCATAGTACCTGGAAGAGTAGACCTATGGTGCCTACATCGTGGTACCTGGAAGAGTAAGCCTATGGTACCTACACCATGGTACCTGGAAGAGTAGGCCTATGGTACCTACACCACGGTACCTGGAAGAGTAGGTTTATGGTATCTGCACCATGGTACTTGGAAAAGTAGGCCTATGGTACCTGGAAGAGTAGGCCTATGGTACCGACATCATGGTACCTGGAAGAGTAGGCCTATAGTACCTACACCATGGTACCTGGAAGAGTAGGCCTATGATACCCACACCATGCTACCTAGAAGAGTAGGCCTATGGTACCTACAACATGGTATCTGGAAGAGCAAGCTTATGGTACCTAGATGGTGATATCTGTAAGAGTAGGCCTATGGTACCTATATGGTGGTATCTGGTGGCCATCACACTCATCAAACAAACACAAGATAGCTACCTAATATAGGTTACATCGGCTTGTTAACAGCAGCCCTACCTGCCCTGCTCCACACACCAATTACGGCCAGGGTGAGGCCTAAGCACCGCAATATAGGCTTCATGGCCTCTGAGTGGCCACTATGGCCTCTGAATGACCACTATGGCTTCTGAGTGGCGATTATGGCATCTGAATGACTACTATGGCCTTTTGAGTGGCCACTATGACCTCTGAGTTTCCAATATGGCCTCTGAATGATTACTATGGCCTCTGAGTGGCCACTATAATGAAAAGTACCAACACAGGAAAAATGACTTATTTTCAAGTACTGTATTTAATTTGAATTACTGTACGTGTTTTGACGTACCGTACTTATTTTGATTAACAGATTTATTCTTCTATGCAACTGTTTTTACAATTTAAGTAAAACTCATTCTAATATCAGCACCAACACCCCACCCCAAATTCTCCACCCACAGCAACACATCACCATCCCTGTCATGATGAGTTCCGAGAATGTACTCCAGGAGCCCGGCCATGGGCCAGTCCTGCAACACCCACACCAGAAGTGATCAAGGTTTCGGTCTTGGGACCCACTAACAGAATATTTGCCCAACCCAATATTCAACGATACCCAAGCAATAAACTTTGATAATTCTATTTACTCATGTGCAAGTCCCACTCAAATTTCAAACCCCTCACTCATGTATTTATGCAACCTAAATTTGAAATTACCCAAGGTTTTAGCTTCAATACTACCCAAGGTTTTAGCAACACCCACAGCAACATAACATGAGCCTGGACAAAAACAACCAAACACTTGATCTTGAATGACCTTACGTGTTTGTGAAGTCCCCCAACGTGACCCTGAATAATACAAGCTGACCCACACATGACTGGGAAGGCGGTGTTTACCTGGCCACACCAAACATCCTTGAACCCGGATACTGTAAGATTCGCACCTGACGTTACCTCTCCTCTGCCTCCAGACTGAAACACTCCAGACACACCCAGTTGTACACTCACATGTTTCCCTCTCACTCTCACTCATGAATTTATCCAACCTAAATTTGAAACTACTTGTCTGTATTTTATACCATTTTCAACAATACTAAGAATACGTTTCGCCCACCCCATCGAGTCTTTATTAATTAGAACATAAAAATGAAAAAATGACACTTATGTAGAGTTCAGGACATTTATTAGAGGAAACGTTTCGCCACAAGTGACTTCTACAGTCCTGATTAAAACTGAAGAAGACACTTGTGGCGAAACGTTTCCTCTAATAAATGTCCTGAACTGTACATGTGTCTTTTTCCAAATCTTGTCGGTATTACCACACCATTTCTCATAAGAATGTAGGAACCTTGGAGTAGGCCTACTGGCCCATACAAGGCAGGTCCTTCTCAAAACCAACCATTCCCACCCACCTATTTGATCAACCCTTTCCCAAAGTTACACAAGAATTTGCTTCAATACTTAACTTTATTAATTATAATACTGAGAGAACTGATAAAGCCCCTAGTGGGCGAAACGTCTTCGCTATAAAATGTTATAAACCGCATCAAAATATTAATGGTAAGCAATGGCGACAAGTTGAAAAATTAGACGCAAGTTCAACATCTCGTTATCTTTATTTTCTATACGTTTCGCCGGCTATTAAAGTAATACCTGGATTTATTTATTGATGAGTATTAATAATCCTGGGTTTTAACTTAATTGTGGGTATTAATAATCCTGGGTTTTAACTTAATTATGGGTATTAATAATCCTGGGTTTTAACTTAATTGTGGGTATTAATAATCCTGGGTTTTAACTTAATTGTGGGTATTAATAATCCTGGGTTTTAACTTAATTGTGGGTATTAATAATCCTGGGTTTTAACTTAATTGTGGGTATTAATAATCCTGGGTTTTAACTTAATTGTGGGTATTAATAATCCTGGGTTTTAACTTAATTATGGGTATTAATAATCCTGGGTTTTAACTTAATTGTGGGTATTAATAATCCTGGGTTTTAACTTAATTGTGGGTATTAATAATCCTGGGTTTTAACTTAATTGTGGGTATTAATAATCCTGGGTTTTAACTTAATTGTGGTATTAATAATCCTGGGTTTTAACTTAATTGTGGGTATTAATAATCCTGGGTTTTAACTTAATTGTGGGTATTAATAATCCTGGGTTTTAACTTAATTATGGGTATTAATAATCCTGGGTTTTAACTTAATTGTGGGTATTAATAATCCTGGGTTTTAACTTAATTATGGGTATTAATAATCCTGGGTTTTAACTTAATTGTGGGTATTAATAATTCTGGGTTTTAACTTAATTGTGGGTATTAATAATCCTGGGTTTTAACTTAATTGCGGCTATTAATAATCCTGGGTTTTAACTTAATTGTGGGTGTAGATGAATGGTTCATAGAACCGACAAGTTATAAATTAGACACATATGCAACACTTGGGTATCTTTATTGAGGAAACGTTTCGCCACACAGTGGCTTCATCAGTCCAATACAAAGTAGAAAGGTGTAAGGAGAGGAGGAGTTTGAGGTAATCAGTCCCTCGGCCTGGAGTCGATGTGTTCAGTCCATCAATCTTGCAGGAAATACAGCACAGGTTGTTGTTGTATGTTCGCCGGTACATCCGGCCCGGGTCTTCTCCAAATGGTGACCCGGCATTGGCCCCCTGGGTAGAGGGTGTCATCTTCTTCTTTCTTTCTTGCTGTGGCTCCCCATGATGGGGAGTGTCTTCTGACGTCGCATCTTCATCAGCAGATCTTGGTACTTCAGGCTGTGGTTCTACCTACATAGGAAGAAGAAGGATGGGGGATAAGAAAGAAGGAAGTGAGAGAAAGAATAGCTGTAGTGGGTAGTCTTGGTCGTCGTCAGGGTTCTCCGGCGTCGTCATCGAGGGGCAGGTGGGTGGCTAGGACTGGGAGCAGTGTCTCCAAATCATGGGTGGCCAGGTAAACCAGCCGGGCTGCTTTGTCCTCGCGGGTCAGATCCCCAGGTGCCATCGGGAAGTGCCTGCGGCGAATGGACGTCGTCGAAGGACAGTCAAGCATGTAGTGAACTAGAGGCTTTGGAACCATCCGGTCGCAGTGGCGGCAAAGCTCCTCACTAACGCGTTCGATAAGGCGCTTTGCAGTAGGGTAGCCGAGGCGCAGGCGGTGGATGCTGACTTGCAGCTCCCTGTTCAGTTTCCTCATGTTTGGTGGGGCTCCTACGTGTCGCTCTGTCATACCAGTGCCGGCTCCAAGATGCTCCCGGTGCTGGTAGTGGGCGTCTGGCTGCCGAAGCTGCCCCAGGTGCACCTGCCTGCGGCTAATGGCAATTGTAGTCGCAGGTTGGGCTGCAAGTGTGGCAGACTTAGCCGCCCCATCCGCCGCATCATTCCCAGCAAGGTCGATGTGGCTTGGTATCAATTGATTGTTGCTTGCCGGCCCTGCTCGTCAAGTGAATGTAGGTCTCTTCTGATGGCGGTGAGAGCCGGATGTTATCCTTGGGCTCCCTATGCATGATGGCCTGTATCGCCGCCCTAGAGTCGACGTGGATGACTGGAGGTTGGTGGTGTTCCAGGAGCGCATGTTGGATGGCCCTCTGGATGGCGTGGAGTTCTGCCTGTAGGATGCTGCAGTGGTCTGGGAGGCGCCAGCCGACCGTTGGGAAGTGATATATCCCGGAACCCGTGCGGCCGGCCTCGGGGTCTCTTGATCCATCAGTGTAGTACACTGCACACCCGGGATGCTCCGCTGCAGCAATGCTTGCACAGGGTCGTAGAGGTGGCTTATATACTGTAGACAGGTGAGGTGAAGCAGGAGGAGGCGGGGTCAAAGTGGTACCATCCACTAGTCGAAGTAGGTCTTCGTCCAAAGGTTGGACAAGTGTTGAAGAATTCGTTTGTATCAAGATCCCAAGATGTTGCTGTGTCAGACAGGATGTAGATGAATATTTCCATTGGGGTTTTTGAGAGATGACTATAGAGTGCCACTTCAATTTCGCTTTAAGCTTTTAAAGCTCAATATTCTTGGTGGAAAGTTTGAATTTGTGTTTTACTGTGTATGTCCTAATTTGTTAACTTTTATTAAAGAAACTGGGATATTAGTTTACATGTGATAACTCGTGAAAGCCTCTTCCATTTCACATAAAATCGTCAACGTTAACATTTAACTGCGTTAAAAACTATGCCGCACTCTGCACTCCGCCTTTCGCGTGCACTGAGGTACAGAGGACTGGGGTTATGCAATACGGGGACACGTTTCTCGGATCATCCAGTGATCGAAATGCACCTAGTTCTTCATACTGTGTTATTAACATACTTGATATACAAGGGAACCCCACGGTGTGTGTGGTAGGTGATGGTGTGTACTCACCTAATTGTACTCACCTAATTGTGGTTGCAGGGGTCGAGACTCAGCTCCTGGCCCCGCCTCTTCGCTGTCTGCTACTGGGTCTCTGCTCTCCCTGCTCCATGAGCTTTATCATACCTTGTCTTAAAACTATGTATGGTGTGTGGTAGGTGATGGTGTGTGTGGTGGGTGATGGTGTGTGTGGTAGGTGGTGTGTGTGGTAGATGATGGTGTGTGTGGTAGTTGATGGTGTGTGTGGTAGTTGGTGTGTGTGGTAGGTGATGGTGTGTGTGGTAGGTGATGGTGTGTGTTAGGTGATGGTGTGTGTGGTAGGTGATGGTGTGTGTGGTAGGTGATGGTGTGTGTGGTAGTTGATGGTGTGTGTGGTAGTTGATGGTGTTTGTGGTAGTTGGTGTGTGTGGTAGGTGATGGTGTGTGTGGTAGTTGATGGTGTGTGTGGTAGTTGGTGTGTGTGGTAGGTGATGGTGTGTGTGGTAGGTGATGGTGTGTGTGGTAGGTGATGGTGTGTGTGTGGTAGGTGGTGTGTGTGGTAGATGATGGTGTGTGTGGTAGTTGATGGTGTGTGTGGTAGTTGGTGTGTGTGGTAGGTGATGGTGTGTGTGGTAGGTGATGGTGTGCGTTAGGTGATGGTGTGTGTGGTAGGTGATGGTGTGTGTGTTAGGTGATGGTGTGTGTGGTAGTTGATGGTGTGTGTGGTAGTTGATGGTGTTTGTGGTAGTTGGTGTGTGTGGTAGGTGATGGTGTGTGTGGTAGTTGATGGTGTGTGTGGTAGGTGATGGTGTGTGTTAGGTGATGGTGTGTGTGGTAGGTGATGGTGTGTGTGGTAGTTGATGGTGTGTGTGGTAGTTGATGGTGTTTGTGGTAGTTGATGGTGTGTGTGGTAGGTGATGGTGTGTGTGGTAGTTGATGGTGTGTGGTAGTTGATGGTGTGTGTGGTAGGTGATGGTGTTTGTGGTAGGTGATGGTGTGTGTGGTAGGTGACGGTGTGTGTGGTAGTTGATGGTGTGTGTGGTAGGTGATGGTGTGTGTTAGGTGATGGTGTGTGTGGTAGGTGATGGTGTGTGTGGTAGTTGATGGTGTGTGTGGTAGTTGATGGTGTGTGTGTTAGGTGATTGTGTGTGTGGTAGGTGATGGTGTGTGTGGTAGGTGATGGTGTGTGTGGTAGTTGATGGTGTGTGTGGTAGTTGATGGTGTGTGTGGTAGTTGATGGTGTGTGTGGTAGGTGATGGTGTTTGTGGTAGGTGATGGTGTGTGTGGTAGGTGACGGTGTGTGTGGTAGTTGATGGTGTGTGTGGTAGGTGACGGTGTGTGTGGTAGGTGACGTGTGTGTGTGGTGAGTGTGTTGGTAGGGTGTGTGGTAGGTGACGGTGTGTGTGGTAGTGACGGTGTGTGTGGTAGTTGACGGTGTGTGTGGTAGGTGACGGTGTGTGTGGTAGTTGAGGTGTGTGGTAGGTGACGTGTGTGTGTAGGTGACGTGTGTGGTAGTGACGGTGTGGTAGTGACGGTGTGTGTGGTAGGTGAGTGTGTCGGTGTTGAGTGTGTGTGGTAGGTGACGTGTGTGTGGTAGTTGACGGTGTGTGTGGTAGTGAGTGTGTGTGGTAGTTGACGGTGTGTGGGTAGTGACGGTGTGTGTGGTAGTTGACGGTGTGTGTGGTAGTTGAGGTGTGTGGTAGTGACGGTGTGTGGTAGTTGAGGTTGTGTGGTAGTTGACGGTGTGTGTGGTAGTTGACGGTGTGTGTGGTAGTTGACGGTGTGTGTGGTAGGTGACGGTGTGTGTGGTAGTTGATGGTGTGTGTGGTAGTTGACGGTGTGTGTGGTAGTTGACGGTGTGTGTGGTAGTTGACGGTGTGTGTGGTAGTTGACGGTGTGTGTGGTAGTGATGTGTGTGTGGTAGTGACGGTGTGTGTGGTAGTTGACGGTGTGTGTGGTAGTGACGGTGTGTGTGGTAGTTGACGGTGTGTGTGGTAGGTGACGGTGTGTGTGGTAGGTGACGGTGTGTGTGGTAGGTGACGGTGTGTGTGGTAGGTGACGGTGTGTGTGGTAGTTGACGGTGTGTGGTAGGTGACGGTGTGTGTGGTAGGTGACGGTGTGTCGGTAGGTGACGTGTGTGGTAGTTGACGGGTGTGTGGTAGGTGACGGTGTGTGGTAGGTGACGTGCTCAAGCTTGTGCGAGTACTTGAAGTGATTGAGTGACTGTGAGGTACGGTCAAAGCTGAGTCTGGAGGAGACACGCTTCAACTTCAACCCTCAACCCTACCACTCCTAGTACTTAAATTTCCTTCTCCTCTTTCTCCTTTATGTTCTTATGTTTCTTTTTTTGCTCGTTCTTTCTTTGTTTAATGTGTAGTTCTCTTTCGTTTTGCTTGGTTTCTTCTGTGTTCTCTTCTCTTTCTTTCTGTGTGCTCCTAACTTTCTATGTGATTTTCTTCCTTTTCTTCTTTGTTCTTCTCTTTCTTGTTTTTAATTTTAATATTCTGTTTTTCTTTGCATCTGTTTACCCCTTTTTTATTATTTGTCTTTTTTCCTTCGTGTTCTGCTCTTTCTTTGTATTCTTTCTGCTATTTTTCCATATTTTCTTTTCGTCGTTTCCCTCTTTGTTTTCTTCCATTTCTTCTTTCAACCCTTTCCTTTGTATTTTCATGTATTATCTTTCTTCCTTATGTTCTCTTATTTATTTTCTTTCTTTAACGGTATTTACTGTAAAAAAAAAATAGCATCCAAATGTAATGTAGTATCTAAATCTAATATATCATTTACAATATCCTATCTAAATCAAATATAACATAATATATTGCATCTAGATCAAACCTAATGTCTTAAATATTTGTCTAAATCAAATATATAATGTAAAATATCCTATCTAAAGTATTTTAACTATATCAAACATAGTGCCTAAAATATTTTATGTAAATCATATATATATATATATATATATATATATATATATATATATATATATATATATATATATGTCGTGCCGATTAGGTAAAACTTGCGATTTTGGCTTAAATAGCAACGCTCACCTTGCCATATAAGACAAGTGAAAATTTGTGTATGCAATAATTTCGCCAAAATCATTCTGAACATAACGAAAAAAAATATATTTCATTGTGTTCTAAACCCGTATGAGTCATACAACGCCAGAGGATAGGTTAGGTTAGGTAAGGTTCATCAGGAAACAGGACGGGTGTTTCCTGACGCGGGTCTTAGTCAGATGATGACCCGCCGTTGGAGCTTTTGGTCATCTGACCGAGGCCTTCCGCTGGCTTACCGGTCCACCCCTTTAAAAAAATATGTTGATAGTTATAACCATTTTTGTACGCCAGGGGAATGGGAGGCAATCAGATTTGGACTAAGGAACGGGTGACTAGTTCCATTTTTTTGGGGGGGAGGGGGGTTGAAGATCCCTTCACAATACGGAAGCAGCTTCTCTTAAAGGATTCCCTCCGGTCACAGTATTAGTGGTGCTTAATTCATGTACTGTATTTCATTTGTTGTCTGTTTGTCCGATTTAGAATTCATGAAAGTCTTTGCGTGGCATCTGGTAAACACAAACTGTCAGCCAACTTGGCTACTTTCACGCCATTGTCCTTAAAAAATGCACAAGGACTTGAAAGTTAAAAATATATCAGAAGGCTTAATTGTTCGGAAGATTACGAGTCTAAGGAGCAAGATTATATGCATGAGGATGCATAATTTAAGTTTAGTAACAAGAATATAAATACAAAGAGAAACTTTGTAAGTTTAAAGTAATATCATAACTTTATCTGTGAGAATCCTCATTAATGTCAGTACAATTTTACACATTCACAATTTACGTTTCTGGGAAACCCAGAGCGAGAATAAAAACAAATAAATAAATAGAGTTTAAGTTACGGGAAGGGTGTGACAGTTGTATTATGACACCCATTTTAAAATCATCTCCAATCAAGGTGAAATAATACAATTGTTATAATACCCGAGACAAAAAAAAAAACATTCAAATGACGTGAATGGTGTCAGATCACGTTTAAAAATTTATCCTAAATTAATTTCACAATAATTCACAATCATTCTTAAACTAACCGGTAAAGAATTATTGGAATATTTCCAGAATAAAGTTACTGGAATATTTTCGATGAGTTTTAAGGAAATAAATGGAGGTGAAGTTTAATAGTAATAAAAATAATAAAAAACTACTACTACTCTGCTGCTGCATTTGCTACTCTTTTTCAACTACAAGTATTTTTCAATTACCACTACTGCTACTACTACTATTTTTCTAGAACTTCTACTATTACTAATAATAATGTAAAGGGAAGAAACAAGAGAGAATAACCCAGCGACCACAACAACCTGAGTCTGCAGTACGCCATAAAATGCGCAGGGGTAATTATTGATTAATAATTATGACTCTGGCCAAAGGGAACGACCACCATAACTTTTTGATAATCGAGATGCAAACGGTGATAATCCTGCGTGTTTACGATTTTTTCAGGCTGCAGTTTTTGTTAATGTAAACGCTCTAAAATATAGCCCCTGTCTAAAAATGGTTGCAAAACCGTTTTCAAAAAATGTCTTAATTCTATTATAAAAGGGATCCGGAGAACAAAGAGTTGCAGAGATGGTATTGACGAGGCTCTGAGCGATGTTCTCTTGATTTACGATCTTGTATCTTCCTTTGTTTATAGCGACTACGTGCGTAAAATGTTCAATCTTCACTCCTAGTAATTATCTAGACCCATTATTTTGCCTTTTTTTTTCTTTCGCATAAAGCTAATGAATTGGAGTGGCTAAAAATATATTATAAGACATTTTTATTTCCACTTTGATTTTTAATGTTATCAGAATGTAGGCGAAATTGAAATTGCCACCGAGAGTGAAAAGCAGAGCAAGAAGTCTGGAAAATATTGTGTTTGGTTTATTAAGGCTTTTAGTATACACGGAGAAGATTATGTTAGATATGGTGACTGTTATCTTTGTTGTTGTTGCTGCTGCTGCTGTTGCTTTTTACTGTTGTTTTTGCTTTTGTTGTTGCTTTTGCTGTTGTTGCTTCTGCTGTTGTTGTAGTTGTTGCTTTTGCTGTTGTTGTTGCTTCTGCTGTTGTTGTTGCTTCTGCTGTTGTTGTTGCTTCTGCTGTTGTTGTAGTTGTTGCTTTTGCTGTTGTTGTTGCTTTTGCTGTTGTTGCAGTTGTTACTTTTGCTGTTAATTTTCCTGTTGTTGTTGCTTTTGATGTTGTTGATGTTGCATTTTCAGTTGCTTCTGATGTGCTGCTATGTTGTTGCTCCGCTCTGTGTTGAGCTTTATCAACTTGATAAAAGCTCTAGAAAGAAGGAAACGTTGTCCCAATAAAACCTTGATCTACAACTTGTGTGTTCCCTTGCAAGCAACATTTGCACAAGTGAGTTCAACATCGCAGCCCCATAACATAACTGATTTTATCCCATGCAAGTGACGGAGGGCAGCTCTCCCACGCCTCCAGGAATTCCACTCTAACTTACATCAACATTATGGGTGAGTATCGTTACGAAAATGCAAGAATTACACCTTAATATACATTAACATGATGGCTGAATATCACTAGGGAAGCTGCAGGAATTACACTCTAACATACATCAACATTATGGGTGAATATCGGTACGAGGATGCAGAAATTACACCTTAACACACATCAACAGTATGGGTGAAGACCTTATTACAGCTGACAAGAAAGGTGCACAAGTTGTATGCCGTGCCAGTTATCCATCCGTCTAAGAAAACATGGTTTGAAGATTTCAAGAACGTGCAAAAAACTACGTTCGTTAATGAAAGACAGACTGTAAGAGCTCTCACTGTAGGAGAGTGCAGGAGAGACTGATGACAAACTGCATGGAAGACACGGAAGGAAACTCAGAACTTATAATGGAAGCCCTGTGACTTCGTGAGTATCAATATAATATACTCCAAGAGGATCACTGAACATCTACACACAATGGGAGTTGGGGTCAAGCTCTACCTGTGGGAGCTGCCGCACAGCATGAAGTCAACGTTAATTTCCAAGCTGACCCTAAAGTATTATGAAGACAAGTGATGCAGAACAAACTAGTACTGCAAACGAAGTTCGTCAGCATTCAGAGAAACGTACGTTGGCGTGTTGCCCCGGTCAACATTATTACGAAGGTTACAACAAGCTTGGTTAATGTAACTAGCTAAATTTTGAAAAAGTCTCGAACTGCAGTTAAAAAGACAAGAATGTCTGGCAAGTAATATTGCAATAAATATCCACCCCAATTTCCTAACAGACTGGCAAAATATACGTTCAGAGGGGAAACTCTTTGAGCAAGTCATTCAGGGAGAAAATGTAGCAGGTTCTTACGACGCCTGGATGGTATTAGAACAGCTTTTTGCGGGGTCCACCTAAGCGTCTTATTCTCTGTAAATTCTTTGACGTTTTCTCTTCTTTTAAATCCCTCCTTTTCTACTATGAAGCTGCTCTTAAAAATACAAGTGAGTAACTCAGTCCTAAATGTGAGGTCAGATACAAGCGTTCAAAAAAGCCTAGCACGATACTTGTTAAATTCTTGCATTCCAATTGTGTTTAGTGTTAATATTTGTAATTTTTTTAATATAAGGACGTAAATCCTCACTCACACACAAACACACAATCACAGGTGGGGCCAGGAGCTATGAATCGACCCCCTGCAACCACAATTTGGTGAGTACACACACACACACACACACACACACACACACACATTCGTGATGTCTCGCGGTTCTTATAGAGACAGTCAACAGGAAAATCCGTTTCATATTGAGCATAATTACAGGGAACTCGTGAATCTTATCGAGTTTCCGTGGGCAGTAAGATGGCCCCAGCTGCCCGCTCAATACTGCCACAATAACGTGGTGGTTTAATACATATATTCTTACTTCTAACTCCCGGCAAATCTAAAGGACTGCAAAAAAAAAAAAAACTATTTTGTTAAGGTGCGTTACTAACGTCAGCTGAAACTTGAAAAAAAAAAATAGTAATATAAAAAAAACAGCGATTTTCTTAATTTAGCTAATTTAAGTGAATTATTTTTTTACGAAAATCTCATAAAATATGCAAATTTTACTTTATTCAATAAAAATTTGTGAGGCATCATCAGTATTTTTTGACGTTGTTGTATACGGTTCAGGGACATACATAGTGTATATATATATACAATGTGAATACAGTATACAGGTATATACAGCATATTTACAGTGTAAATTCACTATACTACACTACTATACACAATGTACATACACGAGGAGAATATTTTAAATCCTATTTTAAGGATTAAAGTATTCCCGAAGGCTTGTGATCGAGTAAAATCCAGCCTTAACGAATAAAGCACTGTCGATAGGCTTTAAAATCTAACAACCCCCTAGTACTGTGTTGATGGCGTCCCTTTCTCGTGTTAATACATCCAATATTACGAAACAAACACAGAATTCCTAACTTCCGTCTTAGATGAGTCTTCCCTTGTCCCACACACAAACACACACACACACACACACACACACACACACACACACACACAACACACACACCATCGGTCTTCTTCACAGTGTGGAAAAAGAGTATAAGGAGTGCGTTAATCCCACCCACACACTGTACATACATTACACACACAACCCGCACATATAAAAGAGAGGAGCTTACGACGACGTTTCGGCCCGACTTGGACCATTTACACAGTCACACTAACACGTGCGGGTTGTGTGTGTATTGTTCCAGTCACGGTATTGTGCCTTTTTTGTTATTTACTGTACATACATGTTGTTTACTCCCCCCACACACTCACACATGTGCTAGTTTACTCTCAGACACATGCTAGTGTTTACTCCCACACACACTAGTGTAAATTTAGTTCCTGCTACACGCTCGTGTTTAATCCCGAACACAAACACACACATGCTAGAGTAAATTTAGTCCCCTCCCCTTACACGCTGGTGTTTAATCCTACACACACACACACACACACTGATGTAAATTTAATTCCTTCTCCACGCACCAGTATTTAATCCCACACACCCATACATCTAACTCCTTCACAATGCCGAAAAGTAAAATACAGAGGCAACATTAATTGCAGGTAATGAGCACTTGAGAGCGCAGGTGTTTAATACGGTACGTTGGCAGAAGAGCAGGTAATTGCCTCCTGGCTTTATAAGGCGAGCCCCCTGCCCATCTAGATCTTTGAGAGGTGCGTAGGGGCAAGACCTGACACATGAGACGATGAATCCAAAACATGCTACCTCTTGTGGAGTTACTGGGAACTGTCTCTGCATGTCTGAATTAAGGCTCACTCTTTCTCTCTTTCAAACACACACACAAAAACACGTATAATGCTTGCTATCGCTAATGCTCTCCTGTTACCTTGAGACATGATCTACCTACCCGGAGGGTATTCAGGGGTCAAAGCCCCCGCGGCCCAGTCCTTGACCAGGCCTCCCATGTTTTGTTATAACCACGACTATGTGGTCATGAGGCATGCTAACACCTCATCACGGTATTCTTCATCAACTAACTCACTCCCAATTCAATCCCTCACCATTAATCATGGTTGATAATTACCATTCTTTCAGACCAACACATCATGGATGCAATCACTCTCGCCTTCTTTATTGGCAATTACCAGTAAACTTATTGAATAACTGAATGCAGACACGCAAGTATCTTGATTTGTGAAATGCAAACCTGGTTCCAAGCTTTGCTCTGAGTCCGTAGCGCTAACTTGATCCTACGCTCATTTTCTCAGTAACTCTAATTCGACCCTAAGCAAATTTGTGAGTAGTACTAACTTGGTCGTAAGCTCATTTATGAGTGGCTATAACTTGACAATAAGCTTATTCATGAGTAGTTCCAACTTACGGTCTCTTAGTGTCTAGCTTTTGTACCATCATCACTTCACAGTCTCTCAGTATCTAGCTCTTGTACCATCATTACTTCAGGGTCTCAGTATCTAGTTATTGCACCATCATTACTTCAGGGTCTCAGTATCTAGCTCTTGTACCATCATTACTTCACAGTCTCTCAGGATCTTGTACCATCATTACTTCAGGGTCTCAGTATCTAGCTCTTGTACCATCATTACTTCAGGGTCTCAGTATCTAGCTCTTGTACCATCATTACTTCAGGGTCTCAGTATCTAGCTCTTGTACCATCATCACTTCAAGGTCTCAGTATCTAGTTCTTGTACCATCATTACTTCAGGGTCTCAGTATCTAGCTCTTGTACCATCATTACGTCAGGGTCTCAGTATCTAGTTCTTGCACCATCATTACTTCAGGGTCTCAGTATCTAGCTCTTGTACCATCATTACTTCAGGGTCTCAGTATCTAGTTCTTGTACCATCATTACTTCAGGGTCTCAGTATCTAGTTCTTGTACCATCATTACTTCAGGGTCTCAGTATCTAGTTCTTGTACCATCATTACTTCAGGGTCTCAGTATCTAGCTCTTGTACCATCATCACTTCAGGGTCTCAGTATCTAGTTCTTGTACCATCATCACTTCAGGGTCTCAGTATCTAGTTCTTGTACCATCATTACTTCAGGGTCTCAGTATCTAGTTCTTGTACCATCATTACTTCAGGGTCTCAGTATCTAGCTCTTGTACCATCATCACTTCAGGGTCTCAGTATCTAGTTCTTGTACCATCATTACTTCAGGGTCTCAGTATCTAGCTCTTGTACCATCATCACTTCAGGGTCTCAGTATCTAGTTCTTGTACCACCATTACTTCAGTGTCTCAGTATCTAGTTCTTGTACCACCATTACTTCAGGGTCTCAGTATCTAGTTCTTGTACCATCATTACTTCAGGGTCTCAGTATTTAGTTCTTGTACCATCATTACTTCAGGGTCTCAGTATCTAGCTCTGGTACCATCATTTACATCATCGTTATCATCGCTGCTGGCCAAGGTTAACCACCGGACGTTTAAAAAAAATCGTAACAAATTAAGAGGATCAATTATCTGAGAGAGAATGCGTCGCGCGCTCCATTGACCATGATGGAGTTGTTTGATGGTTTCATCGGGCAGCTGTCGAACCAGCTTGGTACCGCGCCCGGGCAGCTGTCGAACCAGCTTGGTACCGCGCCCGGGCAGCTGTCGAACCAGCTTGGTACCGCGCCCGGGCAGCTGTCGAACCAGCTTAGTACCGCACCCGGGCAGTGGTCGAACCAGCTTGGTACCGCGCCCGGGCAGCTGTCGAACCAGCTTGGTACCGCGCCCGGGCAGCGGTCGAACCAGCTTAGTACCGCACCCGGGCAGTGGTCGAACCAGCTTGGTACCATGCCCGGGCAGCAGTCGAATCAGCTTGGTACCGCACCTGGGCAGCTGTCGAACCAGCTTGGTACCGCGCCCGGGCAGCAGTTGAACCAGCTTGGTACCGCACCCGGGCAGCGGTCGAACCAGCTTGGTACCATGCCCGGCCAGCGGTCAGAACCAGCTTAATACCGTGCCCGGACAGTGGTCAGAACCAGCTTGATACCGTGCCCTTGCAGCGGTCAGAACCAACTTGGTATCGTGCATGGGCAGTGGTCAGAACCAACTTGGTACCATGCCCGGGCAGTGGTGAGAACCAGCTTGGTACCATGCCCAGGAAACGGTCAGAACCAGCTTGGTACTGTGCCCAGGCAGCAGTCAGAACCAGCTTGGTACCGTTCCCGGGCAGCGGTCAGAACCAGTTGGTACCGTGCCCGGGCAGCGGTCAGACCAGCTTGGTACCACGCCCGGGCAGCGGTCAGACCAGCTTGATACCGCGGGCAGCGGTCAGAACCAGTTGGTACCGTGCCCGGGCAGCGGTCAGACCAGCTTGGTACCACGCCCGGGCAGCAGTCAGACCAGCTTGGTACCGTGCCCGGGCAGAGGTCGAACCAGCTTGGTACCGCGCCCGGGCAGCGATCATAACCAGCTTGGTACCGCGCCCGGGCAGCAGTCGAACCAGCTTGGTACAGCGCCCGGGCAGTGGTCAGAACTAGCTTGGTACCGTGCCCGGGCAGTGGTCAGACCAGCTTGGTACTGCGCCTGGGCAGCGGTCGAGCCAGCTTGGTACTGCGCCCAGGCAGCAATCAGACCAGCTTGGTACCGTGCCCGGGCAGCGGTCAAACCAGCTTGGTACCATGCCCAGGCAGCGGTCAAACCAGCTTGATACCGCGCCCGGGCAGCAGTCAGACCAGCTTGGTACTGTGCCCTTGCAGCGGTCGAACCAGCTTGGTACCGCACCCGGACAGCAGTTGAACCAGCTTGGTAACGCGCCCGGGCAGCGATCATAACCAGCTTGGTACCGCGCCCGGGCAGCAGTCGAACCAGCTTGGTACAGCGCCCGGGCAGCAGTCGAACCAGCTTGGTACCGTGCTCGGGCAGCGGTCAGAACCAGCTTGTTACCGTGCCCGGGCAGCGGTCAGAACCAGCTTGGTACTGTGCCTAGGCAGCAGTCAGAACCAGCTTGGTACTGTGCCCAGGCAGCAGTCAGAACCAGCTACCATGCCCAATCAGCGGTTAGAACCAGGTTGGTACCGTGCACGGGTAGCGGTCAGAACCAGCTTGTTACCGTGCCCGGGCAGCGGTCAGAACCAGCTTGGTACCGTGCCCGGGCAGCGGTCAGAACCAGCTTGGTACCGTGCCCGGGCAGTGGTCAGAACCAGCTTGGTACCGTGCCCAGGCAGCAGTGAGAAACAGTTTGGTACCGTGCAGAGGCAGCGGTCAGAACCACCTTGATACCGTGCCCGGGCAGCGGTCAGAACCAGCTTGGTACCGTGCCCGGGCAGCGGTCAGAACCAGCTTGGTACCGTGCCTTGGTCTAGGCTTCACGCCCTTGTGAGGGCAGTGGTGCGTGGACATGACCACTCAACAAGGATGAGTTAGATTTACGGAGTAATCGTAAATCTTAAAACCTTGTATGCGTCACAGTGAGAATCTTCAGCGTTACGGTGAGCATCTTCAGCGTTACGGTGAGCATCTTCAGCGTTACGGTGAGCATCTTCAGCGTTACGGTGAGCATCTTTAGCGTCACAGGAAATCTTCAGCGTACGGTGAACATCTTCAGCGTTACGGTAATCTTCAGCGTCACAGTGAATCTTCAGCGTCACAGTAGATCTTCAATCTGTGAACTTCAGCGTCACAGTGAACATCTTTCAGCGTCACAGCGATAATCTTCAGCGTCACAGCTATAATCTTCAGCGTCACAGTGATAATCTTCTTCAGCGTCACAGTGATAATCTTCAGCGTCACAGCGATAATCTCAGCGTAGTGATAATCTCAGCGTCACCCGTGATAATCTTCAGCGTCACAGTGATAATTCTTCAGCGTCACAGTGATAATCTTCAGCGTCACAGTGATAATCTTCAGCGTCACAGTGATAATCTTCAGCATCACAGTGATAATCTTCAGCGTCACAGTGATAATCTTCAGCGTCACAGTGATAATCTTCAGCGTCACAGTGATAATCTTCAGCGTCACAGTGATAATCTTCAGCGTCACAGTGATAATCTTCAGCGTCACAGTGATAATCTTCAGCGTCACAGCGATAATCTTCAGCGTCACAGTGATAATCTTCAGCGTCACAGTGATAATCTTCAGCGTCACAGTGATAATCTTCAGCGTCACAGTGAACATCTTTCAGCGTCACAGTGGTAATCTTCAGCGTCACAGTGAACATCTTTCAGCGTCACAGTGATAATCTTACGCGTCACAGTGATAATCTTCAGCGTCACAGTGATAATCTTCAGCGTCACAGCGATAATCTTCAGCGTCACAGCGATAATCTTCAGCGTCACAGTGATAATCTTCAGCGTCACAGCGATAATCTTCAGCGTCACAGTGATAATCTTCAGCGTCACAGTGATAATCTTCAGCGTCACAGTGATAATCTTCAGCGTCACAGTGATAATCTTCAGCGTCACAGTGATAATCTTCAGCGTCACAGTGATAATCTTCACGTCAATCGTCACAGTGATAATCTTCAGCGTCACAGTGATAATCTTCAGCGTCACAGGATAATCTTCAGCGTCACAGCGATAATTTCAGCGTCACAGCGATAATCTTCAGCGTCACAGTGATAATCTTCAGCGTCACAGTGATAATCTTCAGCGTCACAGTGATAATCTTCAGCGTCACAGTGATAATCTTCAGCGTCACAGTGATAATCTTCAGCGTCACAGTGATAATCTTCAGCGTCACAGCGATAATCTTCAGCGTCACAGTGATAATCTTCAGCGTCACAGTGATAATCTTCAGCGTCACAGTGAACATCTTTCAGCGTCACAGTGGTAATCTTCAGCGTCACATGCAGCCTGGGTAAGCAATCATAACAACAGTGGTGTCATAACATTAGAACATTTATCACTGTTGACTGAATTTCTCTCCGCCATCTTTCTTCCTATAACTCCTCTATCATTATATAATTGAGACTGCAGTAATAATAGTGCATTATGTTCACGTCTAACATTCTACCGCATTAACTTTTTTTGTCTATCATTCTATCGCACTGACTGTGCCTCATTCTATGAATTAAATTTTTTATCATTCTTTGAATTAAGTTTACGTTTATGCTTAATTAAACTTCTCTCTATCCTACAGCACATTACTTTTAACTACTATTCTAAGTAGTATGTTAATGTTAATCATTCTGGCACAAAACTGAACATATAATTTATTTATTCAGACAAGAGGACTGAATGTCATGTTTAACTCAATGCTGATTATGTATTGTACTTTGATGGGTAGAATGACAACTTTTAAGGTGGAGTCCCTTCATCAGTTCTTAGTTGGGTAGCGTAATGTACTTCAGGGTAGAGTCCTGTCACCTGTTGTTTTACATGGTTTCTTCAGGGTGGAGTCCTGTCATCTAATGTTTTTGATGGGTTCTTCAAGGTGGAGTCCTGTCACCTATCATTTTTGATGGGTTCTTCAGGGTGGAGTCCTGTCACCTGTTGTTTGAGATGGTTCCTTCAGGGTGGAGTCCTGCCGGTTGTCTTTGATGTGTATTGTAATGCATAGAGCCCTCTAGGGAGGAGACGCCAAGGTCGTGTGGGGCAGTGACCAGCTCTTTGTGCTTGTGCTACTCAAGGGAAGTGTGTTGGCAATATAACCATGTACCTGGAGTACGTAAGCAAGTTTCATGCAAGACTCAGAGATGAACTGGAATTCACAATATGCCTGGAATTCACAATATGCCTGGAATTCACAATATGCCTGGAATTCACAATATGCCTGGAATTCACAGTATGCCTGGAATTCACAATATGCCTGGAATTCACAATATGCCTGAAACACATGAATAATATGCCTGGAATGTAAAAACAGGCACCCTGAATACGCAGGAGGTACCTGGAATACGCAGCTGGTTGTTACAAGGATGAGAATGCATGATGCGCAGAGACTGAGGACAGACCGAGATAAAAAAAATATGCAGAAGCTTGAATACAAATTAATATTAGATTGGTTATAATATGATAAACTTATTCTTGCCACAACTTATTTAAAGAGATGAAGGAGAGCTCAGGTGTAGAGGGACATGTCAGCACAAGATAAAGGGGAGACATCAATACAAGGTGTGTGGAAGACAACACAAGACAAAGAAGCTCACTTAATGAGATTTCACGGAGCCTCTGAGAACAGCAAATTCAGCAAAGGAAATTTTCGCAACGCTCTGGGCTGATGTAAAAAAAAAACAGTATTATCATTAATAAAGAAAGCGTTGTGTGTGGGGGCACATACCACCCGACATCTGAATACTGTCAGCAGCACCTGCAGCAGGATCATACAACGACACTCATAGCAGGGCAAGCCTGCAACGACACTCATAGCAGGGCAAGCCTGCAACGACACTCATAGCAGGGCAAGCCTGCAACGACACTCATAGCAGGGCAAGCCTGCAACGACACTCATAGCAGGGCAAGCCTGCAACGACACTCATAGCAGGGCAAGCCTGCAACTAGTGTGTACTACACTCACAGCAGAGCAAGCCTGCATCTTCTGTACACAACACCCATACCTTGCCAGGCCTGCATCTTGTGTTTATACCTAGTGTACACCAGCTGTCACAAAGTGCCGACATTAAACCTGGGTCACCAATTAAAAAGTTAAAACATAAACAGGTAAGAGTGGGGAGGGGGGGGGGAAGCGTCCAGAGTGAGCATTAATTAAACTCTCCCCAGGAGAGTTGGTACATGTATCCACCACTACTATCACAGCATAAACATCATCAACAAGGTCTCCAAGAACTCTGCAGATTTCTTGAGCAAATAAATACCAGAGACGAGGGTGGTTGGGGCAGCAGATGCTCGGACACACAAGATGAAAACACACGTAATGGAATAGGGTTATTGTGTGGCTAGTTAAGGGTCCAAGTTGGACTGAAACGTTGTCAGACTTTTCTTTCTCCTATGTTTAGCCAGAGGAAGGGCAGTTCTAATTCACTGGCTCAAGAACCCTGCAACAGCATCAAGGCACCCGCCTTGAAGAGCAAAACAAAGAGGAGAAAATGACAACACCGACAAGAGAGGAGGACTTAAGATAATAAGATGTAACTATGGTAAGCCGAGAAATATTTGTGGTGAACCAAGACGAAAAAAGACACATGTAACTGTACACAGGTATATATGTAAAGGTGTACCGTACTGAACACAGGTATAAGGATACAGATATCTGGGCACAGACAGGGGAGAGGTGTACCTGTATTAACAAGACAGGTGTACATACACTACACTGAAACAAGACAAGTGTACACATACACTTAGATCAAACAAGGAGCATGTGCTACACCCTCACACAAGGGATAGGTGTACATACACTTCGCCAACAAACAGATGTAGACTTCACTAAATACGTACACGTGAGACGAGTTAACATGCCGAAAAGTAAAGAAAAAGTCATGTTCACATCTGTAACACTTTTATCAGCAGTGTATACAAGAGTGTCAGGCAGTGGCTGGAAGACTTCCCTCAGCTGTGTACATGAGAGCGTCAGGCAGTGACTGGAAGATTTCTCTCAGCTGTGTACATGAGATTGTCGGGCAGTGGCTGGAAGACTTCCCTCAGCTGTGTACATGAGAACACCAGGCAGTGGCTGGAAGACTTCCCTCAGCTGTGTACATGAGAACACCAGGCAGTGGCTGGAAGACTTCCCTCAGCTGTGTACATGAGAACACCAGGCAGTGGCTGGAAGACTTCCCTCAGCTGTGTACATGAGAACACCAGGCAGTGGCTGGAAGACTTCCCTCAGCTGTGTACATTGAGAGGGAGTCAGGCAGTGGCTGGAAGACTTCCCTCAGCTGTGTACTTGAGAGCGTCAGGCAGTGGCTGGAAGACTTCCCTCAGCTGTGTACATGAGAGCGCCAGGCAGTGGCTGGAAGACTTCCCTCAGCTGTGTACATGAGAGCGCCAGGCAGTGGCTGGAAGACTTCCCTCAGCTGTGTACATGAGAACACCAGGCAGTGGCTGGAAGACTTCCCTCAGCTGTGTACATGAGAGCGTCAGGCAGTTTTTGGAAGAATTCCTTCAGCTGTGTACATGATAACACCAGGCAGTGGCTGGAAGACTTCCCTCAGCTGTGTACATGAGAGAGTCAGGCAGTGACTGGAAGACTTCCCTCAGCTGTGTACAAGAGAGAGTCAGGCAGTGACTGGAAGACTTCCCTCAGCTGTGTACATGAGAACACCAGGCAGTGGCTGGAAGACTTCCCTCAGCTGTGTACATGAGAACACCAGGCAGTGGCTGGAAGACTTCCCTCAGCTGTGTACATGAGATTGTCGGGCAGTGGCTGGAAGACTTCCCTCAGCTGTGTACTTGAGAGCGTCAGGCAGTGGCTCGAAGATCCAGCTTGTCGGACTCAGCAGTGGCTGGAAGACTAGCTGTACATGAGAGCGCCAGGCAGTGGCTGGAAGACTTCCTCAGCTGTGTACATGAGAGCGCCAGGCAGTGGCTGGAAGACTTCCCTCAGCTGTGTACATGAGAGCGCCAGGCAGTGGCTTGAAGACTTCCCTCAGCTGTGTACATGAGAGCGTCAGGCAGTTTTTGGAAGAATTCCTTCAGCTGTGTACATGATAACACCAGGCAGTGGCTGGAAGACTTCCCTCAGCTGTGTACATGAGAGAGTCAGGCAGTGACTGGAAGACTTCCTCAGCTGTGTACAAGAGAGAGTCAGGCAGTGACTGGAAGACTTCCCTCAGCTGTGTACATGAGAACACCAGGCAGTGGCTGGAAGACTTCCCTCAGCTGTGTACAGGAGAGCGCCAGGCAGTGGCTGGAAGACTTCCCTCAGCTGTGTACATGAGAGCGCCAGGCAGTGGCTGGAAGACTTCCTCAGCTGTGTACATGAGAACACCAGGCAGTGGCTGGAAGACTTCCTCAGCTGTGTACATGAGAGCGTCAGGCAGTTTTTGGAAGAATTCCCTCAGCTGTGTACATGATAACACCAGGCAGTGGCTGGAAGACTTCCCTCAGCTGTGTACATGAGAGAGTCAGGCAGTGACTGGAAGACTTCCCTCAGCTGTGTACAAGAGAGAGTCAGGCAGTGACTGGAAGACTTCCCTCAGCTGTGTACAAGAGAGAGTCAGGCAGTGACTGGAAGACTTCCCTCAGCTGTGTACATGAGAGCGCCAGGCAGTGACTGGAAGACTTCCCTCAGCTGTGTACAAGAGAGAGTCAGGCAGTGACTGGAAGACTTCCCTCAGCTGTGTACAGGAGAGCGCCAGGCAGTGGCTGGAAGATTTCCCTCAGCTGTGTACAGAAGAGTGCAAGGCAGTGGCTTTAAGACTTCCCTCAGCTGTGTACAGAAGAGTGCGAGTCGGGGTCTGGGTTATAGCCGTCAGGTAGCTGTCTAGAGAGAAGCTGAAGTATTTTCCAGCCATATTTGTGTATCTTAGCCGATGTCCGTTCAGATATTAACGTGTTGACCTTCACTGTATCCCCTCTCATAGTTGCAAAAATATGTATCAGATGATTTAACTAACGCGGAGGAAGATGGCGCTTGGTGGTGGTAGTGGAGGCTATGATCAATGGTAGTGGCAGTGGTGGTAGTGGAGGCTATGATCAATGGTGATGGCAGTGGTGGTAGTGGAGGCTATGATCAATGGTGATGGCAGTGGTGGTAGTGGCTGCATGAGCGTAGTACGAAGGTGGGAGAGAGATAGGTAAGGAGAGAGGGAGGGAGAGGGTTGGGGTAAAATTACTTGGGGGATAATTAGATTCATATTTTCAGTAATTAGTGTCAGCTTTTCCATGTGAGCTCCTGAGCTCATTACACCAGGAGTTTTCATAATAAAATTATGGATCAGTAGACAGGTGCACGCGCGGGCCCGCTAACAGCGGACTCAACCAGAGCCCACAGGTCCACATCAAGGATCAGAAGTCATCACCAGGACCCAAAGATGTCCACATAAATGATCAGGAAGTCATCATTAGGACCCAGAGAAGTCCACATCAATGATCAGGAAGTCATCATTAGGACCCAGAGATGTCCACATCAATGATCAGGAAGTCATTACCAGGACCCAGAGATGTCCACATCAAGGATCAGAAGTCATCACCAATGCATACAAATTCTACATCAGGGCCCATGAGTTTCCACTCAAGACCCTGAAGTCACAACCAAGGCCCAGAGGTTCACATCAGGGCCCATAAGTGACTACCAAGGCCCAGAGGTTCACATCAGGGCCCATAAGTGACTACCAAGGTCCAGAGGTTCACATCAGGGCCCATAAGTGACTACCATGGCCCAGGAGTTCACATCATGACCTAAAAATTCTCCACTCAGGACTGAGGGATCCATGACTCCCACCTTATTAAGAGACAGGAACTCGG
Source organism: Cherax destructor (assembly GCA_009830355.1). NCBI lineage: Eukaryota > Metazoa > Arthropoda > Malacostraca > Decapoda > Parastacidae > Cherax > Cherax destructor. The sequence goes on from WNWK01000533.1 coordinate 449,117, forward strand.
GCTTATAACATGCAATAAGACAAACGGTGGCAGAGAAGGAAGTGTATGTGTGTGGTGCACGACACAGTGCATGTGCAGGATCTTGTGTTTATTAAAAACACACACACATATACATCACACACACATATACCACACACACACACACACACTCAACAGGCAAAGTGTTTCATCAACAATATTATTTGACAAATAGTAACTAACACACACACACACTAAGGCGAGGTAGATCTGACTAGCTGAAGACAGTCACAGAGTCCGGTAACAGTGTAAAGGTATACACGTCTTATTTATCAACAAACACAGAAGACAGGTGTACCAAGAACAGACACGGGGGAACATTCCTAACAACAAAAATATATACTTGGTATACGAAAAACAAATCCAGATCTAATTAATTGGGTACTCTATGTGAAGCGCTAAACCCCTGTGGGTCATAGAGATCACAAGATCGTAAATTGGAAATAAAAACCAGACATTTTCAGCTCTCCCTCTGCCATTATCAAGACACAAGAGAGGAACACCATGAAAGCCAGTAGTAAGGTTAAGGCAGTCAGAGATGAGACTGCTAAGGTCAGGTTAACCCACGCGTGATCAGGATACAAAACGTAAAGTTCACAAAACTAGCACACTACGAAGCAATCAGATACACACTTCCTCTCCTGCTACCGATACATCAGGTGCTTGCTCCTTTGCTCTAATATATGATTAAACTGGCACAATCAAAGAACGCAAATTAACAACGCTCTTTTGTGTCATGTTACAGATTACAGCCATCCCGCAAGGTGGTCTTCTCCCTAGATTATCTTTCTTTTCTAATACCCAGCATTCCTAATATGAATCTTGAAGATGTGTGTCTCTCCCGGTACACTGTCAGGTCGTCTAATCTACATGATACATGAGAGTTGACCTGACCTTGGCTGTCTCTCTCATCTTTTACCGCCTTGGATATACTACTGGTTTTTAGATCGTTCCTACTCACCAATTACTTGATAAAGGTCTGGGGGGACTGAAAGACCTTCATTTTTCATTTACAACTTATGGAATTATTGTGATTTGTTTCAGACACCTTATTATGAGTCATTCTTTCCCAATCCCAAACGCTGGAGACGGGAATTTCTACATTAAATCCAGAGAATGAATCAGAGGTATTAATCCTGATAGACACTAATAACCTTAAGCACACAGGGAATAGGTGTACTAAGTTTCAGCACAGAGAGAGAACAAGTACACCAACATTAACACAGGCAGGAGTGACAGAGGTATCCTCACTAAAGAGAGATACACGAGACAGATGTACCTTGACCAAGACACGACGCCCAAGAAGGAGTTGCAGAAACACAACTCATGCCATGGGTGTATGTATCTACGACACCATCACTCTCACCCATGATGACTATCGAACCTGCAGTGGTTTTTGTGATCCCCCACACCATCTTGACCCCAGAACGTGCTGACCCCCGACCATCTTGACCCCAGAGTAAAGAGCTCGCTGCTCGCTCTACCATAAGCTCTGACCACTCTCCTTCCCTGGAGAGTAACTCAGTGACTACGCACAACAGTCACTTACCCACAGCCTTTCCGACATTTTGCTTAGTGATTACTCCTGGCAAAAACTGACGCCCACGAATATATAAAGCAATATATGATTTTTCTGTTTAAAGACTACGAACTACAAAAGGGGTGAAGAATACTTTCATCCTTAAAAAAAGATTTAAGTAAATTCTGTGTTTATACAGATATACACTTCTTAGCTGGTAGACAGCAACCACCCAGGGAGGTACTACCGTCCTGCCAAGTGAGTGTCAAACGGAAACCTGTAATTGTTTTATACGACGGTAGGATTGCTGGTGTCTTTTCTGTCTCAAACACGCGGGACAACAGGTATGTCTTGCTACTTCTACTTACACATAGGTCACACTACACATACATGTACACGCATATATATTCATTTACACACCCATCTGGGTTTTCTACTTTCTTAATAGTTCTTGTTCCTCTTATCTCCATAGGGGAGTGGAAAATAATTCTTCTGTAAGCCATGTGTGTCGTAAGAGGCGACTGAAATGCCGGGAACGAGGGGCTAGTAACCCCTTCTCCTATATTAATCACTAAATGTAAAAAGAAAAACTTGCCTCGGTGGGATATGGCAGGTTTGTTGAATATAATATATATATATATATATATATATATATATATATATATATATATATATATATATATATATATATATATATATATATATATATATTATTTATTTATTTAGTTATTTATTATAGGATAGAATACAATATGTTGTACATTCAGCACCTGATTACAATGAGCACTTCCATGTACAACATTGTACCGTGGCTAATTTCACATTAACATTTTACAAAGACGAGTTGGGGATCTTGGCTGAGCTGGACGCGAGTAATGGAAACAACGTGCATGTCCAGGTAGACGGAATCCAATCGATGAAGAGGCCACAGTGTTTGGGATGGTGAGTTGATCTTTCAACCGTCTCCCTGGTTCCTCTCTAGTGGTCCCTCTCCCTGGTCCCTCTCCGTGGTTCCTCTCCCTGGTTCCTCTCTGTGGTTCCTCTCCCTGGTTCCTCTCCGTGGTTCCTCTCCCTGGTTCCTCTCCGTGGTTCCTCTCCCTGGTTCCTCTCCGTGGTTCCTCTCCCTGGTTCCTCTCCGTGGTTCCTCTCCCTGGTTCCTCTCCCTGGTTCCTCTCCGTGGTTCCTCTCCCTGGTTCCTCTCCCTGGTCCTCTCCTGGTTCCTCTCCGTGGTCCTCTCTCCTGGTCCCTCTCCGTGGTTCCTCTCCGTGGTTCCTCTCCCTGGTCTCTCTCCCTGGTCCTCTCCTGGTTCTCTCCCTGGTTCCTCTCCTGGTCTCTCTCCCTGGTTCCTCTCCCTGGTTCCTCTCCGTGGTTCCTCTCCCTGGTTCCTCTCCTGGTTCTCTCCTGGTTCCTTCTCCCTGGTTCCTCTCCTGGTTCCTCTCCGTGGTTCCTCTCCTGGTTCCTCTCTCCCTGGTTCCTCTCCGTGGTTCCTCTCCGTGGTTCCTCTCCCTGGTTCCTCTCCCTGGTTCCTCTCCGTGGTTCCTCTCCTGGTTCCTCTCCGTGGTTCCTCTCTCGTGGTTCTCTCCCTGGTTCCTCTCCCTGGTTCCTCTCCGTGGTTCCTCTCCTGGTTCCTCTCCTGGTCCCTCTCCTGGTTCCTCTCCTGGTCCTCTCCGTGGTTCCTCTCCGTGGTTCCTCTCCTGGTTTCTCTCCGTGGTTCCTCTCCGTGGTTCCTCTCCGTGGTTCCTCTCCTGGTTCCTCTCCTGGTTCCTCTCCGTGGTTCCTCTCCGTGGTTCCTCTCCCTGGTTCCTCTCCGTGGTTCCTCTCCGTGGTTCCTCTCCGTGGTTCCTCTCCCTGGTTCCTCTCCGTGGTTCCTCTCCCTGGTTCCTCTCCGTGGTCCCTCTCCGTGGTTCCTCTCCCTGGTTCCTCTCCCTGGTCCCTCTCCGTGGTTCCTCTCCCTGGTCCCTCTTCGTGGTTCCTCTCCCTGGTTCCTCTCCCTGGTCCCTCTCCCTGGTTCCTCTCCGTGGTTCCTCTCCCTGGTTCCTCTCCGTGGTTCCTCTCCCTGGTTCCTCTCCGTGGTTCCTCTCCCTGGTTCCTCTTCCTGGTTCCTCTCCCTGGTTCCTCTCCCTGGTCCCTCTCCGTGGTTCCTCTCCCTGGTCCCTCTCCCTGGTCCCTCTCCGTGGTTCCTCTCCGTGGTTCCTCTCCCTGGTCTCTCTCCCTGGTTCCTCTCCGTGGTTCCTCTCCCTGGTTCCTCTCCCTGGTTCCTCTCCCTGGTTCTCTCCCTGGTTCCTCTCCGTGGTTCCTCTCCCTGGTTCCTCTCCCTGGTCTCTCTCCCTGGTTCCTCTCCGTGGTTCATCTCCCTGGTTCCTCTCCCTGGTTCCTCTCCGTGGTTTCTCTCCCTGGTTCCTCTCCCTGGTCCCTCTCCCTGGTTCCTCTCCCTGGTTCCTCTCCGTGGTTCCTCTCCGTGGTTCCTCTCCCTGGTTCCTCTCCCTGGTTCCTCTCCGTGGTTCCTCTCCGTGGTTCCTCTCCCTGGTTCCTCTCCGTGGTTCCTCTCCGTGGTTCCTCTCCGTGGTTTCTCTCCCTGGTTCCTCTCCCTGGTTCCTCTCCGTGGTTCCTCTCCCTGGTTCCTCTCCGTGGTCCCTCTCCCTGGTTCCTCTCCCTGGTCCCTCTCCGTGGTTCCTCTCCGTGGTTCCTCTCCCTGGTTTCTCTCCCTGGTCCCTCTCCGTGGTTCCTCTCCGTGGTTCCTCTCCGTGGTTCCTCTCCGTGGTTCCTCTCCCTGGTTCCTCTCCGTGGTTCCTCTCCGTGGTTCCTCTCCGTGGTTCCTCTCCCTGGTTCCTCTCCGTGGTTCCTCTCCGTGGTTCCTCTCCGTGGTTCCTCTCCCTGGTTCCTCTCCGTGGTTCCTCTCCTGGTTCCTCTCCCTGGTTCCTCTCCGTGGTTCCTCTCCGTGGTTCCTCTCCCTGGTTCCTCTCCGTGGTTCCTCTCCCTGGTCCCTCTCCGTGGTTCCTCTCCCTGGTTCCTCTCCCTGGTTCCTCTCCCTGGTTCCTCTCCTGGTCCTCTCCCTGGTCCCTCTCCGTGGTTCCTCTCCTGGTCCTCTTCGTGGTTCCTCTCCGTGGTTCCTCTCCTGGTCCCTCTCCCTGGTCCTCTTCGTGGTTCCTCTCCGTGGTTCCTCTCCGTGGTTCCTCTCCTGGTTCCTCTCCGTGGTTCCTCTCCCTGGTTCTTCTCCCTGGTTCCTCTCCCTGGTTCTTCTCCCTGGTCCCTCTTCGTGGTTCCTCTCCGTGGTTCCTCTCCGTTGTTCCTCTCCGTGGTTCCTCTCCCTGGTTCCTCTCCGTGGTCCCTCTCCGTGGTTCCTCTCCCTGGTTCCTCTCCCTGGTCCCTCTCCGTGGTTCCTCTCCCTGGTCCCTCTTCGTGGTCCCTCTTCGTGGTTCCTCTCCTGGTCCTCTCCTGGTCCCTCTCCGTGGTCCCTCTCTGTGGTTCCTCTCCCTGGTTCCTCTCCATGGTTCCTCTCCCTGGTCCATCTCCGTGGTTCCTCTCCGTGGTTCCTCTCCCTGGTCCTCTCCGTGGTCCCTCTCCGTGGTTCCTCTCCCTGGTTCCTCTCCCTGGTCCCTCTCCGTGGTTCCTCTCCCTGGTCCCTCTTCATGGTTCCTCTCCCTGGTTCCTCTCCGTGGTCCCTCTCCGTGGTTCCTCCCTGGTCCCTCTCCGTGGTTCCTCTCCTGGTCCTCTCTTCGTGGTTCCTCTCCCTGGTTCCTCTCCCTGGTCCCTCTCCGTGGTCCCTCTCCGTGGTCCCTCTCCGTGGTTCCTCTCCCTGGTTCCTCTCCGTGGTTCCTCTCCCTGGTCCCTCTCCGTGGTTCCTCTCCCTGGTCCCTCTCCTGGTCCC
>WNWK01000534.1:0-15000 GCA_009830355.1 Cherax destructor
GGATGATATTTTATCTTTCCTTATTTAATATAAGATTTGCTTCATTAGTGTTTTATTCATCTGAAAACTTCGTGAAAGCCAATGTGACAAGTGATTCCAGCTAGGAGAGATAGATAAATAGATAGATATATATATAGAGAGAGACAGATAATGATGAGCTTGCCTTATGCTCGATTCACGAATCACGTACAAAACGAGATACGTTACGGTCGCTGCGAAATCCGAGGAAGATATCTCAGTATCTCATAAGCCCAGCCATCTTAAATTCCGTGCACCCAAACTTAATAGCAAAAGGGCAGTTCTAAAATTATTGTACAGTAAAACTTGCGATTTTGGCTTAAATAGCAACGCTCTTCTTGCCGAATAAGGCAAGCAAAAATTTGTGTATGCAATAATTTTGCAAAATTCATTCTGAACCTAACGAAAAAATATATTTCATTGTTTGTGTATTATTAAATTATTGTAAATTTATGTAAAATATATTTAGTTGTATTAGGCAAAATTAAATTGAGCTTGTTATAATAAGATTAGGTAAGTTTTCTAAGGTTCTTTTGGTACAAAATTATTAATTTTTACATTAATATAAATGAAAAATATATATCTTTAAACGTATAAGAGAAAAATTTAGGAAGGACTTAATTTTAAACGAGTTCTTGCTAATTGACCTGTTTTACCTATTCGGCACGACATTATATATATATATATATATATATATAGATATATAAACTTGCAAGGTTTCTGGTACGCCTTGCTACTTCTACTTACACTTAGGTCACACTACACATGCATGTACAAGCATATATATAACACACCCTTCTGGGTTTTCTTCTTACCTAACCTAACACCCTACCCAAGGCACAAATCAACCCTTTCCCCCACACACACCAGAGCAAAACAACAACTTAACCAGCAATATTGGTTACTTAAAATTTTAATAGCCTTCAACCCATTATTCTATCCGTTTACCTCTTGCAACTTTGAAAACTTCTCTTGCAATTCGCGGAAACTTTGGCCGTTTTCACAGAAACCAAACTTGAGTCAGTGTGGGAGGTGGTGTACAAGCCACTGCAGGACCCTAGTGGGCGTAACGTGAACTACATGACAACGTAACGAGAACACCTGAAGGACAGGCAATAACAGGAAGATGAGCTAGACGTGATAACGAGAATACCTGAAGTAGAGGTAATAATGGGAACTAGATGCAGACGAGAGAACGCTTTAAGTAGAAGTAATAAATTGACAGTGACACAGACAAGTTAACAAGAGCAACTACAGTTAGAGGTGTTAAAAGGAAGGTGATGAGGAGAAGATAACAAGAAACACTGCAGTTAGAGGTGTTAAAAGGAAGGTGATGAGGAGAAGATAACAAGAATAACTGCAGTTAGAGGTGTTAAAAGGAAGATGATGGGGAGAAGATAACAAGAAACACTGCAGTTAGAGGTGTTAAAAGGAAGATGATGTGGAGAAGATAAGAATAACTGCATCAGAGGTGCTAAAAAGAAGGTGATGGAGAGAAGACAACAAGAAAAATAAGACTGTGCATCACTTAGACATTTTCATTGCAGAAAATAAAGATACCCAGGTGTTGCACAAGTTTTGCTCATATGTACACTTTTCGGAACAGTAGATAACAGGCGATGTCAGCATGATAACGACAACACCTGCAGATAACAGACACGTGAAGAAGATAAAAGATGTTTTAACCTGAGGGATCGGGGAGCCAAAGACCAAGTGTCTATCAACAAGTATCTTTGACAACTAGTAATGATCCAAAAAAAAAAAAGAAAAAAAAAAAAGGCTCCGGTAACACAAAATGTTGCTGTGAAAATAAGGAAGAAGCACGAGAGAGACGGTTTAAGGATCCCTGGGAGATGAACACGAGAAGCTGAACACAGGATGGTAAACATAGATAAGGTGAGCACTACGAAGACAGGTCTGTTCCTGCAGCTGTAACCAGGTAGCGATGACAGGCGGGGTCCCGCAAGCAGGATGCGACGAACCTCCAATTTGTCCTTCACAATTCTCTCTCTCGCTCTTTACACAGAGTTTTGCGAGGTTAGGTTTAGGATTCCTGACTTTAGTTACAATCTAAGAGCTGTTACGTATATTAGATCATTTGAAAGCCTTTTAATTGTTAAGAGATATACAGAGGGGGGAACAGGATGAGGTTAGAGCCATCTGTGGGCCAGCAATTTCATTTGGTCAACTGACTTCTCTCTCTCTCTCTCTCTCTCTCTCTCTCTCTCTCTCTCTCGTAATATACATAAACAGCCTCGTCTGTCGGAGAATGAAACATCAAGATATTCTTGAGTGAATCATAACACAGCAGTGGTGGACCAATAACACAGCAGTGGTGGACCAATAACACAGCAGTGGTGGACCATAACACAGCAGTGGTGGCCCATAACACAGCAGTGGTGGACCAATAACACAACAGTGGTGGACCATAACACAGCAGTGGTAGACCATAACACAACAGTGGTGGCCCATAACACAGCAGTGGTGGCCCATAACACAGCAGTGGTGGACCATAACACAGCAGTGGTGGCCCATAACACAGCAGTGGTGGCCCATAACACAGCAGTGGTGGCCCATAACACAGCAGTGGTGGCCCATAACACAGCAGTGGTGGACTATAACACAGCAGTGGTGGACCATAACACAGCAGTGGTGGACCAATAACAGCATCAGTAGTGGACCAATAACACAACAGTGGTGGCCCATAACACAGCAGTGGTGGCCCATAACACAGCAGTGGTGGCCCATAACACAGCAGTGGTGGACCATAACACAGCAGTGGTGGACCATAACACAGCAGTGGTGGACCATAACACAGTCACAGCAGTGGTGGCCCATAACACAGCAGTGGTGGACCATAACAGCATCAGTAGTGGACCAATAACAGCAGCAGTGGTGGACCAATAACAACATCAGTGGTGGACCAATAACAGCATCAGTGGTGGACCAATAACAGCATCAGTGGTGGACCAATAACAGCATCAGTGGTGGACCAATAACAGCATCAGTGGTGGACCAATAACAGCATCAGTGGTGGACCAATGACAGCATCAGTGGTGGACCAATGACAGCATCAGTGGCGGACCAATAATAGCATCAGTGGAGGACCAATAATAGCAGCAGTGGTGGACCAATAACAGCAGCAGCGGTGGACCAATAACAGCAGCAGTGGTGGACCAATAGCAGCAGTGGTGGACCGATAACAGCAGCACTTCTAAAGTTCCCTTTTCAACGTACTCTAATGGAAATCACACAGATTATGATCTGCCTTATATAACTATGAAGTTGCTTGATGCTCCTCTTCACCAGTGTTGGCGCTTGTGAAAGCTCTCTCGGCGTCATTTAGCTTTTGTGTAAACGCTCTCGGCGTCTGCGTGAACATTCGGCGTCGGTTGGCGTCTGTGTAAACTCTCCCAGGGTCTGTAAACTCTCCCAGGGTCTGTGTAAACTCTCCCATGGTCTGTGTAAACTCTCCCAGGGTCTGTAAACTCTCCCAGGGTCTGTGTAAACTCTCCCAGGGTCTGTGTAAACTCTCCCAGGGTCTGTGTAAACTCTCCCAGGGTCTGTGTAAACTCTCCCAGGGTATGTGTAAACTCTCCCAGGGTCTGTGTAAACTCTCCCAGGGTCTGTGTAAACTCTCCCAACGTCTGTGTATAGCAGTGCAGAGACAGCAGAGTAAGCCATTATCTGGACAACATTTAGCTCACAGTTGAGTCTTTTCTGGTATGACCTGAAAAAAAATCTCTACTGTGAGCGAAATGTTGTCAAGTTACATGTGTCATGGTGGCACCTGTAGACATGTTTGTGCCTCAGTTGCATCATAACTCTAAGCATATATACGCCTTTTAAACCACTTCCAGTGTGGGTCTGGTTTTGAAGCCTCTGTACATTCCGACTCGATCACTCTTTATTGTTTTCCTGTTTACTTACCAGGGTATATAGAGTGCTGTCTCTCTCTCTCTCTTTGTTTACATTAATTCCAATATTAGGTAATACAGCATTCTTGACTAGTGGTGAACAAGTGACTTGCAACCTTCGTGACTCTTGGATTGATCGATAAGCTTTAAGCCCGCTTAAGCTTCCAGCCCTCGTGGATCTCCCTGCTTACAACGTCTCGCTCTGCGTGGAACACGACTCCATGAAGCTCTAACAAGGAGAAACGGTGTCCCCATTTAAAAATGTGTTTTGCAACGTGTCTCTCTCTCTTTTTTCCCCCTCCAGCTCAGGAATGTTTTCTCCGCTTTCTCCCGATACCATTAGAAACTGCATTACTTGTTTTATTCCGCTAAAAGCTTCCCTAAACCGTTACGATTTTTTCACACCGCTGTAGGTAAACAGCAATGAGTATGTAAGTGCGTGTGCGTGCGCGTGTGTGTGCGTGCGCGTGCGCGTGTGTGTGCGTGTGCGTGCGCGTGTGTGCGTGCGCGTGTGTGTGCGTGTGTGTGTGTTGTAGTATTAGTAGTAAAGTATTAGTAGCAGTATTAGTAGTAGCATTAGTAGAAGTAGTAGCATTAGTAGAAGTAGTAGCATTAGTAGAAGTAGTAGTAGTAGCATTAGTAGAAGTAGTAGCATTAGTAGAAGTAGTAGCATTAGTAGAAGTAGTAGTAGTAGCATTAGTAGTAGCATAAGTAGTAGTATTAGTAGTAGTAGTAGCATAAGTAGTAGTAGTAGTAGTAGTAGTAGCAAGCAGAGTAGCAGTAGCAGTAGCAGCACAAGTAGCAGTAGTAGCAAAGTAGAGCACAAGCAGGTAGTAGTAGCATAAGTAGTAGTAGCATAAGTAGTAGTAGTAGTAGCATAAGTAGTAGTAGTAGTAGCATTAGTAGCAGTAGTAGCAGCATTAGTAGTAGTAGTAGCAGCATTACTAGCAGTAGTAGTAGCATTAGTAGCAGCAAGTCAAACTCTTCTCACTTCTTTCCTATCAAGTGTACATGAAGGGTTACAAACACAATACATTTATAATCTCTTCACTCTATCATGGCGGTAAGACAGTAGGAGCGCGTGGAGGGAGGGTGGGGAGAGAGCCTTCTGCTCTACTATCTTGATCTCGTTGTGTCCATACAGAAGTGGTAATTGCTAGACTATACCTCAGTCCCTCTCGCTAGATAACTTCAGGGGTTATCGGTCGTTCACTTAACCCCCCCCCCCCTATATACTCTCATGTTTTCCCCATATACTTTTTTTTCACTCTCGTGTACTCTATATTTTTTTTATTGTGTACTTCCTTCATCACTGTTTATACTTATCCATCTATCCATCTAAAATTTATTTTCCTCTTTTCCTTCATTAATAAATCCAAATTATCTCTTCACTTTCCCTTTTCGTTTCACTCTTTTTCACTTTCTCATTTTCAGTTCACTCTTTGTTTTCATTCTCTCCTTTAATTTATCTTCACCCCCCTTCTCCTCTCACGCATTTCATTTTACCTTTAGATTTTTCCATTTTCTCTCTTCCTTTTCGTTCACCTCCCTTTCTCACCCCAATACCATCATTCTCATTAGTAAGTAAGTTAGTAAGTTAGTAAGTAAGTTAGTAAGTAAGTTAGTAAGTAAGTTAGTAAGTTAGTAAGTAAGTTAGTAAGTGAAGTAGTTAGTAGTTAAGTAAGTTAGTAAGTTAGTAAGTAAGTTAGTAAGTTAGTAAGTAAGTTAGTTGTTAGTAAGTAAGTTAGTAAGTAAGTTAGAGTTAGAAGTTAGAAGAGTAGTAGAGTGTAGAAGTAAGTTAGAGAAGTGCAAGTTAGGTAAGTTAGTAAGAAGTTAGAGTTAGGAAGTAGTAAGTAGTCAAGAGTGTTAGAGAAGTTAGTAGCAAGTTAGTAAGTTAGCAAGCGTAAGTGTAGTAAGTAGTAGTAAGTTGTAGTTATAAGCAAGTTAAGAGTTAGTTAGCGAGTTAGTAAGTAAGTTAGTAAGTAAGTAAGTTAGTAAGTTAATAAGTAAGTTAATAAGTAAGTTAGTAAGTAAGTTAGTAAGTAAGTTAGTAAGTAAGTTAGTAAGTAAGTTAGTAAGTTTAAATACAGATACACATACTGTTACACAAATTATCATACATATTAGCGTGTGTGTAAATTACCCACCGGGATAACCCAAAAAAGGTCAAAGTGACTTATTTCCATTGGGGTCTTTGTAATATCTTACTATTTAAACCTTAAAAGTTGAAACAGGAGGAGTGTGACCATGGAAGCACAAACAAATCCACCGCGTTCACTCCCTCTCTTCTAGTCTCTTTCGTACACTTTCTCCCGTTCACTTCCTTCTGTTCACCCTCCCTGCCGTTCCTTCACTCCCGTTCACGCCCTCACGTACACTCCCGATCAACTTGCTCGACTGTCACACCAAATCAAATGTACATCAGCGGTGTTACATACCGACGAGTGTGTTAATGTGAGACAATATGCGGTTTATGGCATTTTATTGAGACAACGTTTCGTCCACCAGGGAAACGTCTTTTCGATGAAATACCATTAACCGCATTTGTGTCATTAACACGCCATAGCGAAGGTTAATTCACGGGATTTACCTGTTCGTCGGCTTACTCACTTTAACCTCTCCTACTCTTTCCTACTCGCTCCTTCTCATCCTACTCCTGCGAGAGTCGAACGTGCTTCGCTGGACTCAAGAAACAGGTCGACTATGAAAGAGGATCTGGGAGGAAAATCAGATTAAATTATCACGGGTCTGAGGACACCGTCGACACCTGGGTCACGGGGGGGATGAGGAAGTCGAAGGTCGATTGATCCTCTTGTTTTCATCTCCGATCCTCACGTTAAACCTTAGTTTACTGCTCCGATCCTCACGTTAAACCTTAGTTTACTGCTCCAATCCTCGCGTTAAACCTTAGTTTACTGCTCCGATCCTCACGTTAAACCTTAGTTTACTGCTCCGATCCTCACATTAAACCTTAGTTTACTGCTCCAATCCTCACGTTAAACCTTAGTTTACTGCTCCGATCCTCACGTTAAACCTTAGTTTACTGCTCCGATCCTCACGTTAAACCTTAGTTTACTGCTCCGATCCTCACGTTAAACCTTAGTTTACTGCTCCGATCCTCGCGTTAAACCTCAACTTACCGATCCAATCTCACATTAAACCAATCTTCACATTCAACCAATCCCCCGAGATTAAACCTTAGTTTACGGCCTCAATCCTCACGCTAAACCTCAATATTAAACCTCAGTTTTTGTTTAACATGGATGAAGGATTCTCCTGTTACAACAGCACATCAGTGTAGTTCTTTATCTCAGCTGAATCAAAGGTTAAGAGGTGTTGCCCTATCTCTACAGGCGTTTGTGATAACTTTTCGCTCTATGTGGAGCTTTGTGTATATCTGTGCAGAGCTCTCTGTCTGGAAAGAATACAAAGACACAACACCGTGACTGGAACAATACATATCTAACCCGCACATAGAATGAAACTTAAGACAACGTTTCGGTCCGACTTGGATCAATAACTAGATGTGTAAATAATGGGACCGAAACGTCATCAGTTGCATTCTCCTATGAGAATGGTCACAGAGGCCTGGTCACAGACCGGGCCGCGGGGGCGTTGACCCCTGGAATTCTCTCCAGGTAAACTCCAGGTAAGCGGGTTATTTGTGTACTCAATGTCTAGTTTTATATAAAGCTCTGTGTACGCTCTGTACTCAATATCTAGTTTTAAATAAAGCTCTGTGTAGAGTTCGGTGTGAAAATTCACCAGGCATCAAAATTTTGTATACTCTCGCCACCTCATCCTTGTATACATCCGACTGACACCCGAATATACATTTGCTGCTATGTAAACAAGGCTGACAGGTGGAGAGAAATAGTATAAAATATCAACACCCTGAATGGAGACACAAAAGCAGTACACAGCGATCCTTGTTGACAACTTTCTACCCCCCCCCCACACACATACGGTGGAGGCTTCTCCAAGTCCACTGCATGGGCGAAACGTTCGCATTAAACTGTATTTTGTGTGTGTGTGTGTGTGTGTGTGTGTGTGTGTGTGTGCATCTAAGTGATGGGGCCAACAGCTGTAAGGAGACTTACCCATACTTCTCAATTTTTTCCACAGAAATGAAATGTGTAAAAATGCGGCTAATTTCCTCTTTCCTCGTCACCAAAGGAAAAAAAAAAAGGTTCAGCAAGGTTTTACACCAAGATTAAACCTGCCGATGTGAATTACTCTCGATTACGTTCAATTAAGGTCGAAATTGAGAAAAAAGGTACGCTTGATGTCTCATTTTTGCCTCCTCCGCCTCTTCCTCCAAAATTTACGTTCTCTACTAGAGCATAAATTAGCCGCCTTAAACTGTCCCGAAATTGATTTTGTTATTGGCAAAAAAATAATGAAGACTCCAATTTGGGTTCATTTTCATAGATGGCTAATAAGAAGGAAGCTCTGAGATTCGGTTTTATTTAATAGTGTAAATGAAACATTGCTTCTTGTAAATGAAGCCTTGTTTCTTGTAAATGAAGCCTTGCTTCCTGTAAATAAAAAAATGTTTCTTCTAAATGAAGCATTGTTTCTTCTTGTAAATGAAACATTTTCTTCTTGTAAATGAAGCCTTGTTTCATGTAAATGAAGCCTTGTTTCATGTAAATGAAGCCTTGTTTCATGTAAATGAAGCCTTGTTTCATGTAAATGAAGCCTTGTTTCATGTAAATGAAGCCTTGTTTCATGTAAATGAAGCCTTGTTTCATGTAAATGAAGCCTTGTTTCATGTAAATGAAGCCTTGTTTCATGTAAATGAAGCCTTGTTTCATGTAAATGAAGCCTTGTTTCATGTAAATGAAGCCTTGTTTCATGTAAATGAAGCCTTGTTTCATGTAAATGAAGCCTTGTTTCATGTAAATGAAGCCTTGTTTCATGTAAATGAAGCATTGTTTCATGTAAATGAAGCATTGTTTCATGTAAATGAAGCATTGTTTCATGTAAATGATGCATTGTTTCATGTAAATGAAGCCTTGTTTCATGTAAATGAAGCCTTGTTTCATGTAAATGAAGCCTTGTTTCATGTAAATGAAGCCTTGTTTCATGTAAATGAAGCCTTGTTTCATGTAAATGAAGCCTTGTTTCATGTAAATGAAGCCTTGTTTCATGTAAATGAAGCCTTGTTTCATGTAAATGAAGCCTTGTTTCATGTAAATGAAGCCTTGTTTCATGTAAATGAAGCATTGTTTCTTCTTGTAAACATTTGGTAATGTAAACTATTAGAAAATGGGCTGCAGTGTATTCAAATGTGTATAGTAGTCTTTAAATTATGACATGTGTCAGAGAGAGAGAGAGAGAGAGAGAAGGAAGAAGAGAAAGCCTGCTAGGAAGGGACACAGGAATGTTGCAGAGCAGCCTGCCCCTTTAATAATATATGTGGGAATGATAAATTAACGTAGTGAAATATTTCACACAGTATTCATTATCTCGTGTGAATAACCCTGATCTCCCCTTCGTGTTTAAAACAATCTCTACGCAGTGAACTAGTGTTTTATGTCCATAAAGATGAAAGTCAATAGTATGGATCACCGGTATTAACAAACGTTATCTTTCAGGTCTTGCAAGCTGTAAAACTTATGGTAAAAGAATTGATGCACGAGGGGGGAAATTTATATACTATATTATTTACGTTTTCCTCCAAAATTAGTCTTTGGTGGTCTTGTGTTACTCGTTTAATGGAAGACACATTCAGTGGTTTGCAAACTGACCTCCGTGAGGTTATGAGAAAGAGTCGAGGTGCTGATTAGGTTGGTGGGGGGTTTAGTATCCAACAGCTGCACCCAACCCCGGTAGTTTCAGATAACCCCTGTTACTCAGGGGGTTCCAGTAGCATGTCATTTACTGGAAATTTCTCTAGTAAATGAGCCTCTGGTAAGTCTAGCCTTTCTAGTATTGAGTAAATAGCATAAAAAGCTTCCAGTAGTATGGCATTTACTGGGAATTTCTCTGGTAAATCAGCTTAGTGTCGATCCTTTCTAGTATTGGGTAAATAGTATTAAAAATAAGAGGGTTATAGCTGTGGATTGTAGCTTTATTGAACTTGCCGGCACTTGATGTATTTAGATGCACTGAAGGAAGGTAAGGTTCGCGGAGAGAGGGAGAGAGAAAGAAAGAAAGAAATAGAGAGAGAGAGAGAGAGGTGACGTTCCATAGAAGCTTTCGTGTCGCAGTGTATTTAATTTGTGCACTTTGTGAGTTTTTAATGAGTTTCTTCTTTCCAGCCAATTCTAGACACACCTGTGTAAGGAAGAAAAAATACCCTGGGGCTTAATTGTCTTACTCTCTTGGAATATAGATTGAGGAAAATTAAGCTTCTAGTTTTTTGTGATTCGTAGAGAAGTGAATATTCCATTTCGCTTGTCTGCTTTCAGCTAGTTTTCTTTATAAAAGAGGTAGGGAGAATGTTCAGCTGTTTCTCTCTGCTGGTAATCGCCTAGGCAGACAGGGGGATCTATTTCTCGTTAGAATCGTCATCATTCTATGTTGTCTTTTATGTTAGTTACCTTCGTGCATTCTTACTAAAACATTCTTGATTTTAACTTATCTTTTCTCACCTATACGTTTTTATTTTCTTACCTTCCTAATCTTAGTATACATTCTCATCTATGCATTCTTCTTTATCTATTATCCAAGAATTCTTATCTAGGCATCCAAGAATTCATATCTATGTTTTTTTTATAATATTTCTACTTGTGCATTCTCATGCACTTTTACGCATTTTTATCTACGCATTCTTGTCTATACATTCTATTGTCGATATATTTTAACCTTGCGTATTCTCTCGCGTAATTTTATTTCATCATTCTACGTTGCCTCTTGTACTAACTTGAAGTAAAGGGGCAGTGTTATGTTATTGTTTTCTTTGTAACATTAATTAATATACGTTCCAAAGTAGTGTAACACGGAGATTGCTGGCAAGTATTCGCTTCTCTAAAGGAAGAAGAGGAAGTTAACTAGTAGGAGATATAGGAAGAAAAGAGAGCCACCATGGAAGAAACATAGGAGGAGGAGGAGAAAACCAGCTCACTTAGAAGACAACACATAGTTTTCACTTCATTTTATATTTCGCACGTTCCCGTCAAATTTATCAGGCCATACTATATATTGTTTGTTTCCCCAGGTTTATCACTTATTCCATTTTGATAGGCTTCCCAGAAAATCGGTTCTAGTTTGTTTGCCTTTTTCACCCCCCCCCCTCCCCAAAAAAATAATTTGATAAGAAAACAAACCTACCATTAGTGTAGATTCACCGGACAACGACCACACACACACACACACACACACACACACACACACACACTGGAGAACTTCTCCTCCCTCTAGGAGGAGGAAGACCCTGTGCTTTACCTGACGGAAAAGCTATCCCTAGTCGGCTCTTCAGTATTTAATTACGAGTTCTCATCCTCTTAATTAACTACTTAGAGAGACTGGGAGCATCCTGGAACTTAAGCGATAAAACGGGGGAGTGTCTGACGCCAATGTGAGAATTGTCAGAGGTTGTCTTTTTCCTCGTGGGTACTCGTTGTCAGGTGATAAATTAGGATAGTGATTGTAGTAGTAACAGTAGTCGTAGTGAAGGTAGTGGCTTCATAGTGCTCATTCAGCAACAGAAAAAACCAAATTACTATAGGAAGTAAGGAGCTACTGCTACTGTGAGAAGAAAGTATCTACCATGGGAAGGAAGTATCTACCATGGGAAGAAAGTATCTACCATGGGAAGAAAGTATCTATAATGGAAAGAAAGTATCTACCATGGGAAGAAAGTATCTACCATGGGAAGAAAGTATCTACCATGGGAAGAAAGTATCTACCATGGGAAGAAAGTATCTACCATGGGAAGAAAGTATCTACCATGGGAAGAAAGTATCTACCATGGGAAGAAAGTATCTACCATGGGAAGAAAGTATCTACCATGGGAAGAAAGTATCTACCATGGGAAGAAAGTATCTACCATGGGAAGGAAGTATCACATGAAAGAAAGTTTTACTATAAGAAGATAGAAACTATTATGTGAAGAAAGGAAGTGTTACATTAAAGTGGGGAGGAACCGCTAGAGGAAATAAGTAAAGGAATTAACAAGGAAAGTGAGAACCTACTAGAGGAAGGAAGGAAGGAATGCATTACTAGGGGAAGGAAGGAAGGCACTACTAGATGTATGAACTAATTCACGATTGAAGGGACTACTAGAGAAAGGAGCTATTAGAGGAAAGTACTAGTTAAGGAGGGGAAAAAACTAATATCTGACGCAAAATAGAATGCATTATAGTAAGGCAGCGCAGTACTACAGGAGGAAGGCAACTCCAGTGTATTGATTAGTCTCGGCGTGTTTGTGTTTGTTACCGCCATAGTTACTAAGTGATCTTGATGCTATGATTAATAGCTGATTGACGTGGTTTCTAACCCCCTCTCTCTCTCTCTCTCTCTCTCTCTCTCTCTCTCTCTCTCTCTCTCTCTCTCTCTCTCTCTCTCTCTCTCTCTCTCTCTCTCTCTCACCTGTATCTGAGACTTGTTAAGAGGGCAGAGGATACTCAGACCCTTCACACAAGTTTGGAGAGGCAAACCCATATGTTTCTTGCCAACTCCTCTGGACATCAACGATGCTCTTAGGCTTCGCGTGCCTACGATGGCTCCAGCATAGGAAAATAATGTTATTAGCAGTGGTAGGAAGAAATATTTTCTTTTGTAAACGGTGATGCAACCGGCTTCAACAAAGGTGCGTTGCATTGCAAATAGTCCCTAGTAGAAATATTATTGTAAACGGTTCCAGTACGGAAAAAAATAGTGAAGCAATTAACAATACCAGATGTGCATAGCTGTGTAAATAGTTCAGAAAAAAATATAGCTGTAAGCGGGTTTAGCACAGGAAAAAAAGAGTTATGCAATTGGATGCAACACTAGTTTATAGCGTTTAAAATATTTCCAGACAGAAATCATTCCTTTTTTAATAAATACTTATCAACATCGTTGAAAATAGTTTCTTAAGAGTGAGTGTTTTATAGGGTTCTCATTACCGTAGTGATTCTCTGGAGACATAACCAGGACTCGCTGCGCCCTCTTCACGTGTCGAAATGGTTGCATTTATTACCAGAGATAGTGGATACGTGGACACAGATGTTTGTATGTTAGCTTGGCTATAATTTGCTATCTATATGCAAAGGTTCATATGTCAACTTTCCGTTTATTGGCTCTCAGGACGGAAGCCCGTATGTGAGCCTGGCGTTGATTGGTTACCTGGACGCAAGAATCTGTATGTAAGCTCAGCACTGATTGGTTATTTGAGGGAAAAAGACACGGGAACCTTTTTGTTGATTTGTTAACTATAAATTTGTTTGAATGTCCCACGTATTCCAGTTTAATGAAACATGAACAAAAAGGTACAATTCCGTGGCTGGGACAGTACACAAATAACCTGTACATAGCAATGAGGAGCTTACGACGACGTTTCGGTCCGACATGGACCATGTAGAAACGAGACAGATTTGCTCTAAGATTGAGTTGTTTTTCATAGGAGGGAAAACAGCAGCAAGAATTCATTTGACAGTTCAGAAAGATCTAAGTATATTTCTGAGTTATTCATATATATATATATATATATATATATATATATATATATATATATATATATATATATATATATATATATATATATATATATATAAGAGAGAGAGAGAGAGAGACAGATTCTTGGAAAATAAACATTTATTACGTATATTTACAAAAAGAAGGGAAATATAAATTAGAAGACCACAACGCATGCAACACTGCAGAACGCAGCGCATGCAACATTGCAGGAAAAAAAAATCATGTCTATCAACGAAAAATAATAGGAATGAAATGAAAGGGAGAAGAAGTGGAGAAAAATAATGGGAGAGGGAGGGAGACGTGAAGGGGAAAAGGGGAAAGAGAAGAGGATAAAGGGGAAAATTAGATGAGGGGGGTCAAGGAAGAGGTGGTAGAAATTCAGTGAGAGAGAGAGAGAGAAAATGGGGGGGAAAAAAATTGATAAGGGGAGAAAAGGAAAGAGGTGAAGTGAAAGTGAGAAAGAGGAATGGGGAGGCCGGCAGTCACCAGGATCCACCAACATTGAATCTGGACGCACCAAGAATGCCTGTGTCGTCACATTTCCATAAGCAATCAATCAGAGAAGAAGTGTTTGCTGTGGGAGCCGTCTGCTGCCACTACTGCCTCGCCCACCACCGCCATGAATCAACGTCTCTCACCTTGGAAATACCCCTGGTGCCTCTACTGCCATGCCCACCACTGCCTCGCCCACCACTGCCATGAATCAACGTCTCTCACCTTGGAAATACCCCTGGTGCCTATACTGCCATGCCCACCACTGCCTCGCCCACCACTGCCTCGCCCACCACTGCCTCGCCCACCACTGCCTCGCCCACCACTGCCTCGCCCACCACTGCCTCGCCCACCACTGCCATGAATCAACGTCTCTCACCTTGAAATACCCCTGGTGCCTCTACTGCCATGCCCACCACTGCCTCACCCACCACCGCCATGAATCAACGTCTCTCACCTTTGGGAAATACCCCTGGTGCCTCTACTGCCATGCCCACCACTGCCTCGCCCACCACTGCCATGAATCAACGTCTCTCACCTTGGAAATACCCCTGGTGCCTATACTGCCATGCCCACCACTGCCTCGCCCACCACTGCCTCGCCCACCACTGCCTCGCCCACCACTGCCTCGCCCACCACTGCCTCGCCCACCACTGCCTCGCCCACCACTGCCATGAATCAACGTCTCTCACCTTGGAAATACCCCTGGTGCCTCTACTGCCATGCCCACCACTGCCTCGCCCACCACTGCCATGAATCAACGTCTCTCACCTTGGAAATACCCCTGGTGCCTATACTGCCATGCCCACCACTGCCTCGCCCACCACTGCCTCGCCCACCACTGCCTCGCCCACTACTGCCTCGCCCACCACTGCCTCGCCCACCACTGCCTCGCCTACCACTACCATGAATCAACGTCTCTCACCTTGGAAATACCCCTGGTGCC
>WNWK01000534.1:20000-137500 GCA_009830355.1 Cherax destructor
CCCAGGACACTTTCTCTCTGTTCTCTGTCTCTCTCTGTCTCTGTCTGTCTGTCTGTCTCTCTCTCTCTCTCGATCTCTCTCTCTCTCTCTCTCTCTCATATAATAAGCTTTCCAAAGTAGAATTTTTATTTAATTGCAACAATGGTCGTACATATTAATCCCAGACCCAGTCAGTCTGCTAGCAAACACGCGCTGTTTAGCATAATTGTAGATACACATTTGCTTTAGTCAGATTCTGTCAGGCCAGATTTGCTGGCAATCAAAATGTCTTTTCTCTCACTCTTAAAACTTAGTCATTGAGAAAATTTCGACTTAAGTGTATGCCTGCTTAATTAAAATTCAAGTTTTGTTATGTGTCAAAAGCGATTCAATCCAAAATTAGTTATTCAGTTATTTAGTATTTAACGATTAATATTTTTAGTAATAATTATAATATTGATATTACTATTATTATTATTATTATTATTATTATTATTATTATTATTATTATTACACACATTTTGTTTTACGTTCCAACTAATTACTAACAGAATTCCTCTCCCTATGCAATGTGTCATTAGAAATTATGTTGATTTCTAACCGAGATTGGTAGAGATGAATTGAGTGGATCTGAAAGACATACTGTCAGACATACAGTTAGACATAGTCATGAAAGCTTAATTTACATCACTAGCAAATAATTAAACACACACACACATACACACTCACACACACACACATATACACTCACACACACACACTCACACACACTCACATACACACACACTTTCTCTCACACTGTATTTTCATAACGAGGTGTACACAATAATGTTCAAGTTTGCTTGTTAACGCTGATTAACACAGACAGTTCATCCTTTCACACACACACACACACACACACACACACACACACACACACACACACACACACACACACACATATCTCCTGAGGAGCACATCAACCAGATAACTGATGCAGCATATTGGCGTCCGGCAAACCTGAGAATAGCGTTCCAATACCTCAGTTTGGAATCGTTCAAGACTCTGTACACAGTGTACGTCAGGCCCATACTGGAGTATGCAGCACCAGTTTGGAACCCACACCTGGTCAAGCTTGCAAGAAATTAGAGAAAGTGCAAAGGTTTGCAACAAGACTAGTTCCAGAGCTAAGGGGAATGTCCTACGAAGAAAGGTTAAGGGAAATCGGCCTGACGACACTGGAGGACAGGAGGGTTAGGGAAAACCTAATAACGACATACAAAGTATTGCGAGGAACTGACAAGGTGGACAGTGACAGGATGTTCCAGAGATGGGACACAGAAACAAGGGGTCACAATTGGAAGTTGAAAATTCAGATGAGTCAAGGGGATGTTAGGAAGTATTTCTTTAGTCATAGAATTGTCAGGAAGTGGAATAGTCTGGCAAGTGAGGTAGTGGAGGCAGGAACCATACATAGTTTTAAGACGAGGTTTGATAAAGCTCATGGAGCAGGGAGAGGGAGGACCTAGTTGCGATCAGTGAAGAGGCGGGGCCAGGAGCTATGACTCGACCCCTGCAACCACAAATAGTTGGGTAGGTGAGTACACACACACATATACAACAGGCCTAGTTTCTAATCGACATATGCCTTGGACAAAATGGTAGCTAACTAACATACACACACATACACATATTGGCTTTACCTATCCTCTCACTCCCCTTATCTTAGCTTCCTCAGCCTTCCTCTTTTCCCCAGTAACAAGCCAGGTACCTTTTGCACAATAGCAACAATAACAAGCCAGACAGTGCTTGCTGGAGAGCAACACTAACAAGCACGGCATCCCCTGTTAGCTAACACTACTGATTTCTTGAAGTAAAAAGAATATAAGACTTTCTGTAGCTGTGAAAGCGTTTTGTATATCACAGTGAGGTAAATTACGTCAAATTCACAGGTGTTTATGAGGTCACGAAATTCTTCTAGCACGTGTTTATGGGGTCATAAAGTCTCGCTCACGTGTGTTAGAGGCCACTGATGTTCTCTCTCAGATGTTCATAATGCCATGAATGTCTTAGTGACGAGTGTTGATGGGGATCCTCATAGTCATGTTTACATGTCGGTAGACACAGAAGTGATGTTACACTGGAGGTCAAGTCTCGGGAACTGACAGTGAAAGGTCATTTCATGTGACTTTACAGCACTAGTTCATTTCATGTGACTACAGCACTCGGTTATTTCATGTGATTTTAAAGCACTAGGTCAGTACATGTGACTTGACAAAGCTAGGTCAGTTGATGTGACTTGACAAAGCTATGTCAGTTGATGTGACTTGACAAAGCTAGGTCAGTTGATGTGACTTGACAAAGCTAGGTCAGTTGATGTGACTTGACAGCACTAGGTCAGTTGATGTGACTTGACAGCACTAGGTCAGTTGATGTGACTTGACAGCACTAGGTCAGTTGATGTGACTTGACAGCACTAGGTCAGTTGATGTGACTTGACAGCACTAGGTCAGTTGATGTGACTTGACAGCACTAGGTCAGTTGATGTGACTTGACAGCACTAGGTCAGTTGATGTGACTTGACAGCGCTAGGTCAGTTGATGTGACTTGACAGCACTAGGTCAGTTGATGTGACTTGACAAAACTAGATCAGTTCATGTGACTTGACAAATCTAGGTCAGTTCATGCCACTTGACAGCACTGGGTCAGTTCATGCCACTTGACAGCACTGGGTCAGTTCATGCCACTTGACAGCACTGGGTCAGTTCATGCGACTTGACAGCACTAGGTCAGTTCATGTGACTTGACAGCACTAGGTCAGTTCATGTGACTTGACAGCACTAGGTCAGTTCATGTCACTTGACAGCACTAGGTCAGTTCATGTCACTTGACAGCACTAGGTCAGTTCATGTGACTTGACAGCACTAGGCCAGCTCATGTCACTTGACAGCACTAGGTCAGCTCATGTCACTTGACAGCACTAGGTCAGTTCATATCACATGACAGCACTAGGTCAGTTCATGTGACCTAGTGCTGTCAGTGAACATGAAAAGCACTGAAAGTTCGACTCAAGACCAGTAATGGAAACTTGGCTATCAGATATTCATAAGGTTAAAGGTTCCTGATCCAAGGAACTAGAACTACCCTTTTCATTCCTTGGATCAAACCTGATTCCCCCAGGTGCTGTGTACCCCTCCCCCCTTTCCAATGGGTTTAGCACTCCACAATGAATACAATCATTTTTAATATTTGTAAAACAATATGCGGTTTATGGCATTTTATCGAGAACACGTTTCGCCCACCAGGAAATTTATCAGTGTTCACAGAATTGATACATTCCCTGGTGGGAGAAATGTCTTCTCGATAACCGTAAACCGCATAATGTGTCATAATGTGTTGGTATATAATACCACTGACATACACTTAAATTTATATTTCGGTTCTGAGGATGACCCTTGTCTGTGTCATGGTTAGTAAATATGAAAATTTCCCGCGAGATGAGCAGCCATACAGAGGAACCAACTAAAAAAAAAGTAAATGCAAATTGGAAAACTTCCATATTTCAGAAGAAACAATTATTTTTATATAATATATAAAAAATAATAGCCCAAATTGCCGTAATCTGATTTAGAGTTTGGGACAAATTATCCAATGATTTACTGAGCAATTAATCTGCAAACATATTTCAAAACTAATGGTAGAATTTTTTTTTTTTTCAAACCTTAGCACATTAATTTGCGGAGGTGTCCAATACTCTTATTCGTTTGGATGATTTTCACTTTGAATTATTTTTTTGGGGAGGACTAATCTCCTGGTGGAGAAACTCTTGATGCATCAAGGTCACAGTACTCTGGCTGCAACAATTCACACCTAGCCCAGAAAGTCACAGTACTCTGGCTGCAACAATTCACACCTAGCCCAGAAAGTCACAGTACTCTGGCTGCAACAATTCACACCTAGCCCAGAAAGTCACAGTACTCTGGCTGCAACAATTCACACCTAGCCCAGAAAGTCACAGTACTCTGGCTGCAACAATTTACAAAATAACCTACACTTAAGAAACTTAAAACGACGTTTCGGTCCGTCCTGGACTATTATGAAGTCACTTAATAATGAGATTTGGAACAGAGCTAATCTTTATTTATATAACGTTTCGCTCAAAGCAGAGCTTTATCAAACTTGAGCGAAAAGTTGCCTTAATAAAGTCCTTCGCTGTTTCATACGTCTTTCATCTTCTTGGCAGCTCAGTGGTCCAGGAGGAACCAAAACTTTGTTTAAACTTTTTCTGTGAAACTTAGGTAACCATCACCTTGAGAGGTTACCAAAGCGAAACTTGTATATTCAGAAATTATTTGAAATAACATGAAACACCAGGAACTAAAATAACAGAAAATCGAAAATATACTAAATAAAAAAAAGCAAAAGAAAAGAGCACAATACATTGAGGTCCATTGATAGCGGATATTTTTGCTTTTGTTTTATATTAGAAGCAAATAAGTGTTTTTACATAAGCGGAAAAATATATTTTTTAATTACTGCCCCTGGGAACAATGAAGCCACGCTATTTTACCCCCAGGGAACAGTGGAACAATACTATCTACTACAGGGAACAATGGAACATCGCGGTCAAATGCCCTCGAGCCACGGGTTAGCGCAGACTTCCCACACGACTCTGAGATGAGCGAGGGAGAATTACATCAAGAGGCAGACTCAGAGTGTCTGGAGTAGCCTGCCTCGTCTTGGTAGGAGTTGTAGGGACCCCTCTTCATCCAGCAAGGAGGATCTGTAGGAGTCTTAGTCCTGCTAGTAGCGGTAGGAATCTTTCACGTTTCCCACCCCCCGATAAAAGGAACTGTAGGAGTCTTCTCTGTCCTACTAAAGAGAGAGTCGTCTTGGTCCCTCTAAAAGGGAGTTGCAGGAGTCTTCTTCGTCTCACAAGCACTGTTTTTCGTCCTGCTAGAAGACGATGTAGGAATATTCTTTGTGTTAGTAGTTGCACGACTTTTTCCCCCTCGCAATGATTCGTCTTGTAAGGAGTTGCAGAGTCTTCACCGTTCCACGAGACGGAATTGTCGGAGGCGCTGCCAAGGAGGCACAGGGAAGGCAGGAGATGCAGAGGCTGAGTTATGTAGCATAAAATTGAGCCGGGCATCTGGTGTTAAAGATTCATGAACCTTCGCTTCATTCCATTACTTTTATCTATCGGTCTCTCACGATTCTTACCTCCCACCGACACGGGGGCGAAGTCTCTCTTCTTCCGTCTCTAATATATAGCGCAAAACTCCCCCATCCCCCCATCCCATTCCTTTGGTAATATCTCAATGGGACAATTAAAGAAACTTTTAATATATTTGTAGTCAAAGTCGAAGATAATAAAAATTAAACATTTGCTCTGCACATAGTATATTTACAGACGATGTTTTGGTGTATAGAGCGATATGTTTTAAATGTTTGTTGGCGTCTTGCAAATACAACGACGAGACTGACTTCACCTTCATTCCTTCGTCTCTTTCCTCAATATGATTTACAACATTTCAGGATAAATATAAAGATAATATAGAAAAAAAGTACACAGGAAGAAGTAAAGAAAAACTTGTATAAATATGTTTATTGATTTTCCTGTACATCAAACTACTACTCTATGTGATTTTATTTTGCCTGTTTGCCGTATGATTTTTTGGTTTATAAACATCAAATGTTACATCCAATATAATTTTTTGTTTTGTTTGTTTTGCCTAAGATTATTTTATAAGTACGCGTGTTAGATCTTAGTGATCTAATAATTTATTATATCATATACACCATTCCAGAAAATAATTGCATCGCGGCGATAATCTTTTTTCTGGTTTTTAAGTGAACAACCCGTCAAGGAAGGTTCCTCGAGGCTGGGATTCTTGATTTAAGGAGTCGGACCTTGATTCTAATTCCTTAAATCGAGTCTGAATCCCTTCCACCCCTTCCCCCCTAACGCGCTGTATGACCCCCTACAAGTTTAGCGCTACCCCCTCCCTCCATGAATGCAGTAATGATTTTGCTGTTTACAGAATTCTGTATAACCTTATCACCAGTACTGTGACCATAACACCAGTGCTATGTGACCATAACACCAGTGCTATGTGACCATAACACTAGTGCTATGTGACCATAACACTAGTGCTATGTGACCATAACACCATTGGTATGGGACCGTAACGCCAGTAATGACGTGGCTCCAGAAGCCAATATACCAACCTGGTATCAGGTATTTTAGAGATCAACAAATGAAGAAAAATACAAATCAATTACAAAATTATTTTTATAAGATGTCTGAAGCACAAAGGTGTTGACACATGTAAACCCTCGCTTCCACGCGCAACATACACATAAACCATTGAAGAATGACAGTCATATGAACGAAACTAGACGGTTTAAAGCCTGAAATCCTAAAATATCTTTGGCCCCAAAATCCTAAGTATCACACACTTATCTGAGGATGTATACTGTGCAAAATTACTGGATTGAGTGACCACTTGTATGAAAGTATAGCCAGGGAGTTGAGCCTCGCTTAACATACAGAGAAACAGGAGTGAGGTAAGATAGTGTCGCTTAAGATACAGAGAAACAGGAGTGAGATAAGATAGTGTATACTCATTTCCGTTGTAATTATTACTTGAAGTTGTCTCCTAAAGTCCGATATAAAGGAATGGATAAATAAGGAAATGTAATTATATTATTATTGTTGAATTATTATAGTTATAATTGTTATTACTAAGCCTTCATTTTAGTTTCATCCGGGAGTCGCTGTATAACCCCTGTGATTTAGCGCTTCTTTTGATAATAATAATTCATCCGGGAGTTACTTTCGGATATTTGGGTTCTGGTGAGTAGCCAGAGATGAAGAAGACCGAGTTAGGAAAATATGTAATATACAGAAAACATAATATATCACAATATCAAATCCGGATTTACAGCTGTGAGAATAGTTCAGAGAGAAAACTGAGGAAGAATAGGAGTAAAACGTAAGAAACGTAAAATGCACTAAACTGTAAAATAAAAATCACAGCCTGTTAAACCAGCCCAGAGGCGGCGGCCTTGTCTCAGAGTTTGTAAGTTTGGCAGTTCGCTCTACCTGGGAATCCAGCCGTAACACACAGAGAATTCAGCCTCGGCTTTTGCTTTGCCATCCGGCAGACCAGTGTTGCGTGATCGCCATAATACATCTTTTTAGCAAGGTACTGTCTCATGCCTGGAAATCAGTCATTCGCTTATTACAATATGTGTCAGATGGAGTGAAGACATGTTTGCTGGCCAACACATGTTTAGGAAAAAAAGAGGCGGGAAGAGAAGCTGAGGAACTTTGTTTCTTGGCATGGAACGCTGCTGTGGACACCTACATTGGACATTTTCTTGTGGTGTCAGAGTCATTCAAGTATGTATACAAAACACAGAGGACAGGAACTGTTCTACACAGCGTTTTGCCATAAAAGAAGTTTCAAGAAAAACGGTGTATAGACTATTTTTTTTTCGATTTTATTTAAACCTCTACTGACAGGCTATAATAGACATTGTCTTGTGTGAAAATGTACTCTGCTTTTTTAAAAGTTCCCTATTAGCTTTGCATATTCTTGAGCATTGCTTCGTTTGCATGTTGTATATTAGTAGCTTTTGAGACCAAATACAGCAAGCAAGGCAGAGCAGAGCGTAAACAGGCCAGCCAGAATGTCTCCCTCCTAGTCATTGTATCTTTATGCAGTTCCCTCTTGTTGAAAACTTCTATTCTATTCTTCTCTTTTCAAACGGAATCCCATCAACCCTCGCATGGAATAAAATGTAAACAAATGCAAAAAAAAAAAAAAAAAACAATTCTATTAAAAAAATGTTGTTAGAACATTGTTAATAGGAATGAATCTTGGTTGACTCGGTCAACCAGACACTGGGGGATAATTTCTCATACTTTTTAATGGGAATGAGAAAGATATCGGTTCTCATTAAGGATGTGCCTGGTAATTAATGACCGGGGTTAACCTCCCTCTCTCCCCTCTCAAGCTTATCTTTTGCCTTCATTAAATTTCTACTACCCAAGCCCCCTCCCCTCTCTCATACTACCACCCCCACCCACTTCTATCACTCAGTCCTCCCTCCTATTAAGCCATACCGACGTTCACCCCCATCCCCTTCCTGCCACTCCTTCCCCAGGTCCACCCCTATTCCCCCCTCCCACCACTCTACCAACTCCTCCCACCGAATCCCCTCCTAGATACCCTGTACCCTCGAAGTAATCTCTCTCTCTCTCCTCATCACTCATTCACCACACACACACACACACACACACACACACACACACACACACACACACACACACATGTAGTTCCCATTTTTAAGAAAGGAGACAGAACCGAGGCACTAAACTATAGACCAGTGTCACTGACGTTATACATGTCAGTGTGCAAAGTCATGGAGAAAATTATCAGGAGGAGAATGGTGGAGCACCTGGAACGGAACAAGATTATAAACGACAACCAGCACGGATTCATGGAAGGCAAATCCTGTGTCGCAAAACTTCTGGAGTTCTATGACAAAGTAACAGAAGAAAGACACAGAGAGGGGTGGGGTGATTGCATTTTCTTGGACTGCAAGAAGGCCTTCGACACAGTTCCTCACAAGAGATTAGTGCAGAAGCTAGAGGATAAGGCACGTGTAACAGGAAGGGCACTGCAATGGATCAGATAATACTTGACAGGGAGGCAACAACGGGTCATGGTACGTGATGAGGTATCACAGTGGGCGCCTGTGACGAGCGGGGTCCCACAGGGGTCAGTCCTAGGACCAGTGCTATTCTTGGTATATGTGATTGACATGATGGAAGGGATAGACTCAGAAGTGTCCCTGTTCGCAGATGATGTGAAGTTAATGAGGAGAATTAATTCAGATGAGGATCAGGCAGGACTACAAAGAGACCTGGACAGGTTGGACACCTGGTCCAGCAACTGGCTTCTCGAATTTAACCCCGCCAAATGCAAAGTCATGAAGATCGGGGAGGGGCAAAGAAGACCACAGACAGAGTATAGGCTAGGTAGTAGTGATATAAGTTGTAGTAGTAGTAGTAATATTACTACTACAACTTATATCACTACTACTTCTATCACCACTAGTATTACACCTCACTCTGTCCATGTATTGTTTGTAACAGCTTGACAAAGCTCCTGGAGAGCGAAACGTTGCCACAATAAAATGTCACATTAGTTGCATTTGTGTCCTTTTACTTAACATATTGTCGGTAATTCTACCAATATTATTACACTCACTCAAGGAGAAAGATCTTGTGGTGAGTATAACACCAAGCACGTCTCCGGAAGCACACGTCAACCAGATAACTGCTGCAGTATATGGGCGCCTGGCAAACCTGAGAATAGCGTTCCGATACCTTAGTAAGGAATCGTTCAAGACACTGTACACTGTGTACGTCAGCCCCATACTAGAGTACGTAGCACCAGTTTGGAACCCACACCTGGTCAAGCATGTCAAGAAATTAGAGAAAGTGTAAAGGTTTGCGACAAGGTTAGTTGCAGAGCTAAGGGGAATGTCCTACGAAGAAAGGTTAAGGGAAATCGGCCTGACAACACTGGAGGACAGGAGGGTTAGAGAAGACATGATAACGACATAGAAAATACTGCGTGGAACAGACAAGGTGGATAGAGACAGGATGTTCCAGAGAGGGAACACAGAAACAAGGGGTCACAATTGGAAGTTGAAAACTCAGATGAGTCAAAGGGATGTTAGGAAAGTATTTCTTCAGCCACAGAGTAGTCAGGAAGTGCAATAGTCTAGCAAGTGATGTAGTGGAGGCAGGAACCATACATAGCTTTAAGACGAGGTATGATAAAGCTCATGGAGCAGGCAGAGGACACAGTAGCGATCAGTGAAGAGGCGGGGCCAGGGGCTGAGTCTCGACCCCCTGCAACCACAATTAGGTGAGTACACACACACTCGACCCCTGCATCCACAAATAGGTGAATACACAACTCTCTCTTTCTCTCTCTCTCTCTCACTCACACTCACTCTCTCACTCACTCTCTCTTTCTCCTTTAGCTTTCTTTCTGCAGTTAAATTTTCTCACAAGTTTAACTATCATTTTCCCTTCCATAAATATTACTGATGTTATTACAAATTATCATCAGTTTGTGCTGCCGCAGTTTTCTGTCTGCCTCGTGTTATCTTTAGTCTCCCATTGTTATTCAATTTACTTTGCTGTTTGTTCTAACTTCACTTTGCATTTGTTGTTTCTTTATCGCCCTGTGCTCCAGAGAGTGCACGTGACGTCACAGGTTGAGCGTCCGACATATTGCCGGTCAAGTGACGCTGTGTTTAACTCTCTTACGGCACGACAAAACAGTCTTTATTTGCAGCACAATATTGCTCTTTACTACTGCTGTTAATATGTATAAATGTCTATACCTGAGTTCTGTAGCACTGATACATTAAATTTTATTTATATTATGTATTCACTATCAACCTGTTGCAAAATCTAAGTCGATTTTTTTGGCATACTGTTTTCAGCAAATTTATTGATTGATGTTAGTTAAGTTAGATTTAGCTTAGGGTTAGGTTTAGTTAGATTAGGCTTAGGTTAGGCTGCCGTCCATTAACAAAATCTAAATTATAACTTACCACACTGCCAAAAAAATGCAATAATACACAAAGCGGGGGTGAATACTTCTGGACCTTGAACAGAAATCTGGGAGCAACACACAGACGGTGCAGTGTGTAACTGCTGACACTCTCTACACACTTTATATTTCACGTAACTGGCACCGTGCCACGTACAAACTGAACCGCCATAGTTACTCATGGCAACACCTTAGTCTTGCAGTGACAACGTCTTGTAGTTTCCTGATCTTGTAACATTCTCCACGGACATGTTCTACTCGACGTGTTTTATTAATATGGACAATGGAGTTCTTTTTCTAACAATAGTTTTAAAACTCCTGCTTGAGAAACCAAAATTATATCGGACATTGTCTGTTTATTGCTAATTTAGCCAAGATATTGGCTTTATCAAGCTTCTGGAGATCAGTGTGAGAGGGAATCCATTAAAATTTAGTTTTAATCCCTTTGTCAAATACTTGTGCATATTGGTCTGGCCTCGTATATACACGTGTTTCATTAAAGCCTCGTGCTATTCGGAGAAAATACTGAAGACAGAATTAGAGACAGTTATAGTGACTGTAGTTTCATATATGTAGGCTTAGTAGCTGCTGTTCTAAATAATGAATAGTAGTATATAAACTAATGATATATGTATGGCATAACACTTTTATAAATTTTGACTTTAATTAAATCTTTATCACACCCATTGGCTACTGAGTGAAAACGGTGTATTTAACTGGAAAATGGCAAACACTTCTGCTGAAGTCACTTGACTGAAAGTTCTTCATATATGTTACACTAAATTTTAAGAATTACTTTCCCTCCATTCTTATTTCTTTGTCGAGTTTAATCCTACCTTAAGAAATTAAATACCCTATAAACTCAAGTATAGAAGATGCTTGGGTGTTTTGGAAGCCTTAAATTCAAGTACTAAACACACTACGACACATGCTTTCTCTTATTGTTTACACGGTAAAAATAAGGAAAACGGATAATATACCTTTGTTATATTTATACACGCTGTTAATAGATGTGTCTTTGAACAACAGAGCATTTTATGGCTGAGAAGTTTCGCTATAGCAGTTCTGGATTTTGTGGCACCGTTAATTGTTTTTCTTGACACAGTGACACAGTTCATGGTTTCTGATGCCATTGGAACATCAGATATGGTTCTTGTTGTAGCACCGTCCATGGTTCTTAGTGCGGATGAAGGGTTGGTGTTACTGGAAGATTTGCATGTCAGTCACCGAAAACCTGATGTCATATCTTCCGGGCGCAAAGGCATTGAACGCTGAACATTGCCACACTCATGTTTTCTCACACTGAACACTGGGTGCCACAATACTACGGGCGTCATACAAAGTGAAGGTGTTTCTGGTGCTTGCTAATAAACAAAACACGTTATAGAACATTTAGTGTCATGTGTGACGAACATATGCACCGATCTATAATTCAGTTGTACTTAGAGTAACACTGAACACTTGTTCTCGTTGAACACGTTTGGTCTTAATGAACATTGCTAACTGAATATCGTTGTTATTTGAAAACTTTTCACTAAAATGAGTTGTCACTGAACGAAGGTTTTCCATATTCTGTTTGATGAATTCACTGAAAGTCGGCGTCACAGTGCGCTGACTTCGCTAACAACTCACACAACTAATACTATGCAGTTCATTTTTCTCTTACATATGTTTCTTGGAAAACTCCTGCACCGACACCTCGCTGGAAGGATCTATCCAGGCGTTGGTTGCACCACTTTGAGGTCCTCTTACGGCAACGAACACTGTGTACCACTGTTATGCTTCAGGTATATATACAACTTTGTTTACTGGTCACCCTAAAGATCGTTCTGTAGCAGCGCTTAGGATAGTTTCCTGGTGCCACTGAAAGTCACACAGTGGCGGTCCTTCAACGCCTCCGTCGTGTTGGGACAGAGTTTTCTTGTGTGGTGGCCCTCCAGGTCGTTTCCTTGCGGTACTGGCTCTCATATGGTGCCGCCCTGCTTAACCTACTGAGCCAAGTCACCAGCAGTGCCTCGTCAGCAGGTAGGTGGTCACCAGAGTAGCCAGAACCATCGCTCTGCTCACCTCCAGCCATGTACCTGTACAATCAAAGGTTAGAAGTCAGTACTGAGCAAGAAGTAATTAGGATTCATTTTTATTATTATAATTATCATAATTAATTTTATTATTTATTATATTTACGAGAATACACTGAATCCGTTGTGGTTATATATTCTAGCCTCTGGGAAATAAAAAGGTAATCACGTTTTGATCTCAAGATGGAGAGAGCAGGTTGAATTTCTTTGATCAAGAACCTACACCAGCATCAAGACACCTCCTCCTCCTCCTCCTCCTCTTCCTCCTAGAAAAAATTAAGGTGATCCAAATGCGGCTTCACCAAACTTTTGATCTTAACAGATAACTTACACTATACGATCTCAAGTGAGAGGTAACGAAATACTCAAGTTTGACATTCAATTCTGCGTTCAGGATATATATATATATATATATATACGTATATGTCGTTCCGAATAGGTAAAACTGGTTAATTAGGAAGAACTCATTTAAAATTAAGTCCTTTCTAAAAAAAATTCTTATACGTTTAAAGATATATTTTTTTTATTTATGTTAATGTAAAAATTAATAATTTTGTACCAAAAGAACATTAGAAAACTTACCTAACCTTATTTTAACAAGCGCAATTTAATTTAGCCTAATCCAACTAAATATATTTTAGGTAAGTTTACAATAATTTAATAATAAACAAACACAATGAAATATATTTTTTTCGTTAGGTTCAAAATGATTTTTGCGAAATTATTGGACACACAAATTTTCGCTTGCCTTATTCGGCAAGAAAACCCAAAATCGCAAGTCTTACCTATTCGGCACGACATATATATATATATATATATATATATATATATATATATATATATATATATATTATAGTATATATTTATAAGTGTGTGTGTAGTTCATAGATAACATGAGAAATCACGAAAGCGCTTGGAATTTCAATATTCTTTTTACAGTTGAGGAGCTCAGAACAGAAAGAGATTCAATTTTACTTCAAATAGTTGCTACCATTTAAAGCGTTATAATTGTAAGTCTCTGACTCTGAGCTAAAACATGAGGAAGGTAACTTTTCAACACATCAAAGTGATTTATTAATATCTATGTGATGCATTAATATCTGTGATGTATTAATATCTATGTGATGTATTAATATATATGTGATGTATTAATATCTACTTTAAAGATTGTGACTGTTTCGTATATCGGACAAACAGTAATATATCTTAATCTCTTCGAACACAAGTGTTCCGTCAGGTACGTACAGGACAGCTCAGTGTTCATTGGAAAATATGTAAACACATTCATCTGAAATTGGGTAGTGTCATCGGAGGGTCACTAACTGTTGGGTAGTGTCAGAGGTGGGTCACTGTTAGGTAGTGTCAGAGGTGGGTCACTAACTGTTGGGTAGTGTCAGAGGTGGGTCACTAACTGTTGGGTAGTGTCAGCGGTGGGTCACTAACTGTTAGGTAGTGTCAGAGGTGGGTCACTAACTGTTGGGTAGTGTCAGCGGTGGGTCACTAACTGTTGGGTAGTGTCAGAGATGGGTCACTAACTGTTGGGTAGTGTCAGCGGTGGGTCACTAACTGTTGGGTAGTGTCAGAGGTGGGTCACTAACTGTTGGGTAGTGTCAGAGATGGGTCACTAACTGTTGGGTAGTGTCAGAGGTGGGTCACTAACTGTTGAGTAGTGTCAGCGGAGGGTCACTAACTGTTGGGTAGTGTCAGAGGTGGGTCACTAACTGTTAGGTAGTGTCAGAGGTGGGTCACTAACTGTTAGGTAGTGTCAGAGGTGGGTCACTAACTGTTGGGTAGTGTCAGCGGTGGGTCACTAACTGTTAGGTAGTGTCAGAGGTGGGTCACTAACTGTTGGGTAGTGTCAGCGGTGGGTCACTAACTGTTGGGTAGTGTCAGCGGTGGGTCACTAACTGTTGGGTAGTGTCAGAGGTGGGTCACTAACTGTTGGGTAGTGTCAGAGGTGGGTCACTAACTGTTGGGTAGTGTCAGCGGTGGGTCACTAACTGTTGGGTAGTGTCAGAGGTGGGTCACTAACTGTTGGGTAGTGTCAGCGGTGGGTCACTAACTGTTGGGTAGTGTCAGAGGTGGGTCACTAACTGTTGGGTAGTGTCAGCGGTGGGTCACTAACTGTTGGGTAGTGTCAGAGGTGGGTCACTAACTGTTGGGTAGTGTCAGCGGAGGGTCACTAACTGTTGGGTAGTGTCAGAGGTGGGTCACTAACTGTTGGGTAGTGTCAGAGGTGGGTCACTAACTGTTGGGTAGTGTCAGCGGAGGGTCTCTAACTGTTGGGTAGTGTCAGAGGTGGGTCACTAACTGTTGGGTAGTGTCAGCGGAGGGTCACTAACTGTTGGGTAGTGTCAGAGGTGGGTCACTAACTGTTAGGTAGTGTCAGTGGTGGGTCACTAACTGTTAGGTAGTGTCAGAGGTGGGTCACTAACTGTTGGGTAGTGTCAGCGGAGGGTCACTAACTGTTGGGTAGTGTCAGCGGAGGGTCACTAACTGTTAGGTAGTGTCAGAGGTGGGTCACTAACTGTTGGGTAGTGTCAGCGGTGGGTTACTAACTGTTGGGTAGTGTCAGCGGTGAGTTACTAACTGTTGGGTAGTGTCAGCGGTGGGTCACTAACTGTTGTAGGTTGCAGTGTGTGTGTGGGGGGGGGGGGGGGAGGTTACAGAGACGGAGACGAACAGGCAGACATTGACCCATCGATCAGCTTAACATTTGAACCCCATCGTGAAGCAGACCGAGACAGCTCACCAAATATCTGGTTTCATGACCGAAACACTTCGATATTCCCGATAATTCAGGAGACAATGACATTCACACGAGTCTGGAGTTAGTCCTGCCGCGCGTGCGCGCACACACACACACACACACACACACACATGGCCAGTGAAGAGGCGGGGCCAGGAGCTATGACTCGACCCCTGCAACCACAACTAGGTGAGTACACACACACACACACACATTCTATTCTCAAACAGAACCAGAACGAGACGCGTCAAGAGTGTTCCTGACGACGTTCTCTTCTTCCTGATAGTAAACAATAACTTGTCTTATTGTCGACATCAAAACTCAGTTTCTACAACAAGTTTGAATTAAATTGTGTCTCTGTTAGCCCTAGTTTTGGTACAAACTTTTCCCCAGTATTCGCTCCTAGCAGACAGTAAGCGACACTCTCTTAATGAAAATTTTTAACAGCGAGTAAAGTCTCCAATTTGTTCTGTGTAGAATTTTTTTCTATATTTGGTCATTTGGGAACCTGGGGGAGACGGGGGAGAAGGAGGAGGTCCATTAGTTTATATTTCAACCTATTCTCACACGAAGTGATAGACGTAAAGAATGAAACTTTGTTGATTTTTTTCCTCTGTCACCTGGATCCACCCCCCTCCTCACACACACACACACACACACACACACACACACACACACACACACACACACACGACAGAAAGAAGTAATGAAAATAGAAATTCAAGGAGTGAAACGAATTGAATTCATCTACACGAAGACAGACAATTTCAGAAACTGACGAATGACGACAACCCCTGAAGTCAACGAAGACAGTTGTGCAAGCGCAAGAAGACAACCGCTCAAGCAGAAGGAAACAACCGCTCATTCAGAAGACAATCACTCGAGAAAACAACCTCTCCAGCAGTAGACAATCGCTCAAGCAGTAGACGAGCGCTCAAGCAGACACTGACACAGCAGACACTGACACAGCAGACACTGAGCAGGTCTGCGACGTGAAACAACAACCAACACAATTCCCTCAGCTTCCCTCCGCAACTCTGACGAAATTGTTGCTGAAAGGCTTGAATAGACGGGAAGAGAGAGAGAGAGAGAGAGAGAGAGAGAGAGAGAGAGAGATGGATGGATGGAGCAAAAACAATGACAATAATTATATACTTCACTAATATTTTATTTTATCTTTTATTTTTTAATACTAAGAACACAATTGAAATATTCATATATTTATCCACCTCGCATTTTTCTTATTTTCATTTTTCGTTCCTTATTTCCTATATACGTTTCATTGTTCCTGTGAGTAGATTTATATACCTATTTATTTTCTATTTTTCATATTCTTGCTTCCTTGTCTCTTTCCTTCCTCATCCTATTTT
Source organism: Cherax destructor (assembly GCA_009830355.1). Taxonomy (NCBI): domain Eukaryota; kingdom Metazoa; phylum Arthropoda; class Malacostraca; order Decapoda; family Parastacidae; genus Cherax; species Cherax destructor. Next base: position 36,802 of record WNWK01000534.1, read on the forward strand.
TTTTTTACTATACCGCCCATTTATTTTTTTTTTTTTTGGGGGGGGCGTTTTCTTAACCCGTCTGTCTCTGTTCCATCTTTTACCGTGCCGTATATTTCTATCCCGTGTTTTTTTGGGGTCAGTCCATCTTAGTACTTTCCTTGATGGCTCGTGAACAACAAAGATTCTAGCGACATACAAACCTCATCGTGATTATTATTAACTCCTGACAATATTTATTCTTCTCTTAATTAAAACTCTGAGTTTGTGTTGTCTGCAGCCTCTGCTGTTTACACGGAGCCCAGAATGAAAAACCTAATAAGATGCAGAGGAGCTAAGGTTGAACGCAGCATAGGAGTGTAACTGCTCTCACTTGGCAGTTATTCTTATTGTAACCGCTCTAACACTGGGGTATTAGTGTTGCAACCGCTCAAACACTGGGGTATTGGTGCTCTAACCGCTCTAACACTTTGGCACTAGTGTTGTAACCGCTCTAACACTGGGGTATTAGTGTTGCAACCGCTCTAACACTGGGGTATTAGTGTTGCAACCGCTCTAACACTGGTTTATTGATGCTGTAACCGCTCTAACACTGGGACATTAGTGTTGTAACCGCTCTAACACTGAGGTATTAGTGTTGCAACCGCTCTAACACTGGGGTATTAGTGTTGTAACCGTTCTAACACTGGGACATTAGTGTTGTAACCGCTCTAACACTGAGGTATTAGTGTTGCAACCGCTCTAACACTGGGGTATTAGTGTTGTAACCGTTCTAACACTGGGGTATTAGTGTTGCAACCGCTCTAGCACTGGGGTATTAGTGTTGCAACCGCTCTAACACTAGGGTATTAGTGTTGTAACCGCTCTAACACTGGGGTATTAGTGTTGCAACCGCTCTAACACTGGAGTATTAGTATTGCAACCGCTCTAACACTGGGGTATTAGTGTTGCAACCGCTCTAACACTAGGGTATTAGTGTTGCAACCGCTCTAACACTGGGGTATTAGTGTTGTAACCGCTCTAACACGGGAGTATTAGCAGTATTACCGGTCTAAAATTGGAGAAATGGTAATGCAACTGCTCCAGCATATTTGTTTTCGTGTTTTAATAGCTATGAAATAGTTACTTTTTTGGTTAACTTCCCATCACAGTTTTGTTTACCTCTCAACACAGTTTTGTTAACGTCTCAGCACAGTTTTGTTAACCTCTTAGCACAGTTTTGTTAACCTCTCAACACAGTTTTGTTAACCTCTTAGCACAGTTTTGTTAACCTCTCAACACAGTTTTGTTAACCTCTTAGCACAGTTTTGTTAACCTCTCAACACAGTTTTGTTAACCTCTCAACACCTCGCAATAGAAACATGATCTGTTCTAACATCGCAATAGAAACATGATCTGTTCTAACATCGCAATAGAAACATGATCTGTTCTAACATCGCAATAAAAACATGATCTATTTTATCATCGCATTTTTTTTTGCATTTTAAGCGCTCTTATATTTTCCATTTCGCTCAGTGACCTCTCTCACATCATAATTTATATATTGTAACCGCTCTAGCAAGGTAGTTTTTGCATTGTAATTGCTTAAATATAATTATTTTTGCATTGTAACAGCTCTGATATGGTAAATCTTGTTTTGTAAAAGTTATAACAGAACTTTTCGTTTAGCAACTGATTCTCTCTCTCATTTTGTCTGTTTCTCTTCTTGTCTGCTTCTCTGTTTCTCTCTTTCTCTCTAGGCGATACTTCACGGTGGTGTTTACAGACAGGAAGACAATATTCACGCCAGACGTGACGAGAGGAAGATTCTCCTTCAACATCCTGCCGTCAGCAGTTTTGCAAGAATCTTCCTCTTCCTCCCCCATCTCCCCCATCTCCCCCATCTCTTCTTGCTCTAGCCGAGCCCTGAGTGCTAACTTAACAAGTTCTTCTGTGTACCCAGGGATCAAAACTCTTCTGCCTGCCAGTTTTCTTCTCCCTCCCCCTTCCCCACTCATCCCTCATATTTGGAGATCACAAATGGCACTAAGACGAGTACTGAGCTTACTGCCTCTCCCACCAGTCCCACTGATTATATTTTTACTTTTTCTCTCTCTCTCTCTCTCTCTCTCTCTCTCTCTCTCTCTCTCTCTCTCTCTCTCTCTCTCTCTCTCTCTCTCTCTCTCTCTCTCTACGAAACCTAGTTTTAGGAAACTACTCTTCATCTTTTAGATGGACTGAATCGTGCTTTCGAGGTCAGGGTAAGACGGGGAAATAAAATGATTGCGGACTTTTTTTATCCTATACTCCAGCCAGGGATATTGCTTCTCGAGAACCACAATATGCAATATTAAATATCCAGTCTATGATCTCTCTCACGACTCATCAGTGATTCACAATTTCAATAGAGATCTTTTAAAACTGGTATTGAATATTAGTAATGAATCGTTTTCACATTCTGTGTATATATAAAAATGCATGATCACATTCTTTTGTATATACTCCTACACGCACATGCACGTGCGAGCGAGCGCGGCGGACACACACACACACACACACACACACACACACACACAACACACACACACACACTACAAACACACACACACACACTACAAACAATAAATGAGTACACACCTTTCCCATAGAGTTTCTGAGACGGAGCTACGGTCTTGAAACCCGGCCTTGTGAGGAGGACATCAGATGTCTGATGGTAGATGGGAGGGATGGAGGCTGAGCAGGTGAGACGTATCTGACCCTCCTTGAAGTGTATCTCCCGGAGAGGAAGACGGAGTTCCGACGTGGGTGAGAGAAGACCGGTAATAGACTTGCCCTGCGTCACCACCCGGCTGTAGTGCTGGGGTACCTGCCACGAGAAAGACACACGCATATACAGTCACATTGTAAATGGAAAACAGAGGGTAACAAGGTATTCTCGATCGTTGATTTATTATAACTTCGTGTTTTTAATCTTGTAAAACAAGGGTATCATTTTGCATTCATTTCCCTGGTCTTACTGACACACGTGCTGAATTATTTTTTTTAAATGATTTGGACGTAACAAAATCTAGAATATGTTGGCTGCAAAATCCTGAGCCAACCAGATGTATGTTTATTTAACTATTAGCGGCTGATGAATGCATAGTGCAGTACCATTTTATTTGTGAGTATATGCAATGTGTAGTATGAGTTTTACAGTCTACCGCATATTATGTAACGAAATATGAACTGAATTAAGACGACCTTTCGCTCAAGGAGAGTTTCAGAAATCTCTTCTTAAGCGAAACGTTATCTCGAAGGCCTCTAGTTGTCTCTTTATTATCCACTTTACTAGTCACTTTGCCGTTAACTGTGTTGGAGTGGGACGAGTTGCATAGTGATCATTAAATGTCTGGTGAGAGTTAAAAGATAAATAGTAATCTTTCCCTGTTTACCGATGGGAAAGGAGAAGTACGGTGATTTTTTTTCCTGTTTGAAGAGGGTCTGTTGCAAAAAAAATGTGGCTGACTGTGATATTGAAGACAACCTAAACTTGTGTATTCCATAAACAGACGTCAGTGCTGAGGTCTGTGTATTATGAACAGACGTCGGTGTTGAGGTCTGTGTATTATGAACAGACGTCTGTGCTGAGATCTGTGTTTGCTAGAAGTAGGGAAGAAAGTGGTAAGGATATATTTAATAAAGAAAGACAATGGCCAAGTGATACAATGGTAAACATGGAAACTTTAATGAAATGTCGAGAAACCATGATTACAGAGGAAAGAAATATAACATGAAAGAACCTTGAACAAGAATATGCAAGACAATCAAACCTTTCTCTCTTTACATCTACCCTCTCCTTCCTCCACTTTTTCTTTCTCTTCAGTCATCTTTATTCTTCACTCCATTCATTTTTACATGCCTATCACTTTCATTCTATCACACGTTTCCAGAGCGGGTTCCCAAGGTTCCAGACGGAGATCAACACAGATTTCAACCCGAGTTCCCATTGAATCAACCCGGTTCACACAGTTCCAGAACGATTTCACGACTTTCCAGCCATGGTTCCCATTGTTCCGGTCTGGATTTACACTGTTCCAGGAGGGATTCAGACCGTTCCTGCCCGTGTTCCCATTGTTCCGGTCTGGATTCACACTGTTCCAGGAGAGATTCAGACCGTTCCTGCCCGTGTTCCCATTGTTCCGGTCTGGATTCACACTGTTCCAGGAGGGATTCAGACCGTTCCTACCCGGGTTCCCATTGTTCCGGTCTGGATTCACACTGTTCCAGGAGGGATTCAGACCGTTCCTGCCCGGGTTCCTATTGTTCTCAGCCAGGATTCACACCGTTCTAAGAGGGGTTCAAACCGTTCCTGCCCGGGTTCCCATTGTTCCCAGTCAAGGTTCACACCGTTCCAGCCGAAGTACTTGCTCACCTCAACGCCGTTGAGAAACCACTGGAGGTGGGGCGCTGGTCTGGCTTCCGGGGAGGTGCAGTTGGCCACCAGCTGCTCCCCCGGAGAGAACACCCGCTGCCACACACCCAGCATCGGAATCCTGTCTGGCACGTCTGTGAAGGCCGGAAAATATAGTGTAAGTCTTCACATTTAAAACTGAAGAAAGATAAAGAATAAAAAGCATAATACAAAGTCAGACCGGGATGTGGGTGGCGATGGCCTCTAAAACTATTAAATTCGTAAAATATAATGTTGTCACGGAAAGGCGTTCCCGTTTTTTGCAGATGTTGCGGGAGTCGCTTTCAAAATTCTTGAACAGGTAAAAAGCCACGTGAATATTATTGCAAAAAAAAGTAGATTTTTTTTTTTTAATATTCCTGAGAATGTCTTTAGACTCTTAGGCAGATACTCTAGAGCAATAATGAAAATAAAGAAAATATATTTATGACTACTGCTGCCTTTTCCACCCCCCTCGCCCCCCTAAAAATTATTATTATTGCAATATCCATTAAAAAGGTTTATACGAGAGCAGTTTTTCTTCTAACAATACTGAAGAGTCGCTACACACAAAAAAATGTATCCTGGAAAAATCTTGCTGATTGTATGTATAATTGACCCTGTGGAGGTTGTGAGCAGTGTTGGGTTGTGAGCAGTGTTGGGTTGTGAGCAGTGTTGGGTTGTGAGCAGTGTTGGGTTGTGAGCAGTGTTGGGTTGTGAGCAGTGTTGGGTTGTGAGCAGTGTTGGGTTGTGAGCAGTGTTGGGTTGTGAGCAGTGTGGGTGTAGCAGTGTTAGGTTGTGAGCAGTGTTGGTTGTGAGCAGTGTTGGTTTGTGAGCAGTGTTGGTTGTGAGCAGTGTTGGGTTGGAGCAGTGTTGGGTTGTGAGCAGTGTTGGGTTGTGAGGCAATGTTGGGTTGTGAGCAGTGTTGGGTTGTGAGCAGTGTTGGGTTGTGAGCAGTGTTTGGTTGTGAGCAGTGTTGGGTTGTGAGAGCAATGTTGGGTTGTGAGCAGTGTTGGGTTGTGAGAGCAATGTTGGGTTGTGAGCAGTGTTGGGTTGTGAGCAGTGTTGGGTTGTGAGCAGTGTTGGGTTGTGAGCAGTGTTTGGTTGTGAGCAGTGTTGGGTTGTGAGCAGTGTTGGGTTGTGAGCAGTGTTGGGTTGTGAGAGCAATGTTGGGTTGTGAGCAGTGTTGGGTTGTGAGCAGTGTTGGGTTGTGAGCAGTGTTGGGTTGTGAGCAGTGTTGGGTTGTGAGCAGTGTTGGGTTGTGAGAGCAATGTTGGGTTGTGAGCAGTGTTGGGTTGTGAGCAGTGTTGGGTTGTGAGAGCAATGTTGGGTTGTGAGCAGTGTTGGGTTGTGAACAGTGTTGGGTTGTGAGCAGTGTTGGGTTGTGAGCAGTGTTGGGTTGTGAGCAGTGTTGGGTTGTGAGCAGTGTTGGGTTGTGAGCAGTGTTGGGTTGTGAGCAGTGTTGGGTTGTGAGCAGTGTTAGGTTGTGAGCAGTGTTGGTTTGTGAGCAGTGTTGGTTTGTGAGCAGTGTTGGGTTGTGAGCAGTGTTGGGTTGTGAGCAGTGTTGGGTTGTGAGCAGTGTTGGGTTGTGAGAGCAATGTTGGGTTGTGAGCAGTGTTGGGTTGTGAGCAGTGTTGGGTTGTGAGCAGTGTTTGGTTGTGAGCAGTGTTGGGTTGTGAGAGCAATGTTGGGTTGTGAGCAGTGTTGGGTTGTGAGCAGTGTTGGGTTGTGAAGCAATGTTGGGTTGTGAGCAGTGTTGGGTTGTGAGCAGTGTTGGGTTGTGAGCAGTGTTGGGTTGTGAGCAGTGTTGGGTTGTGAGCAGTGTTGGGTTGTGAGCAGTGTTGGGTTGTGAGGCAATGTTGGGTTGTGAGCAGTGTTGGGTTGTGAGGCAGTGTTGGGTTGTGAGCAGTGTTGGGTTGTGAGCAGTGTTGGGTTGTGAGCAGTGTTGGTTGTGAGAACAATGTTGGGTTGTGAGCAGTGTTGGGTTGTGAGCAGTGTTGGGTTGTGAGAGCAATGTTGGGTTGTGAGCAGTGTTGGGTTGTGAACAGTGTTGTGTTGTGAGCAGTGTTGGGTTGTGAGCAGTGTTGGGTTGTGAGCAGTGTTGGGTTGTGAGCAGTGTTGGGTTGTGAGCAGTGTTGGGTTGTGAGCAGTGTTGGGTTGTGAGAGCAATGTTGGGTTGTGAGCAGTGTTGGGTTGTGAGCAGTGTTGGGTTGTGAGCAGTGTTGGGTTGTGAGAGCAATGTTGGGTTGTGAGCAGGTTGGTTGTGGTTGTGAGCAGTGTTGGGTTGTGAGCAGTGTTGGGTTGTGAGCAGTGTTGGGTTGTGAGCAGTGTTGGGTTGTGAGCAGTGTTGGGTTGTGAGCAGTGTTGGGTTGTGAGCAGTGTTGGGCAGTGAGCAGTGTTGGGCAGTGAGCAGTGTTGGGTTGTGAGCAGTGTTGGGTTGTGAGCAGTGTTGGGTTGTGAGCAGTGTTGGGTTGTGAGCAGTGTTGGGTTGTGAGCAGTGTTGGGTTGTGAGCAGTGTTGGGTTGTGAGGAAATGCATTTCCATGTGATGCTTAATGATGCAAGCAGAGTAAAGTTAGTTGCCTAATATTATCCCTTCTAGGAGTTAGACTAACATGTACGTTTGTGTGTGTGTGTGTTAGTTATCATTTTGTCCTAGGCACATGTCGATTAGACACTAGGCCTGTTGTGTGTGTGTGTAACGAAACACTTCGAAATGTTTCGGCCCCGCCGGGAATTGAACCCGGGCCCTCCGTGCGTGTGTGTGTGTGTGTGTGTGTGTGTGTGTGTGTGTGTGTGTGTGTGTGTGTGTAGCTTCATACACACTATGTTGTCAGGTCCCGGGGCAAGTCTTCCATACAAGTTCCCTCATGGAAGCCCTCCTGTTCCCGGTGACTGGCTAGATTCAATAATAAATCAATTTGATAGCTTGGAACCTTTACCTTCGTACAGGAAATGGCCAAATTCCTTCTTCAATTCTCCGTTCAGATGACGTAAAGCGGCTTTACTGAACTGAAACGTTACTGTCGCAGCCATGAAATACACCAATCGCCAATTTCTAATTTAGGCGATGAATCCCCGACTCGACGAACTAAAATTTCCGAATAAAGATCGTCCTCTTTCTAAAAAAAAAAAATATTCTCAACGGGCGGGCTCTGTCGAATTTAAATGGAAGTGAGCGTGTTCCGGAATGAGAAATTATGACGGGAGAATTTTCAGAGGAAATTCCTCATACTTGCCGCAGTATAGAGATACGAAGAGGATGGAGACAGAAGGAAAAGAGGGGGGGAAAAATGGAAATGTTGATAAAGACGAGAGGAGAATAGATAATTGTAAGTGGTCATCTGTAAGTAAGAAAAGAGCATAGTGTGGGGTTGTGGGGGAAGCGGGGACACGTGAAGCTGTTGCTCTGCTGTCACTACGAAAGGAGCATAGATTACGGGAACACTGGATGCTGCTCATCTTCCGTCAGTACGAGAGCACTTTCCCAGGCTGAGGGGACTGACTACCTCAAATCTACTGACTGCTTAAATGCTGATGAAATCACATCATCTTTACCTCTCCACTATTTCTGATGTCTCTATATTTAGCAGCCTCTGTATTCGAATATAAAAAAAGCCTACCGTGTAGGCGAAACGTTTCGAAAATACAGATACCTGACTGTGTCACAATTCTTACTTAACTAAGTGTCGACCGTTTACCACACTTCGTCAGTCATTCCACGCATCATCATAGTTAACATTTTCATGATTGAAATACTATTTAGAGGTATTACTGACTCAAGGAAGAAGAGTGAGCTGAGAGGGAAGTGCATTAGTGAACCAAGAGAGAGAAAGAGACGAGAGTAAGCCGAAAGAGTGAGCTGAGAGCGCAGGCTGAGAAACAGCAGCAGCAGCAGCAGCGACACAAACGAGTCGTTGATGGGAGGTCATGTGGAACTGACAATCTTCTTTCCAAGAAATTCAGGCAACAGAGCAGAAAAAGGTATTTTGAAAAGTTTACCAACGAGGATAAAAATTTGGCAGAAAAGAAAGACTGGATGCGTTACTGACACATTCCTCACAGAGAATGTCTCTAATTAACCTAACATCATTTATATATCAAAGCACAAACTGAATATTCGCCATTTGCTTCCGCAAAAATTACGTAAAAAGAGTTATTATATTATTATATATATGATATATATAATTTTACACACACATACACACACACACACACACACACACACACAAACAGACAACGTAATAAACACTGGTCAACTGGTCAGGGGGACAAACGAACCCACATACAAAAAAAAGAGATGTATGTGTATATATATATGTATGTGTATATATGTATGTATATATATATATGTATGTATATATATATATATATATATATATATATATATATATATATATATATATATATATATATATATATATATATATATATATACGTATGTATGTATATATTATGCAAATATCGCAAACCAAGCGATACAAGATGCAAAACAACCACGGAGGGGAGTAGAATGATATGTCGTGCCGAATAGGCAAAACTGGTAAATTAGCAAGAACTCATTTAATTAGTAATTTCGAATTTTTCTCTTATATTTTTAAAGATATATTTCTTCATTTATGTTAAGGTAAAAATTAATAATTTTGTACCAAAAGAACCTAAGGTTCTTTTCTAAGAAAACTTACCTAACCTTATTATAACAAGCGCAATTTAATTTAGCCTAACCCAACTAAATATATTTTAGATAAGTTTACAATAATTTATTAATAAACAAACACGATGAAATATATATTTTTCGTTAGGTTCCGAATGATTTTTACAAAATTATTGCAAACACAAATTTTCGCTTGCCTTATTCGGCAAGAAGAGCGTTTTAAACCAAAATAGCACGTTTTACCTATTGGGCACAATATATATATATATATATATATATATATATATATATATATATATATATATATATATATATATATATATATATATATATGATCAGGTCACATGGTTTACGTCTGCGAGGAACTCCACAACAGATTTCAGAATGGCTTCTGGATAGAAGGAACCAGAATTTGGAAGCGGGTAGACAGCAAAAACCTGTCGATCATGTAAGCAGCAGCAGAAATGGAGCAGTTGCTAGCAGAGTTAGACACATCGTGGATAATGGGATCGAACGTGATATCGCCCTTGGATACTAAGGTAAGGAGTGACAGCCCTAAGCATATCAGAGCACGATTAGGCAGTAAGACGTTAGTGACGGAAGTACTGTTACACTGTTGGAAAACAGCTATAATAAATCAAATTATTTCTACACAAGTTTAACTGGATTCTGAACTACAGACCAGTGTTCTTGACGAACATGCCACACAAAGCGATGCAGAGAATAATGATAAATAAATAAAATATGATTAGGAAAAAGTTTCTGAAGGAGGGGGACCTCATGACTCTGGAAGAGTGAAGATCTAAAGGAGACATCACTTAGACATGCAGGATATTCGCTAAAATAAAGAGAAGGGACAAGTAAGAATATCTACCAAGGAACGAACCAGGACAAGAAGGCATCGATTTTATTTTAAAATGTAAATAATCCACAGAGATGCTAGGAAACAATGTTTCCTTAATAAATGTCTCTATCAATGCACACTCGTCTTTTACCCACGGAGAAGAACAGAGTAGGAACAACACAGGGGAGACTATGACGGTACACAGCTTGACGAGAGACACTGAAAGGACCAGAACATGCTATGTGTAATAGAAACGGATGGCGTCAGCGTAAATCAGTGGCAAAATGTATAGACAAGAATGTGAATAAGACACAGAAATGCGATTTATGGCACAAATGTCATACACGTCTTCGAATCTTATTCACATAAACAGTGTCAGCAGACTGCTCAGAGGCCCAAGATCTGAAGCTCAAAAACTCTTACGTCTACATTTCTTCAAAAAATGATACAATGAACAATGATTAGGATACAGAAAGGAAAATTTGAAGACTGCAGTATTACAACTGAAGAAATTTGTCTCCGGTCGACCTTGGGCCTTAAAGCTTTAAAGGCTTTTCGTGTTGGCAGGAACTTTCTTCGGTAATAAGTCTTAGAATTTTGCCACTTTGCCGGAAATTAAAGAATTCCAGAGTCGTGTAATTGTCATTGTTGACAAACATAGGTCTGTCTTTGTGGCTCCCTGATAGATCTATTTTGATGGTTTCTATTTCCCTCTTCCGCGTTGGTCTGGTTGCTCAATATAGAGATTGGTAGAGCGAGATACGCTGACAGAGTCGGACTGTAGCCTTAAACTCCCATAAAAGCGGCATCGATCTCCTGGAACAGCGCCGGAAAACTTTCCTGGCAGCTTGCCCTCTATCCTGGGGCTTTCAGCTTGCACTCCTAATGTTCTTCTGGTCTGAAAGTGCTACATTATTTACTTGTGAATTACTCTTTATTTTATGTGTGCGTGGCATTTATTCCTCGAATTATTACCGAGAGACTTTGCTAAATGATAAACTTTTAATGTTTTTGTTATGCAGGGGTCGAAGACTTTTCAACACTATCCTTTTACTTATAAGGGAATTACTGACACATTTTTAATTTCCTTCGAGTGGGAACGTCATCGGTTCATAAATTTAGGTTCTGATTACCCAGGCTGTGGTGGATGCGTTGTACTGTATGTTACTATCATCAACAACCTGATTGATCATGCTACCCACCAATAGGCTTGTAGGCAGACCACAAGTAAAGAAATCAGTGATGCTTCAACCTTACTCTTAGTGCAACTATTAAAAATATATTTTTCTCAAATCTCGATAAAAACATCCAATAACGAAGACATAATTTAAGCCATTTCAATACAGAAAGGATGGTATAAGGATTCATATAGCCAAGAAAGAAAACAATGGGTGAAGCCTTTTGTAAATAAAAGGTTCCTCTATGCTGTTAGTACCTTTATTCCACCATTTGTTTACTTAGACATAAATCCCCACAGAGGCTGATGGGTGCTACGAGATATATGATCCTCAAGGTCACTCTGAGTCAAGGCGTCAAATTAATATTCAAATTTGATTGAATATTTTTTTTTTTTATGCAATGGATGTGTGATAACACTCGCCGTCGCAGTTATCTCAGGCTATGTTATCTTGACTATGACCATCCAGCTGACTTCACTAGTAATAGTCAGTACATTCATCTCTGGTCTTCAATCACCTGACCTCCAGTTACTCGATCCTCAGTCACAAAATCGTCAGAATTCTTATACCAAGATTCATGATGTCAGGTCACCTGATCTATCTCGAGTCATTTGCTTAAGAGCGTCCAGGTGGTTGTTATTTGGTATTAGAGAGCTTAAGTTCGCTCTCTCTCTCTCTCTCTCTCTCTCTCTCTCTCTCTCTCTCTCTCTCTCTCTCTCTCTCTCTCTCTCTCTCTCTCTCTCTCTCTCTCGCTCTCTCTGAGAGAGAGAGACAGACAGACAGACAGACAGACAAACAGACACAGACAAACACACTCGTATGCGCGCGCGCGCACACAAACACACACACGAGAGATCCTGACACTATTAAAGCTAATGACCTATTAGTGTATCGTCATGATTAATGAAAGAAGCAGCTGAAATCTTGTGCAAGTCTACAGCGATAATCTATAACAAGCCACAGAACAGCTGGAAAACAGCCACCGAACAGCTGGAAAACAGCCACCGAACAGCTGGAAAACAGCTACAGAACAGCTGGAAAACAGCCACCGAACAGCTGGAAAACAGCTACAGAACAGCTGGAAAACAGCTACAGAACAGCTGGAAAACAGCTACAGAACAGCTGGAAAACAGCTACAGAACAGCTGGAAAACAGCTACAGAACAGCTGGAAAACAGCTACAGAACAGCTGGAAAACAGCTACAGAACAGCTGGAAAACAGCCACCGAACAGCTGGAAAACAGAATACGATACCAATATACATAATACGGGACTGACAGGAGATACTAAATTACAAACCTGGATCACTAACATGTATACTATGTACAAGTTCATTTTTCCAATTCGACTGCCAACTTTTTTTTTCCATCGTCTAAAATGCATTTATTATCTGTTCTGTAATTTTGCAGATATTCGATTAATTTTAATATCATGGCTTGTCGCATATCAAATTAGCCTCTTCAGTGGCATTGCTGATGAACAGGTGCTATTGTTTCCTATAAATTAGATGTTAATGACGTTAATAATTTCTTCCCAAAAAACTGTTTGTCTGTATAATTTCCTTAAGTTAATGTATCATCAGTTTCAACTCTTCAGTGAAACTGGCCCATCTGCTTTCTTAAAATCCCCTTCATTCTCAAGCCTTCTAAGTTTTGTCACCGTCCCATCGTTGTGTAGAGGACGAGAAAGAAGCGTGAACGTGTCGGGGGATATCGGGAACAGTGACAGTTCCTATGCAACGTTTGACTGCATCGTTGGCTTCCAAATTTAATATATGCGAGAAACAAGGAACGAAATATGTCGTGGATGTGTCAAAATTCAACTTTGCACCCCATTGCGTTTGACTCGCATATTTGATCCGTTGTTATATGCTTGTCTTCTTAAATCACGCAGCGATATTTCCATTTTCTTGTAAAATTTTCTAGGATTTCCCTCGTCATTCCAGTGCCAGTACTACTCTCGATATCGACGGATCCCAGAGATTTTCACGTGAATTTCGTCTCTGTCCGGTGTAGGCGCGACCGAAAAAAATTAAACCTGCTATCAGCGCATCTCCTCAGTGTGTGAGAACTCTGGTGTACACTCGACAAGTAGATACTATTATTTTCTTCAGTTTGTTTTTGTTTTAATTTTCTTGAACGGCTGTCCTCTCTATTGGAATAATTTCATTCTGTATGATTTTTCCCAAATTCAGGCAATTTTTGTTTTAGTAATTTTTTTTGTGTGTTCCTTCATAACTTGGTCAAACATTGTCAATAGTTCCATGATTTTCTGTTTAGATTTTTTTTACCCTATTCGTTTGTTTCTTGTCTTTTAGTCTTTTGCTTTTTTCGATTTTTGGCACTCCCTAAACTATGGCGCCTTAGATGATATACAAACGAGAGGAATAAACGTAGGTAAAAGAGAAAAAAAATAATTAGGTGAGTTGAGAAATTTATGAGAAATAAATGTAAGAAAGGAAGTATCAGACTGGGCAATGGTGACGAGCAGAGTACCTCAAGGTTCAGTATTCGTTCCCATGTAATTCTTTATGTATTTACCTTTGATATACCTTTGAAGAGTTTCGAGAGTATCTACTCTCTGAGCCCGGCCATGGGCCAGGCTCGTCTGGTGCTTGCCTGGTCAACCAGGCTGTTGCTGCTGGAGGCCCGCTGCCCCACATATCCATCACAGCCTGGTTGATCTGGCACCTGGTGAAGATATTTGTCCAGTTTCCTCTTGAAGGCTTCTACACTGGTTCCAGCCGTGTTTCGGATATCTTCTGGTAAGATGTTGAATAGTCTTGGACCCCGGATGTTAATACAGTGCTCCCGTATTGTCCCCACCGCACCCCTGCTCCTCACTGGGTTTATTTTACACTTTCTCCCATATCTCTCACTCAAGTATGTTGTTATGGCAGTGTGCAGATTTGGGACCAGGCCCTCAAGTACTTTCCATGTATATATTATCATGTATCTCTCTCTCCTCCGCTCCAATGAGTACATGTTCAAGACTTGAAGGCGTTCCCAATAATTTAGATGTTTCAATGGCTCAATGTGAGCCGTAAACGATCTCTGGATTTGTTCCAGCTCTGCTATTTCTCCTGCCCTGAACGGGGCCGTCAGCACTGAGCAGTATTCTAAGTGAGGAAGCACTAGCGATTTGAATAGTGTCACCATCGGCATTATTTCCCTTGTTTTGAAAGTTCTCAATACCCACCCCGTCATCTTCCTGGCTGTTGTGATCTTTGTCTTGTTATGGTCTTTAAACGACAGATCAGCAGACATAATTATTCCCAAGTCCTTTACGTGTTCCTTTTGTTCTATGTGGTGACCCTCTTGCGTTTTGTATATAGTGTTCCTTTTTGTAAATAGTAATCTGATAGAATGAATATTTTTTTTTTTTTGCTTCTGATGTAAAACCAGCGAGAAAACTTCGAACGAAAGATAGGGATACCTGGGATACTGTAAAGGAAGATTTAAACAGGTTGCAAACAAGGGTGGATAGGGAGACTGACCTGAGGGAAACGGAGACAAACAAGGCAAAGTTGGAAGCTTAAAAAAATGAAATCATGAGGATATTAGCAAGTACTTCTTTAGCCTTATCTTCAATCTTAGGGATGCAGAAAAAACGTAGAAAGCGCTGCAAGATGTGGTGAAAGCCATTTCTTTACAAAGATTTGTCTTCCACCAGATCTTCCAACCAGTCTTTACGAAGATTCGAGAGTAAGTATGAAAAAAAAGGTGCACGAGGCTAGAATTCACACCCGTCTATTGAAAGTTGAGATGCAAGACCAGGGAGTTAAGACCCGACCTCTACAACGCATAATTCTGTGAGCACACAGAAACGTCCACCTCGCCAATATAAGCCCCATTAAAGCCACTCGTTTCCCACCGAGTCACAAGCACGCTAGAGAGGTTCCTTCTCAGTTATAAGCGATGGCTTCAGGAAATTAGGACGGTGAATCAGGGCGGGTGACACTCATCTCGGAGCGGCAGGGAAACCCGTCGGTAACACTATACTCATAATTTGGCGGCGAGGGGAGAGACACAGCGAATGATTATGCAAATAGGAGTGAAACATCACCCTGGTCTAGGTATTACTCAGACGGAGGACGTCTCAGACATTCCCTTCCTGACGCATACATCACAATTCCCCCACACATAATATATTGATTTTATTACGTAGCGAAGCTGTTATTTGAGGCCAATTTGATTATAGGATTGCAAATTAATAATAATAATAATATTTATTATTATTATTATTAAAAATTACTATTATATTTATTAATATTGGATATAGTAGTAGTAGCAGCAGCAGAATTTCTTTTCACTTATATTGAACTTCAATTTCGTCAAGAAACGCCTATTAAAATTATAATTATTTTTTACGCAGATATTTTCATTCATATCAGACAGAAAACTGTGCTGTTAATTCCGTGCTCAGTACAGACATGTGCAGTGTTCACGCCGAAGGTCAAACGTAAGTAATCTAAAGAAAGATGGAATGAAATAAAAGGGGAAAGAGAGAGAGAGAGAGAGA
Organism: Cherax destructor; assembly: GCA_009830355.1. Lineage (NCBI taxonomy): Eukaryota > Metazoa > Arthropoda > Malacostraca > Decapoda > Parastacidae > Cherax > Cherax destructor. Next base: position 52,387 of record WNWK01000534.1, read on the forward strand.
GAGAGAGAGAGAGAGAGAGAGAGAGAAATCCGGTTAGCAGAGACGCATAGGGAACGCATCAAGGGAGCTGAATGGTCCGTCGACACGAGATGGATTGCCCTGATGGTGTGAGAGAGAGAGAGAGAGAGAGAGAGAGAGAGAGAGAGAGAGAGAGGAAGAGGAAGATAGAGATATAGTTTGTGTCTGGACGTAGTAGAGAGAGGGATAGGCAGAGAGCGAGAAATGAGAGATGAGCATCTTAAAGACAGTTTTTAAGTATGAATTGATTTAACAGGCGATTTAATTAATTAAACAGACGATCAATTAAATAATCTGTAATTGTAAACTGTTTAAGACAATGTGTCGACTGCACAACAAGTTTACTTTTAAATCCGATAAATTGCACCTGGTGGTAGCACATAGTCAGACGTAAATACAAGAAAGAGAAAGGGAAATATAGAGGAACACTGCAGTCAGCCTACTGGCTCCCGTTGGGTAAAATTTAAGATGTAATAACATGTTGAGTAGTGTCGTGACGAGGAGTGGTGGTGGTGATAGCGGTGTTATAAGGATCCTGAGTGATGCGGCGCTATGCATGCTGATAACACTATCACTACTACTAGCAGTGGTGTTATCAGCTTGCTGAGTGACACGACGATATGCACACTGATAGTGTGCAGTAGTGGTATTATCAGACTGCTGATTGGTGCGACGGTATGAATGCTGATAATGCCACTACCATTACCACTACCAGCTGCTGAGTGGTGCCACTATATGCATGCTGATAACACCACTATCACCACCACCACTCCTCGTCACGGCACAACTCAACATGTTATTACGTCTTAAGTTTTACCCAACGTGGATCAGTGGGTCGACTGCAGTGTTCCTCTTGCCTTACTCTTGTATTCACACCTAATTCTGCTACTATATAGTGTGCTACCACCTGGTACATTCTGTCGGACATGAAAAGCTTGTTCTGCAGAGGCGACATTGTATTAATTAAAGTTTTAATTTACTTCTCGTGTCTCTACCAAGTATAATTTGTCGGTATTACCATACCATCTACCATTATAAATCATCTGGACTCACTAAATGCTACTTTAATGGTGGGAGGGTAGAATGTCGTTAAATAGCGGCTAAATAAATATAAAAACTGAAGAGACATACCAAGAATCTGTTTTGGTTCTTGAAAAAAACTGTAAAAGATTGTCTTTGGTATTGGGCGATAGGACAACTGATCTCTACCAGTGACCTCCTTCTCCACTATGAGGTATATCAACGGTGTTCTCTTGTTCCCCTGCATCGTTTGGAGTGACCAAGGTCCCAGGACCGAAACGTAACCACTGATCTATGTTGTCGGTGTCATCATGTCTATTTGTCTGTGCAATACACAGACTAATAAACATTTCCTCAGTTTTGCCTCTAAAACTCAGCCTTTACTGAAAACGCGTAATTAATATAGTCTTTCTAATTAAGTATTCGTATTTACGTATGTAGAAAGCTTGTCAAAATAATTTTTGCCAGACCTTAATGAAGATTAACGAGAATTTATTTGTTTTCATTGAGTTCGCACGGGTATTATTAGTTCAGCTATTAAGTGCAGATGCAGGAAAATTTCATGTATTTAATATTACAAGCACGAAGCTTGCAACACTATTTAATATCATTGGAAACATTCTGTATGTTCTCGATATGCCTTTTGTGTTGAATTTGGCAGCCATTTTGAAAAATGACCGCTAGTTAGATTTTCTGGTATAAAAGTATAGGACAATATTAAACTGACATTTGTAAACGTATAAATAGGTCAATTCTCTCTAATTCCTTTAAATATATCTTAAAATTAGAAGGTAAATTTAACGGAATACATGGAAGTTTGAAGGATGCAGTTTCTTTAAATATTTTCTTCCTCTGTACCAGAGGTATTGTAGAATGTATCTAAATTATATAACTTAGATGTCCATTTTGCACCTATTTTGTCAGTTATTGGCACTTCAACTTCCAGCTTTATGTAACTATAAACATGGGTAAGTTACATAATTCAAGTCAGGTCACATGACCCAGGTCAGAGTTAGGTATAGCATCAGGTTTCCACTGGTCTTGAGAGGGTACTGTGCAGTGAGGCAGTCATAACTGATAAGAGGATTTCGTAGTTATTAATAAAGTTAGCTCTGAGTTTACTGGAAGTCGATTTCCATTTACTTTTGCCAGTTGCAAAACTGATATAATGTAGAGTTCATAACTAACAGATTTCTTATATGCAGTTGCACTAGCGATTATACTTCTATGTACTTGTCTTACACGTGATTCTTTTAAGTCTTTGCAATTAATTTCATATACATAGAGTAAATAAATTCTTATTCATTTCACGACAACTAATGCCTACATAATTACCCAGTTTGTAAAGGTTATGAGGTGCAATTTTTTTTTTCGCTGAGGTTACAGCTTTCCTGTTCTTATATATGTTTTTGTGACAGGTATTTTATGGGTTATTTTAATCCATTTTATTAGCTTTGTACTCACTATAGTAATCCGGTCATCGTTAAATGTAATATAGATAATTGTTAATGACCATTCCAAAGACTTTATATTCATGTTTCACATTTTCTTGAGCCAAAATACGACACTGGACACGTGTCCACATCCAAACTCATCATCCTCATCTCCGACCACGTGTATATATTATTATATACACGTGGAAAATTCTTGAGGGATTAGTAGCAAACTTGCACACGAGAGTCACTCCCTACGAAAGCAAAAGACTCGACAGGCGATGTAACATCCCCCCAATGAAAAGCAGGGGTGCAACTAGCACGTTGAGAGACAACACAATAAGTGTCAGGGGCCCAAGACTGTTCAACTGCCTCCCAGCATACATCAGGGGGATTATCAATAGATCCCTGGCTGTCTTCAAGCAGGCATTGGACAGGCACCTAAAGTCGGTACCTGACCAGCCAGGCTGTGTTTCGTACGTTGGACTGCGTGCGGCCAGCAGTAACAACCTGGTTGATCAGGCTCTGATCCAACATGAGGCCTGGTCACAGACCGGGCCGCAGGGGCATTGACTTGTCTTTTCAGCCTCTCTCCCGTTAGTGAGCTGGGCAGTGGTCCTGTTCTCAGGTTTGCCATCTGTACTATAAATGTTTATTCTGCTCGAGAGTCCTCAAGATGGAACGTTGTCGATGACATTCTGGAAAAAAATGAGGTATGTTCCGAGGACATACGATGGTATGGGAGCCTCACAGCTAATTTCATTCTACTCTCCGTTTGGTGTACTAGCCTCCACAAGCAGTATATATTGTATTGTAACCATGAACGAGTGGTATCTAATCAATAACCACACTGTGACTAGCCGGGGGATCGAACCTGTATTATTTTAGTCCGCCTCATGTACGATTGTATGGTCCCGAGGGATTTTCGCTCAAGATGAGGCGGGCTAAAACAACACGGGTTCGAGCTCCCGGCTAGTTGCAGTGTTATTGATATATATATATATATATATATATATATATATATATATATATATATATATATATATATATATAATATTAATATTATTATGAAGTCAGGAAACATTCTTTGGTCAGATTAGCTTATCAAAAGTTTCAATGCGTGAGTGTGAAGGGATACGCTGCGTTCAGCGTTCATCTAGTGTGTAGGGATGCGCCGTGTTCATTGCGTGTGTAGGGATGCGCCGTGTTCATTGCGTGTGTAGGATGCGCCGTGTTCATTGCGTGTGTAGTGATGCGCCGTGTTCATCGCGTGTGTAGTGATGCGCCGTGTTCATCGCGTGTGTAGTGATGCGCCGTGTTCATTGCGTGTGTAGTGATGCGCCGTGTTCATCGCGTGTGTAGTGATGCGCCGTGTTCATTGCGTGTGTAGTGATGCGCCGTGTTCATCGCGTGTGTAGGGATGCGCCGTGTTCATTGCGTGTGTAGGGATGCGCCGTGTTCATTGCGTGTGTAGAGGATGCGCCGTGTTCATTGCGTGTGTAGATGCGCCGTGTTCATCGCGTGTGTAGATGCGCCGTGTTCATTGCGTGTGTAGTGATGCGCCGTGTTCATTGCGTGTGTAGTGATGCGCCGTGTTCATTGCGTGTGTAGTGATGCGCCGTGTTCATTGCGTGTGTAGGGATGCGCCGTGTTCATTGCGTGTGTAGTGATGCGCCGTGTTCATCGCGTGTGTAGTGATGCGCCGTGTTCATTGCGTGTGTAGTGATGCGCCGTGTTCATTGCGTGTGTAGTGATGCGCCGTGTTCATTGCGTGTGTAGTGATGCGCCGTGTTCATTGCGTGTGTAGTGATGCGCCGTGTTCATTGCGTGTGTAGGGATGCGCCGTGTTCATTGCGTGTGTAGGGATGCGCCGTGTTCATTGCGTGTGTAGTGATGCGCCGTGTTCATTGCGTGTGTAGTGATGCGCCGTGTTCATTGCGTGTGTAGGGATGCGCCGTGTTCATTGCGTGTGTAGTGATGCTCTGATGGAAAGAAAACAAAAAAATCTTTCAAATACTGTGTTTCGCTTTTAACCGAAATACATATATGATATATGATACAGACAGACACATTTTTACAGCTTTCAGTTGAAGCATGGAGCTTAAAACAAAACAAAAAAATATATAAAAGGCTTTTGGAAGCTTGTAATGCTCTTCACACAGAATCCCAGCACGAAACATGTTGAGTTTTTACATAGAAATTCCCGCGAAGACGGTGCGAGCTGCTGAAGATGCTGAGAGTTTCTACTGAAAAATGCTGTGAGGTTCTAAAGATGTAGTTATGTTCTTGTGAAGATGCTGCGAGGTTCTTCTGAGGATCTCGTGAAGATGCCTCAAGGTTCTTTTGAGGATCTCGTGAAGATACTGCAAGGTTCTTACGAGGATCTCGTGAAGATACTGCAAGGTTCTTACGAGGATCTCGTGAAGATGATGATAGAGTCTCATGAAGTTGCTGACATTCGTCTGAGGAAAGGTGTGAAATTCTCGTGAAGATGCTGTGGGATTTCTCTGAAGATAAGAGTTTCTCCCGAAGATGCCATGAGATTCTTCTGAAGATGCTGAGATTCTTCTGAAGATGCTATGAGATTCTTCGGAAGATGGTAAGAGATTCTTCTGAAGATGCTGAGATTCTTCTGAAGATGCTATGAGATTCTTCTGAAGATGCTATGAGATTCTTCTGAAGATGCTATGAGATTCTTCGGAAGATGGTAAGAGATTCTTCTGAAGATGGTAAGAGATTCTTCTGAAGATGGTAAGAGATTCTTCTGAAGATGGTAAGAGATTCTTCTGAAGATGGTAAGAGATTCTTCTGAAGATGGTAAGAGATTCTTCTGAAGATGGTAAGAGATTCTTCTGAAGATGGTAAGAGATTCTTCTGAAGATGGTAAGAGATTCTTCTGAAGATGGTAAGAGATTCTTCTGAAGATGGTATGAGATTCTTCTGAAGATGGTATGAGATTCTTCTGAAGATGCTATGAGATTCTTCTGAAGATGCTATGAGATTCTTCTGAAGATGCTATGAGATTCTTCTAAAGATGCTATGAGATTCTTCTGAAGCTGCTATGAGATTCTTCTGAAGCTGCTATGAGATTCTTCTGAAGATGCTATGAGATTCTTCTGAAGATGCTATGAGATTCTTCTGAAGATGCTATGAGATTCTTCTGAAGATGCTATGAGATTCTTCTGAAGATGCTATGAGATTCTTCTGAAATCTGTATGGGATTCTGAAGATCCTATGAGAATCTTCTCAAGACACTGAGACATCCTGTAGTTACTGCGATATTCTCCTGAAAATGCCACGATATATTCTATCGCAAAGCTGCAATATTCTCTCGAAAATGCTGAAAGGTTCCTCTAAAAATGCTCTAAGTTCTCCTAAAAATGCCATAAGCTTCTGAAAATGCTCTGTGGGTTTTCCTAAAGATCTTAAGAGATGCTCCTAAAGATGCTGTCATAATTCTCCCGCTGGTGTTGTGAGGTTCCTCCACATAACGTCATTAACTGGAGCCTCGCTCTCCGAGTCCTTTTACTGTGTAATTGCGAGAAAGTAAGCAAGACTGTGAGGGGTAAACAAACTTTAGCAAGGGAGTCTCCAGCCGCCCATGATAATGATAGAGATAAAGTTTGTCGAATCACGGGCCAAACTAAGCAACTTTCCTCGGCTTGTTGCTCGACAGTTTCAATAGCTGAGACAACGGGAGACCCTCCCAGCGCTGCCCAACTCCACCCACGAAGGATTTCTCTGACCTTTGATGACGACCTATCCTTGTGTTTGTCATCTTCTTGTCCCGTTATTCTCCATCCCTTTCCTGCTCCCTCTCTCTCTCTCTCTCTCTCTCCTCTCTCTCTCTCTCTCTCTCTCTCTCTCTCTCTCTCTCTCTCTCTCTCCCCTTCGTAATATCCCTAACACAACGCCAGGGAAATTACTGACCAAATTATGATAGATGGGAGACCACGGTCACAGCTCTGGCCTGAAGCTACATATAGAAAATCACAAATCAGTCATTACCAGCATACATTGACACAACACAAGCCTAGGAACTAGCTGTAGCACCTAGCAAAGACACATTCTAGCTAGTGCCATTGTTCCAACACGAACACAATTTATTTTTTGTGGCCTTTTTTTTGACTTGCTGTTATTGGGTTGGGAAATGTAACTGCCATTCACACTTCACACTTTGCCAGGTTTAATTTGATGAATTGATTACCACAACGTAATTGTAGTATGGCTTTAACGAGGTTACGCTGTCGAAATGAGCCCGCTTGTGTGGCTATATTATATCAGAGTAATGGAGTGGCCGCCTGTGTTAGGCCGCATGAGTGTGTGTTGTTGAGGCCTGTGTGTTCTGCTCTGACAATTGCTGTTTTAATCATCACCTTAATTGAGTTTTGTTTGGTGTGTGCGGTTGCTGTGCGCGCGCATGCGCTGCCTGCAATTATGTGGTTCTTTCTATATATGTATATGGTTGTATCTGCATATTTATATAGCTGTACATACAAACATTATCTTTCAGTCCACAGCAGGAGTCGAAGATGGAAGTTTGGCTGTGGACCGTAAGATAATGTTTGTTAATAATTTCGCCTGTTTGCGAATTGGTAAAGCAGTTGTGTATGTATATTTATATAGCTGGGTCTGTATATGTATATAGCTGTTCACATATATTAATCTGTATTTTTTATCATTACCATTATTAAGTATATAACCAAAATAATCATACGCCATCAACATAGCCGCCACCACGATAACCACTGCCATTATACCATGATAATCAACATTATACCACAATAACCACTACCATTATACCAAAACACAGCCTGAGTACCATAACACAGCCAGAGTATCAAAACACAGCCAGAGTATCAAACAGCCAAAGTGCCGAAGCGCAGCCGGAGTGCCGAAACGCGGCCAGAGTGCCAAAACACGGCCAGAGTGCCAAAACACATCCAAAGTACTAAGGTTCTTCTCAGCAAAAGACCGATCATAAAAATTTGACTCAAGTTCCATAAAAGCAGATGCTGGCCAGAGAATGACACTCCTCACTCAGTTATTTCACTCTTATTTCAATCTCGACGACCTTATCATGTTTTCCAGAGGAAACAGTGGAGGGAGGAGAGGGTAATCTTCCTCGGGTAATTTATTTACTGCAGAGATACAGATAAAGAGAGCAAGTCGTAATGATGAAGTGATTAGTACGAAACGAAAGTTCCTGAGTATGGTAACAATACAAACTTCAATCAACTTCTGAACAGGGAAAGATAAACATGCATATAAACTAATGCAATTTTTAAAACAAATATTATATTCAGATTATTTGTCAAATATAAAGAAAATTTACAAAAGCAGATTAGAATCACACCATAAAAAAAATCACATGAAAATGACGACAATATAGGATAATGTTTATTAAGATAAAAACAGCTATATTACCCTTGTGAATTTAGCGCTTATTTATGATGATAATGGCAAAAATATTAAAATAAATCTTCGCTCTTCTGTAGAGCTTTACATGACTTGATGAAGCTCTACACAGAGAGAATCTATATCCCAACTGGAGCTTCACCCACAATATAAAAGAAAATTTTCAGGGAAAAGTTACAACAAAAAATACGAACGTTTATTAAAATTCGCCAAGTGATATGAAAAATAATAAATTTCGTAATATATATATAATTAATAATTATATAATATAATATATATATAAAATTTATATAAAAAAATATAAATTTTTAAATATATATATATATATATATATATATATATATATATATATATATATATATATATATGTCGTGCCGAATAGGTAAAACTTGCATATTTTAGCTTAAATAGCAACGCTCTTCTTGCCGAATAAGGCAAGCGAAAATTTGTGTATGCAGTAATTTTGCAAAAATCATTCTGAACCTAACGAAAAGAAATATATTTCATTGTGTTGTTTGTTTATTATTAAATTATTGTAAACTTATCTAAAGTATATTTACTTGAATTAGGCTAAATTAAATTGCGTTTGTTATAATAAAGTTAGGTAAGTTTTCTAAGGTTATTTCGGTACAAAATTATTAATTATTACATTAACATAAATGAAAAAAATGTATCTTTAAACGTATAAGGGAAAATTTTAGAAAGGACTTAATTATAAATGAGTTCTTCCTAATTGACCAATTTTCCTATTCGGCACGACACACACACACACACACACACACACACACACACACACACACACATATATATATATATATATATATATATATATATATATATATATATATATATATATATATATATAAATAAATGTCTTCATCGTCAGTAGAAACAGGGGGTCGCTGACAAGAGCCAGCGCTATGGAAACAAAATTTTGTGGCTTCAGAACCAAAATATACCAACAAACGAATTGTGAGAATATATACGCGGGTTTTCAATATTTTCTTTTTTTTTAAATTTCTCTTCTATTTAAGATCTACATTTCTATAAGAAAACATATTTGATTTTTTTTCAGAAACTTCTAATTTGAAAAAGATAATGAAAAAATTGGGAAATGGGCTCCTACACAGCCCAAATTCAATGCAAAAATACTTTCATTTAAGATACCTCAGCGTCAGTAGACACGGAGGGTTGGCGGCCGTCGAGAGCCAGTGCTCAGGAAACACCCTTATTACCAAGACCCTTAACACTGACGATGGAAACTCCGTTGATTGGGGGGCCTCCACCGCACCTGAATCATTAATACCTTACAGAACTACCCGAGGCTGGCAGACTCTGACCTGTTAACTGGTGGCCAGTCGTGTCATCGTCTTCAAGGAGTGATCCGGGAGGCTGGCGATGACCTGATTCAAGGAACTAGATCTACCCCTCATTTTCTATGTCACACTCGTAATGCGTGACAGTAGTACCTCCCTGGATGTTGCTTTCTACCATCCCATATATCACAGTGGTTATAATGATAACCATAATTTTTTAACTGGGTGGACTGGTAAGCCAGCGGAAGGCCTCGGCCAGATGACCAAAGCTCCAGGAAACACGTCCTGTTTCCTGATAAATCTTACGTAATCTAACCTACCAACTTTCTACCTATTATTATTATTATTATTATTATTATTATTATTATTATTATTATTATTATTATTATTAGTGAAGGTCGTTCAACCTATTATAAGCGTGACTCACAAATTAAATAGATAATATCGCATATTTATATGAAGCGTTAAACCCGTGTGCGTCATTCAAGAACAAGGAGAGTAGCGGCTCGATCCTCCTTCCTCCAGCAGCGAGAGAAACAACTCTTGAAGACAGTAACCTTCAGGATTAACATTATCTGGAAAGATGTTTCCGGTTAATTTAAATAATGGAGTCTGAGCTGGGGTCGGGGTGGAGACGTCTTCAAGTACTGGTTGATGTGGTTGGTGGTGGTGTGTTTGTTGAGTGGTTGTGAATGCTGGTAGGTATAGACGTGTTGCATGTTTAAGTGGTTGGTGTTGCAACTTTCTAATGGGGTTTGTGTTCTGATTTTCTTGTAAGCTGGTTCGCCACACACACCAGACACACCTGCGTGGCACATGTATTAATGTTGGTAGAATTACACAAGTGCAACTAATGTGACATTTTATTGAAGTAACGTTTCGCTCTCCAGGAGCTTTATGAAGACGTTACGGCTTGATAAAATGGCACTTTCTGAAGATTCACCAGACAAACCTGCGTGGCACTTGCTGAAGATTCACCAGACAAACCTACGTGGCACTTGCTAAAGATTCACCAGACACACCTGCGTGGCACTTGCTGAAGATTCACCAGACACACCTGCGTGGCACTTGCTGAAGATTCACCAGACACACCTGCGTGGCACTTGCTGAAGATTCACCAGACACACCTGCGTGGCACTTGCTGAAGATTCGAGTACCATTTGATGGGAGAAAACGTGTGTTAACAAGCATATGTCGGGTTTTTTTTTTCTTAAAAATACCAACAATCTGATGAATTAGGCAATTATATGACACTTGGATATCTTCATTTTGAAAACGTTTAGCCAAATATAGAATTACGGTGAATTACAGTGGAATCTTCAAAGAATTACGGTGAACTACAGTGGAATCTTCAGAGAATTACGGTGAACTACAGTGGAATCTTAAAAAAATTACGGTGAATTACAGTGGAATCTTCAGAAAATACGCACATCCTCATGAGCACTGGCTCGGGTTCAGAAATTGAAGTCCTGCTTCACAAACCTATTAGAAGTTTGTGAAAGGCTAAAGGAGACTGACTGTAAGTAATGCTCTTCCGGAAGCCCTTTGACAGAGTAGCATTCATATGAGGTCAAGGATTGAGCCGCGGAGGCGTTGACCCCCGGAACACCCTCCAGGTTGACCCTCCAGATATACTCAAGAGTAGGGGGAGGGGAGGTTGGCATGCCAGACAGAGTAAACATATATGCAAAGGAATATAAAGGAATGTGTTAGAGGCAGAGGGCCAAAAGTTACGGCAATGTCACACTTAGGTAAAAATGTGAATATAAAGATAAATGTTGAGTCTTTAAATAAAAAATGTATATACCACTATGATCTAATTTCACCAAAGCAGTTAGAACAAAATTCCTTAAAAACCTCGTCACATCACACACAAACACGTTGGGCCAGGAGCTGTGAATCGACCCCTGCAATTACATATATGGGAACACAAATAGATCAGTACACACACACACCTTTCAGGACACAAAGTCACAAATAGTAACACTCTTATTGAGAAATCAATATAAACACATTGTTGAGGATATATAAACAGAGGTATATATCCCTCTTATAGAGGGATAGGTTTCAAACCTCATTAACCAGTCAATAAAAACATAATAAACATGACCACCGTCTTCCTTCACAGTAAGAGAAGTGACTTTTACTGTTATATCTCACAAAATAGTCAGAAATTACATATACTTTGTAAGCAAAAGTTGACCGCCAAGGCATCATATATTTCAAGGTAAATGGCCTCTGATTCACATTAATGCCCCTCGACGGTAATTTTAATACCTGAGCTTTCAATATGAAGTGTATTTCTGGCACTGTGTGAGAAATGACGATGTTTGTGGTGGTGGTGTTTGTCGTTGTGGTGGTGTTTGTGGTTGTGGTGGTGTTTGTTGGTGGTGGTGGTGTTTGTGGTGGTGGTGGTGGTGGTGTTTGTGGTGGTGTTGGTGTTTGTGGTGGTGACTGTGGTGGCGATTCTTTTTTATGATTATGGTGATGGTTATAATGATGTTTGCGGCTATGTTTGTTAGGATGTTTTTTTGGTGATGATAATGTTGTGATGTTAATGGTGATGATGGTGAGTGTGGTTGTTTGTATTAATGATTATTGTCTTAATGATGCTTGTTTATTTGCAACATTTGTGGTGAAAATCAAGGCGGGATGTCCAGAACCTCCTGCGTTTATCATGTTTATGATATTTAAAGGGAATTTCATAAATTGTCTTACATTTGTTATTTTAAAATTCGTGTTCCCCTGTGTCTGCACATCTACGATAATGCTGCTGAATTGTACGATAGATCTGGATGTCTGCCGACCGTCGCTGCTGCAGTGTCAGCTGCACTGGTGATGTTTACATTCCCCTTTATTTGTGGCTGTTGAAGGGTTCAATTCGTAGCTCCTGGCCCCTCTATCGTAATCTCCGTGCCTGACAACTGGTGGAGTATACGCCTGATGCTACCATGGACCCCAGTTTGATTCGCCATTCATTCCTCTGTCCATTAAATAATTACGTCTCATCTTTCCTTTATGGATCATATATCTGTGTTACTCTTGTCGACGCTTCTTCAAGTAACTGTTGCTTAGTATCGCTCTGTTCGTCGTTTTACCGACGGAGAAACTATTCTGTGATAACTCCATAACTCACGAAATCGTAAAAACACGATTGAAAGCAAATATATATCTACTTGGACGAATCTTATTGTAGCCAGCTGGCTGAGTGGTTTACGCACTGGCCTAGAGTTTTACGACTCCTTCGCCATGGGTTCAGACCCCGTCCGTTCCGTGGTTCATTCTGTGTGATAATTGTGTACAAACTCTCTCTCTATCACAGCCCTTCGCAGAAATCAGCCTATTAATTAGGTCGCATGAAAACACATGAGCTCACTTTAGGGTACATAGTGACCCATGGAAATAGAGAAGCTAACATTAGCTGAAATGAATCCACATGAGCTTACATGCTCAAATAAGATCCCATGCGCTTATGAGAACCCATATGCGTTCAAATGAACCCAGATAGGCTGATATGAGCCAACAAGGCCTCACAAGAGCGACACTAGCTCATATGATCTCATTTGAGCTCACCGGAACACCCGAGAGGTCACATGAGCCTAGACGAAACCCACGTGAACCCACATGGGCTCTCATGAGCCCACAAGAGCTTATACGATCTCACCTGAACCCCATCCCCCCACATCTACCATCACGACCTCAGAGACTGTGCTCTCGCCCCACCATCAACTATCAATTTCCACCGTAATGAACGGCCTGCATTACTCGATGACTCTATATTGGTATTCCGCTTCCATTAGATTAATTGAGCCCCCGTGCTCTATAAAAGCTCTGTGATATTGGTAAACTTAATCAAAGCTTCACGAGGAAGGTAAGGACAATTACCTCGCACTTAGATGTGATCATGTTGTAATCATGTTTTAATAGTTTTATAATCATGTTGTGATCATGTTTTATTCATGTAATGTAATGTTTTAATGGTGTTACAATTGCAGTATAATCGTGTTGTGCTATTATTGTATACAGGTTATGATCGTATTGTAATAATGCAATCGCGTTATGATCGTGTTGTATGCATATTAACTCTGTTGTCAGGGTTTAATCGTGTTGAAGTCACGTTGCAGTAAAGTTGTGCCGAACTGAAGAACAATTCGGAAAAGAGAAGGCGAAGAAAAAGCGTCGTTCAGAACAACAAAAAGGGCCATGAAATGCTCTGCATCACTTTTCTTGGGACATTTCGCTCTGCTTAGAACGTTATCAAGCCATAACGTGATGGGCGTTTCGCTTATTTTTATCCTACACTCTAGTAGCTATACTGCTATATAGTATATAGTATATGAGAATGAATTTGTCCTTACGAACTTGAATATATCGTGGGGGAAACATTCCAGGTAGCTTTCATTGGGAAAGCTGAAACATCATGTTTGTGTAGCTGATTTGCATGTGTTGATGCTATTATTATTATTATTATTATTATTATTATTATTATTATTATTATTAGGGATTGTCAGAGAGCATGCATAGTTCCTATGTATAAGGGAAAAGTGGATAAAAGAAAGTGTAGGTATTATAGGTAAATAATCCTGCTGAATATACCAGGTAAAGTGTATGGTAGAGGTATTATTTAAAGAACTAATAGTAAGACAGAGTGGAAAATTGCGGAAGAACAAAGAGGTTTTGGGAAGGGTAGGAAATATGTAGACCAGGTGTTTACATTGAAGCATATAAGTGAACAATATTTAGATAAAGATAAGGAATTTTTCATTGCATTTATGGATTTAGAAGAGGCATATGATGGGATGGATAGGAGAACAATGTGGAAGATGCTGCACATGTATGGAATAGGTGTTAGGTTAATTAAAGCAGTACAGAGTTCTTTATATGGATAGCAAGGCTCAGGTTAGGGTATATAGGAAGATTAATCTCCAGTAAAAGTAGACTTTAGACAGGGGATGTGATGAGGTTTTAAAAGAAGAGAATGCCAGGGTATTGATGAGAGGTGTGGGATTAAAAGATAATGAATCTAATACAAAGTGGGAGTTGCCACAGTTGTTTTTGCCGATGACACTGTGCTTTTGGAAGATTCTGAAGAGAAGTTGCGAAGGTTGATAAACGAATTGTGAAGGGTATTTAAAAGAAGAACATTAAAAGGAACATAAGAAAAAGCAAGGTCATAAAAGTATTTAAAAAATCTAGACAGTGAAAGATTGGATATCGGATTGGGGAGAGGGAGAATGAAGGAAGTAAATGTATTCAGATATTCGGGAGTGGACCCGTCGGTGATATGAGGTCACCAATAGAATTCATTAAGGAAAAAGGTTGATGGTGCATCGAGGCATCTGTGGAGATGATCAACTTTATCCATGGGATAAAAAGGAAGAATGTATCAGAATATAGAGGAACTAAAACTGTTGTATGGGTGTGAAGCATAGGTTGTAAATGTTGCAGCATAGAGGAGTCTGGAGGCAATGGAGATGTGTCCGAGGGCACTGTGTGATGTATATATTATTGCAAGGAAGTGTGGGGTTAAAAAAAAAGAGTATTATTCAGTGGGGGGGGGGGCTGAGGAGGGATTGTTGAGGTGGTTTAGACATTTAGAGAAGCTGGAGAAAGAATAGGATGACCAGAAGGGCGTATAAATCTGGGATGGAGGGAAGGAACGGTAGGGATCGTCCTTGGAAAGGCTAAGGGAGAATGGTAAAGGAAGGTTTGAATGCTATGGGCTTGGACTTTCAATAAGCTTGTGTGAGCATGTTAAGAGTATACCTGTAGAGGGTTTCGGGAGTCAACGAACCCGCGGCCCGGTCTGAGACCAGAGGTAAGTGTTTTTTTAATGGTTTGAAGTTCTGTTGAAGTGTGAGAAACGTAGCGTTTATGAAGAAACTCAGGAAAATTTGAGGTGAGACGTAGAGTGTTCTAAAGGAATATGTTGCACTTTGGAGGTTCATCTGAACTGTGATGTCAGCGAGCTTCTGGCAAAAACGTGATTTAACGAATGACAGTGAAAGTGTTTTGTTCATCGGGTTACCCTACCTCGGTGGGTAGGGTCCAAGGAAGTGTTGGAGGGAATCACTTTCCCTGAATCAAGAGCCATTCATCATCAAGTTCCCTCATCTCCTCTGACTAAGAAATCGACTCAAAAAAAAAAAATCCCTTAACCAAAAAAAAAAAAAAAAAAGAGACGTCAAGCCTCGTGTATACATTATTATACATATGAAGGAAAATGAATTACACGTTAAAAAACAATACCGTTCCACTTTCAGTTTTCATGTATCTAATAAACAGGAAAGGCAAGAAAAATTGGGTGACCATTGGAGTTGTATACGTACACACACAGATCAGTGCTGCCCTATTCACGCGCCAGAGCAAAACTACAGCATCATTATGGAGAATAAACACCGGTAACACCCGCCGTTGGCTCGCCCGCTATTAGCTTGGCGAAACGTGCCATTGTTGCACTAGCGCTAAACTGCCAGCGAGTATTTTTTTTAGGGACGTTCACGTTGACCGAAATAGATGCGCCGTACCAAGCGAGCTCTCCTGGATTTAATTCTGAGCCGCTGATTGACTACCTGGATCTGTTGACTACTGAAATTTGTTGACTACGGAGAGCCATTGTCCACGTTCAGCCATAGGCCCCAGGCAGCCTATGACTACTAGGACATTTCTGTCTATGTTAGCTATACACCACTGGGACATATTGACTCCAGGGACACTACTGACCCCAATGTCGACTAGAAGAACTGAACTTAACGACCTACGACAACGGAAGAACCGAAGGAGGGCATAACTGATATATACAAAATTCTCCGAAGATTTAACATGTGAATATTGACAGACCGTATGAGACCCGAAGCTCGAGGGCAAGGAGGACATAACTGGAAGCTAAAATCACAGGGATGCTGGAAAATGATTCTTCAGCGTCGGGGCGATAAACAAGTGAAACGAGCTGGGTGAGGAAGTGGTAAACTCTGTATGCCTCTTCAAGATTAGACATTACAGGCCAAGAACAAATAATACCAGTCGATTGTAAGTTAAGAGGCGGGGGCCGGGAGCTGAGAACCGATCCTCGAAAGTGCAAATTAGTTAGTACACAAACGCACTTGGGCACATTCACACACTGCTCCCATCTTTTGTTATTGATGTAAAATATTCTTAACTTGTGCTTAAAGAAATAATAATAGCAGCGGTGTAAAGACGAGAGAGTGTGTGTGTAAGAGTCAGTACAGTCTACAAGAGTGTGTAAGAGTTAGTACAATGTACACCAGGAGATACTTTATGAATTGTGGACACCACCTACTTTTAACATCTACAATATACCTTAAACTCATCTTTCCCAGCTGATTTAGGTACTCCCTATCATTCTACCCACTGCCTCAGGCACTTCACCCCACTCACATCTGGCTCTTCCTTATTCCTACACGTTATGCATCAAGGTTCATTACAGGAACTCGCTGCCGTCCTCAAAATATTCTCATCATCCCAGTACCTCCTCCTCCTCCTCCTCCTTCTCCTTCTCCTCTTCCCAATAGAACATCTCCCATCTTTTGTTTTAAACTGCCGAGTCTATTTCTTCTCTAGGCTTTCTGGACTTAATTTCGCTCTGATATTAATGATTCATAATAATTCACACACACGGACCAAATGAATGAATGTGTGTGTATATTTATGTCGTGCTGAATAAGTAAAACTAGTCAATTAACAAGAGCTCATTTAAAATTAAGTATTTTCTAAAATTTTCTCTTATACGTTTAAAGATATATTTTTTTCATGTATGTTAATGTAAAAATGAATAATTTGTACCAAAAGAACCTTAGAAAACTTACCTATCCTTATTATAACAAGCGCAATTTAATTTAGCCTAATCCAACTAAATATATTTTAGATAAGTTTACAATAATTTAATAATAAACACAATGAAATATATTTTTTTAGTTAGGTTCAGAATGATTTTTGAGAAATTATTGCATACACAAATTTTCGCTTGCCTTATTAGGCAAGAATAGCGTTGCTATTTAAGCCAAAATAGCAAGTTTTACCTATTCGGCACGACAATATATATATATATATATATATATATATATATATATATATATATATATATATATATATATATATATATATATATATATATATATATATATATATATGCATTACCTCTTTTATCACTACAAAGATATTTTTCGAATGTACTCTGAATATTGGTCTTTTTCAATCTTTTTCCAAATATTTTGCACGGAGCGTTTTCTATATTCCAGCTCTGAAAGCCTCTGTCTCTACCGCCAGAAAGAGAGAGAGAGAGAGAGAGAGAGAAACTGAGATTGAGATTTAAAAAAATATGATTCTGAATAATGTCTCCAAGTAAATGATTAAGAGGTGAATACCTCAGCATGATTATCAAAAAGTAAGGTTACTCTCGTAAAAATACTTCACTTAAATAATATGTGATTCTGAGACTCTGTATTATGATGTAAAAAATAATACAATAAAGTTGGCAGACGAGCTTGCGACAGCTTACATGTGTTTCAAGAACCTGCCAGTGCGAGTGAACCTTCTCTTTATATACAACAATAAACACAGGTGTGTGCAGGTTAAACATGGAAAAATAATCTTGGCTTGCAGGTAGCATCAGCTGTTGCAGGTGTTGAACAGTCAAGCAGGGTAGAAGCATTTCTTGTATTAACTATTAAAATTACCTCTTCGGTAAGCGGAATATTAGTCAGTTTCATTCTATAATAGACGTGAGATGTTTAAACTTATTATTTCTTTTATAAAGAGGTTCAGAAAAATAGTCTGGATTTATTTTTATTGAAAATATTACTGATATATATATATATATATATATATATATATATATGTCGTGCCGATTAGGTAAAACTGGTCAATTAGCAAGAACTCATTTAAAATTAAGTCCATTCTAAAAATTTCTCTTATACGTTTAAAGATATATTTTTTCATTTATGTTAATGTAAGAATTTAAAATTTTGTACCAAGAGAAACTTTGAAAACCTACCTAACCTTATTACAACAAGCGCCATTTAATTTAGCCTAACCCAACTAAATATATTTTAGATACGTTAACATTAATTTATTAATAAACAAACACAATGATATATATTTTTTTCGTTATGTTCAGAATGATTTTGGCGAAATTATTGCATACACAAATTTTCACTTGTCATATATGGCAAGAAGAGCGTTGCTATTTAAGCCAAAATCGCAAGTTTTACTAATCGGCACGACATATATATATATATATATATATATATATATATGTCGTGCCGATTAGGTAAAACTGGTCAATTAGCAAGAACTCATTTAAAATTAAGTCCTTTCTAAAATTTTCTCTTATACGTTTAAAGATATATTTTTTTCATTTATGTTAATGTAAAAATTTATAATTTTGTACCAACAGAAACTTTGAAAAACTACCTAACCTTATTACAACAAGCGCAATTTAATTTAGCCTAACCCTTATAACCATAATAGTTAGACTGTTGGGTTTAGTCCTGACTCTTTCTCTTCTACTTAAGCTCTTCCTCTCACCGGCTATTCTTCTTCTGTCCCCACTTCCCCCTCGCCCCTAGTGGGTCCTTACCTGAGAGTCTGAACTAACTAACTAATTTAGCCTAACCCAACTAAATATATTTTAGATACGTTAACATTAATTTAATAATAAACAAGCACAATGAAATATATTTTTTTCGTTATGTTCAGAATGATTTTGGCGAAATTATTGCATACACAAATTTCCACTTGTCTTATATGGCAAGGTGAGCGTTGCTATTTAAGCCAAAATCGCAAGTTTTACCTAATATGCGTTTAAAAAGTAGTTAGACTGTTGGGTTTAGTCCTGACTCTTTCTCTTCTACTTAAGCTCTTCCTCTCACCGGCTATTCTTCGTCTGTCCCCACTTCCCTCGCCCCTAGTGGGTCCTTACCTGAGAGTCTGAACTAACGAACTTACCTAATCGGCACGACATATATATATATATATATATATATATATATATATATATATATATATATATATATATATATATATATATATATATATATATATATATATATATGCAAAAGGATCACAGTAAACAGGTGATATCAAAATATGCAAGACAACCACTATGAAAAATAAAGGAATTCCAAGCGCTTTCGTGACTACTCACATTATCAAGGAACTATGATAAGTGGTTGTCTTGATATATATATATATATATATATATATATATATATATATATATATATATATATATATATATATATATATATATATATATATAATATATATATATATATATTATGTTTTATGCGAACTTCTCCTGACTAGATTTTTAGTTTCCATACAGGAAATTAAGTTGCAGAATTTGTTTATTACCATCTGCCTTATACAATTAATTTTTTACCTCATGGACACAGTTCCGGGTTTTTGTGAATATAAAAGAGCTTCTGCGAATTAAAAAAAAATTGAAAACCTCTTGTCTAGAAGACTGATATTTCAGGTCAGACTTGAGTAAGAACCAAGATAAGATTGTTGCTACTGTCAGAAACTTTGTTGTTAAAGTTTTCATTGATATAATGAGAATTTATGGCCCTGTGTCAGCATCCTCGTGTGACTGTGTTTGAAGATTCACTAAAAATCTTTAATGAAAAAAAACACGAAATTTCCTCGTACATATCCCCAGTCTGTTACAAAAATCCCCATAGCACATAACATCGTCATTGCATTATCGTGCCATTCAATTTATATCTGAGAATGGAAGGAATCTCCATGAAATTTCACATTTACTGCCATTTTACTGGCACTGTGGGTGAAGGAGGTGGTGGTAAAATTTCACGAACACTTGACGAATATTGATCATGTTTGCTGGAGTCTTGTGGACAAGTCAGCTTGTGTTTACACTTGAACATCGGGGGGACAGTATGTGTTGTAGGCAACTTTAAGCGATATTATGTTGCCTCGTAGCTCAGTGCTTGGACCATCGGCCAAGCACTGAGAGTTGCCCGTTCGTCTCACTTCGCCGAGACGTACGGGCAGTTCTCCTAACATCTGGTTAGGTTCGGTAAGGTTTGTCAGGAAACAGGACAAGTGTTTCCTGACGCGAGTCTTAGTTATATGATGACCCGAAGCTAGAGTTTTCGGTCATCTGACCGAGGCCTTCTACTGGCTAACCGGTCCACCCATTCAAAAATTATAACCTCTGGTGTCCCTCATCATTTAACAGTAAATACACACTTATAATTTAATTTCAGCTATAGGTCGAATCCTAAGGAAGAAACATAAGGACTCCAGTGAAAATAAACCTCATATTCTTGGCTCATCTGGAATATCCTGGGCTAACAGCCCTCCAAGATTAATAGTCTTTATACGGTCATCTAATATAATATGCCCTCACAGAACTGAAATATAGGGAAAGGGGAAGCTATGTTGGATTTTCATAAAGTGTAGAACAGGATCCAGCTATGTTATCCTAGGAAATCCGCTGCAAAAGGTTCAGTAAATTTTAGTTATGCTCTACAACAACATTAAAGTAGAAGTGTTAGACCTCTGTTACTGTATGCGATGGATAAAAATTACACGCCCTCGCGACTGGGCGAAACACCACGATCAGGCAACTGCACAACACTGCCACAAGTTCACGAGGCTACACGACCACGAGGCTACACGACCACGAGGCTACACGACCACGAGGCTACACGACCACGAGGCTACACGACCACGAGGCTACACGACCACAGGCTACGACCACGAGGCTACACGACCACGAGGCTACACGACCACGAGGCTACACGACCACGAGGCTACACGACCACGAGGCTACACGACCACGAGGCTACACGACCACGAGGCTACACGACCACGAGGCTACACGACCACGAGGCTACACGACCACGAGGCTACACGACCACGAGGCTACACGACCACGAGGCTACACGACCACGAGGCTACACGACCACGAGGCTACACGACCACGAGGCTACACGACCACGAGGCTACACGACCACGAGGCTACACGACCACGAGGCTGCACGACTATACCACTAAACGACCACAAGGCTACACGACAACACTATACGACCACGAGGCTACGCGACAGTACCAATACACGACCACGAAGCTACACGACGACACCACTACACGACCACGAGGCTACACGACAACAACGCTACACAACCAGACGACTACACATCACCATGCACAACCATTTGACGATGGGGAGAAAAGATCTGCTAAGAAATGGAATTTCAAAAGTGAGAAAATTAAATTTCACTCAAGGAGAAGCATCTTCGATTATAAACAGTAGGTGAGACTCGACTCCCACAAACAATTGGCGAATATACACATACACACACACATCTCAACAAGAAATCGCTCAGGACCCTGTACACTGTGTATGTCAGGCCTATATTGGAGTATGCAGCACCAGTTTGGAACCCACACCTAACCAAGCATGTAAGGAAATTAGAGAAAGCGCAAAGATTTGCAACAAGACTAGTCCCGGAGCAAAGGGGCATGTCCTACGAGGAGAGGTTAAGGGAAATCGAACTGACGACACTGGAGGACAGGAGAGATAGGGTGGACATGATAACGACATATAAAATACTGAGAGGAATCGACAAGGTGGACAGAGACAAGATGTTCCAGAGATGGGACACAGCAACAAGGGGTCCCAATTGGAAGTTGAAGACTCCGATGAATCACAGGGATGTTAGGAAGCATTTCTTCAGTCACAGAGTTGACAGGAAGTGGAATAGTTTGGGAAGTGATGTAGTGGAGGCAGGATCCATACATAGCTATAAGAAGAGGTATGATCAAGCTCATGGAGCAGGAAGAGTGACCTAGTAGCGACCAGTGAAGAGGCGGGGCCAGGAGCTGTGAATCGACCCCTGCAACCACAACTAGGCGAGTACAACTAGGTGAGTACACACGCACACACAGGCAGGAACACGAGAGAAAGCAGGATTAGCAGGGATGAGGACAGCATCCATCTTGAGGAAAAATACATGAGGCAGATTTTGCTTGTGCTGCGGGAAGTAAGCAGGTCCGCCTAGCAGGTCGAGTTCTGCTTAAGTAAGATGGTCACATGGGAAGTAGGAATGAGATCCAAGGCAGAGGGGAATACCCATCATGAACAGTGGGAAATTTTTTTTCGTTTATTTACTAACATTATGCAATGAATCCTATATAATTAATACATTCTGAGAACAGAAGGTAGTTATGGTTCATAGTTATTTTCCAACCAACAGGATGGGATGCAAACATAAGGTATTGAAACAAGTCAGCCTGAGCGTGGTGAGCGTAGTTCCACTGTGGGTTTAGTTATTATGAGTGATTTAAAGAGTTATCATTTCCCTGTCCATCTCAGAAGATGGACAGGGAAATATAGCAATGTTAACATATTACGAGAGTAGGTCAGGAATTAAGAATAGGACAGTGTCTAAAATATTCCTTTCAACTTTTCTGTATTAAAATAGTAATATGAAAATATCGTTTTCTGCATATGACATCTGAACTATTAGAAAGTTTTTTATATAACTTCCCAGTTGCCTAATTTATGCAGCCTCATCATGTGCTCCTCTCGTGGTCCGAAACTAATCTAATCATAACTCTATTTCATTCCACATATTGACTAAGATATCCAGTGTGACTTTACGTCTGCCATCATTTATTTTCAGCACGGAGTGTTCTTATGTCAACTTCATCAAAAACGCTCCAGACGTGATATCACGGGAGTGTGTATGGGGAAGGGGGGAGTGGGGGGAGAGGGCAATCTTCATCCCCTCCCATTTTACAAGGTATTTCCCACCTCCAAATCTCAGGCTGTACTAGTCAGTTTCTCAGAATCTGTGCGTGTACGTCACGTTGCTCACACTGCAGCTGCACGTCAAGTTCTCAAAACCACTCGCTTCCTCTCACTCGGCTTGAACACGCTAGCACATGAGGAATATGTCATAATGTCCTGTCTGGAACAATTCACAACTATCCGACGCTAGTTGTGAATTGTCGTCTAAACTTTCCTCTAAGTTTGTGAGTTGTAAAGGCTCACACAGGCCTACTGGATCTTCGTGTGAGAGTTGTAGGTCCCAGGCCTACTGATCGTTGAGTTGTAAAGGCTCACACAGGCCTACTGGATCTTCGTGTGAGAGTTGTAAAGGCTCACACAGGCCTACTGGATCTTCGTGTGAGAGTTGTAAAGGCTCACACAGGCCTACTGGATCTTCGTGTGAGAGTTGTACAGGCTCACACAGGCCTACTGGATCTTCGTGTGAGAGTTGTAAAGGCTCACACAGGCGTACTGGATCTTCGTGTGAGAGTTGCTACAGTAGGACTTATTCGCACAGGCCTACTGGATCTTCGTGTGAGAGTTGTACAGGCTCACACAGGCCTACTGGATCTTCGTGAGAGAGTTGTAAAGGCTCACACAGGCCTACTGGATCTTCGTGTGAGAGTTGTACAGGCTCACACAGGCCTACTGGATCTTCGTGAGAGAGTTGTACAGGCTCACACAGGCCTACTGGATCTTCGTGTGAAATATTTTTCTGAAACTCAGGTAGAATACGACCGTAACAAAGTAGAAGTCTTATGTGATGATAACGCCTACACTAATTACGTGGGGTAAAGATGGGAGGGATTAATATTTTTAAGAAGCTTAATACTTCCTTGGATAGATATTTTCTTTGGGAGTGGATGTGGACACTCACATTGTACACAGTGCATGTCAGTCGTGAAATGGATGTGGAACCTAAGGAGTCTGAGTCTGCCGGGATTGTCTAATTATTGAACCTTAAAGCATCGATTTGACGATTATCTGTAGTTGTTCTGCCAGAGTAAAAAAATTACAATAATTTTGTCGAGATTAGCCACATCCGGTTTTTATGATGCGTTAGTAATATGTGTTCAACATTGATCATGGCTAATGAAACTATTTTATCAAAATTTCATAATTCCAAAATCAAATTATTTTTTTTAGTCAAGATGCGCATCCTGGTCAAGTGAAAGAAACCGAAAATCCATCTGTCAACTCTTTTTGAAAACCTATACTGACCATCCTGGCTGAACGTTGTACACTGTCAAGCAACGGCGTTCCACCAAGTTGTTCATGGAATAGAGTAGAAGTATTTCAGGTGTCCAAGTTTTGACAGCTGTCGGTCAACTTAATTATATATATATATAATTAATTATATATATATGTATATATATATATATATATATATATATATATATATATATATATATATATATATATATATATATATATATATATATATATATATATATATATATATATATATATATATATATATATTATATATATTTCATACATACATATTCTGTGGCAAACCTCATTTGTGAATTTCAGTTTTTTTCGTTCAAAATATTTTGAGGAAATTACAGGGGGAAAATGGTTAAAATTTTTTCAATAAACAAAAAAGAAAAGGTAAATTTATTTTAAAGTTGTAACCAATTTCCTATTGAGTGTGAGTGATTCTCGTAGTCAGGGACCAAGGACTCATTCATGGCGGGCCAGCTTTCTCCCCAACTCGAGAAAGTCTCGTCCCTGCAGGTTTGATAGTGTATAATTTGAGAATTTATCTTTACTTCGAAGTCTTATTATTAATGGTATAGAAACCCGTGAAGACACACGTGCCGCACATGGAAGTCTATACAGTAGCTTAAGATAGTAAAGTGTTCAACATGTCTTATTCATTTTACATCCTAGACAGCTGGTAAAAACACACACACAAATGCCACCTTTATTTGCGGTGTTTTTCCCACGTGGTAGGTTTTTCCAGGTGATGTCCAAGATTTTATGTTTGTGACTTGAAAAAGCCCACTGCGTGGTCGAAACGATGTCAGTAAAGGATCGTATTTTATAGCATTTGTGTCTGTCTTCATCGTGTCGACTTCTTTTTTACCATTTCTCTCCAGTGAAGTCTTGTGTTTAATGGTAATAAAGATCATTAGCAAACCAACTATTGTATGACACAACTTTCACAGTCTACCACTTTCTTCTTTCCTTGTGAAAATGCTTGCATGATGTATTGGAATCGAGTATTGTGTCAAAGAAGCTCTAAGCTCGTACGGAGTCGTACAGCAGCACCTTGGGAGTGTTGCAGGCTCAGTCATCTGTCCCAAAAAAAGCGAGACAGACATACTACTTACTCGTAATGTTCTTACTAGACTTTAAGGAAACCTGACTGGGAGACGCACCTCTGTGCTACCTGGAAAAAAAGTCAGTAAATGAATATATTCAGCAATATATATATATATATATATATATATATATATATATATATATATATATATATATTCATTTGCTTACTTTTTTATATATCTTAGGGAATAATATCCACATCCATATTTTACACTATAATGAGACATCAGCAGTTATATTCAGAAATCCTTCAAGGGTATATTGATGCTTGATGAAGGGCTCTTGAGGCAAGGGATTGGAGTTATTCTCCCCGGCCATGCATGGAGGGATCTGTATAGCCCCTAGAGGTTAGTGCTTCCCATTACTGCAGTTATATAGTTCGATGTTTGGACTCGTAGAGTGGGCTAATAACATGAGTATGAACCTGGAGGTCACCAGCATATACGTGCGACAGCTCAACTACATTATCGATGCATGAAAGAATAAGTATATCGTTACCGATATAACGAATGTTTCGGTTCGTGCTGGAGCAGCCGACGCGGCGGTTCCTGTTAGAACATAGAACATGAGCGTTGAACACTGACGCAGGCCTTTGGCTCCATCCTAGACTGGTCCTTCAGATTCCATGCCACCTAACAGAAGTATTTGATTCAACCTTAATCCCTTTCAATGCTACGCCAAAAATGACTTTGATAGATTTTATTTACTCATGTGAATTACATCCAAATCAAGTCCCTTCACTCATAGAATTTACCAAACGTAATTTAAAACGATAACAGGGTCGCATTCGCTTCTGACCCTACTACAACTTTCCAACATCCATCTGCCCTATTTCCCAAACCACATATTTCCTATATCCTTTCTAAATCTAAACTTATCTAACTTGAATCCATTATTGCGGGTTCTCTCTTGGAGAGATACCCTCAAGACCTTATTTATATCCCCTTTGTTAATACCCATTTTCCACTTGTATACCTCGATCATGTCTCCCCTCATTCTACGTCTTACAAGTGAATGTAATTTAAGGGTCCTTAATCTTTCTTCGTAAGGAAGATTTCTAATGCTATGTATTAATTTAGTCATTCTACGCTGAATGTTTTCTAACGTTGCTATGGTCTGTCTTGATCCAGCTGACGCTATGGTCCATCTTGATCCAGCTGACGCTATGGTCCGTCTTAATCCAGCTGACGCTATGGTCCGTCTTTGGCCAGCCGTCGCTGCGATCTTTCTTGGACTGGTCTTCGAGACGCTTCGTCTTGGACCAGCCGTAGCGGCGGTCCATCTTGGACCAACCATCACGACGGTTCGTTTTGGACCAGCCGTCGCGACTTGATGAAAATCAAGCCCGGTCCAAAACACCTGACTTTCGACAGCAATTTACGGATTAGTCTGTGAACCTGTACATCCATATAGCAAGTCACCAACACATACAATAGCAATTACGCACGATAATGCAGAAAAGATAAAAGAGAGAACAAAAGTATACGCAATCTCTCGCTTCCTGACCTCCTTAAGACTCCACTAACTTCTCCAAACGATCCATCTGTCGCTACTTTTAACCCCTGGCGCCCATCAACTCCGCCAAGTTGATAAAAATCAAGAATCACCATCATGGTTCAAGGAGAGGGAGAGAGGCTCAGAGGCGGGCCATGGGTCACCCGGTGCGGGCCATGGGTCACCCGGTGCGGGCCATGACAAGCCATGACTGGAACAATACACAAATAACCCGCACACAGCAAAGAGAAGCTCAAGACGACGTTTCTGTCCGACTTGGACAAACTTGTAAATAGTCCAGATGGAACCGAAACCTCGTCGTGAGTTCTCTCTCCTATGTGTGAGTTATTTACGCATAAGTATCCCTTAGTGGTCCTCGGGAAGACTGAGAGGGCATCAAGCTTTACCTCAGGTCATTAGTGCGCTCAAGCTGAGCATATTAACGCTTAGTCTGGGGAAAGGGGAAAAATAGCCTAATCTGGAGCCATTTTTTTTATGGCAAATGTACCAAAGGCCCCAGTGGAATCTTCAGGGCAAACTGTTGCCTTGATGCTGGTGAAGGGCTTTTGA
This sequence comes from Cherax destructor, assembly GCA_009830355.1. Taxonomy (NCBI): domain Eukaryota; kingdom Metazoa; phylum Arthropoda; class Malacostraca; order Decapoda; family Parastacidae; genus Cherax; species Cherax destructor. Next base: position 79,809 of record WNWK01000534.1, read on the forward strand.
TTCAAGGAACTAGATCTGCCTTTTCCTTCCACAGACCATACCTGATGGGCTCCCTTGAATATCATCAGAATCTAACTAATGAGTTTAATAAGTGGTTTAATTACTCAAAACCCTAATTAACTTTCAGGTATGTCAAGGTCTCGGGAATTACCATGAAAAACGGATATCAATTACTAAGCTGTAGATTTAGGCTTAATAACCTGTAAGATAGATATGCAGTAAGCTGACAATTGTAAATCAAAGACAAGTTGTAAATCAGAGACACGTAAATCAGAGATACGTAGTAAATCAGAGACGTAATAAATCAATGACATGTAAATCAATGACACGTAAATCAGAGACGCGTAAGTCAAATACACGTAGTAAATCAGAGACACGTAAATCAGAGACACGTAAATCAGAGACACGTAAATCAGAGACACGTAAATCAGAGACACGTAAATCAGACATGTAAATCAGAGACACGTAAATCAGACACGTAAATCAGAGACACGTAAATCAGACACACGTAGTAAATCAGACACACGTAGTAAATGAGAAACACGTAGTAAATCAGAGACACGTAGTAAATAAAAAACAGGTCTTTGAACAGGTTACTACGGTAGATGTCCAGCTGATTCAAGCATTTTTGTTCTAATAAAAGTTTTCCCTGTCTACATATATCTGACATACGTGTTTCTGATTTACTCCGTGTCTCTGATTTACTCCGTGTCCTTGAATTACTACGTATCTCTGATTTTACAGCTAGTAAGATGTGTAGAGAGAGAGAGCCACGTGGACGGATACAAGAGCGAGAGAAATCATGTACATTTAGGCCATAAAAAAGGGTCGTTAGAGACCAAGAGACATTTACACTCTCATAAGTGGTGCGATTTAGTATCCCTGAGGATTGATGATGTTCCTGTTGTTCTAATGTGATCATTACTTTCTCTCTCTCTCTCTTCTCTCTCTCTCTCTCTCTCTCTCTCTCTCTCCTCTCTCTCTCTCCTCTCTCTCTCTCTCTCTCTCTCTCTCTCCCAGATCTGGGATCTGGCCGAGTGGAGAAAATACTGTGTACTTTGATGCAGTGTGTGCAGGTTCGAATCCTGCTGTGGACTGAGAGATAATGTTTGTTAAAGAGTTCGCTCGTGTGCGATTTGTTACACACTTTTTCCCCACTTACCTATTACTTCCATGTCCTTGAGTTGAAAGTCCTTCTCGAAGGTGAAGTCTGCCACCTACTTCACACTTGTACTTGCCCGCCGTGTCGAGGGAGACATTCCTCAGCACTACGGTGTTCATACTTGACCTCGCTTCCTGGTGGGTAAGATGAGAGAGACACGTGAGAAATGAGCCTCTACCTGGAGAGACAACATGGCAGTCCTCGCTGAGGTTATCTACTGAGAACTGAGAGAGAGAGAGAGAGAGAGAGAGAGAGAGAGAGAGAGAGAGAGAGAGAGAGAGAGAGAGAGAGAGAGAGAGAATATAATAATTCTAAAAAGTGAACAGAAAGATGAAAACGACAAATTGATAATTGAAATATTCATGGCATAAAGAGGAATAAATTAATACTATATACCGCGTATGTCAGTTAGTATACGTAGGCAATCAGCAGTAAATATGTTTAGTGCCTAAAAGTGTTTAATTTGTTTATTACAAACTTTAGTGATAATTCTAGAACAAAAAAAAAATAAGAAAAGCATCTCACAAAATAATTATCACTTTAGGAGAATAAAAAGTCGTCACAACGCCGTGACTGGAACAATACCGTGACTGGAACAGTACCGTGACTGGAACAATACCGTGACTGGAACAATACCGTGACTGGAACAATACCGTGACTGGAACAATACCGTGACTGGAACAATACCGTGACTGGAACAACACCGTGACTGGAACAATACCGTGACTGGAACAATACCGTGACTGGAACAATACCGTGACTGGAACAACCGCAAGTGACTGGAACACACCGTGACTGGAACAACACCGTGACTGGAACAACACCGTGACTGGAACAACACCGTGACTGGAACAACACCGTGACTGGAACAATACCGTGACTTATAAACACCGTACTGGAAACACCGTGACTGGAACAGTACCAGATAACACACACATAAGGAGACGGGAAACTAATACGACGTTTCGGTCGACTGGACCAATAACAGTCACTAGTAATCAATTAATGGTCTAATTCGGACCGAACGTCGTCTTAGAACAATCCTATGTGTGGTAATGGTGTGTCTCCATGATTCTGTGAGGACCCTCGCTATCGCAGATCATTGAACGTCATTACTGTAATCAAATCACCTAACTGGCACAATTACCTGACTGGAACAATACCGTGACTGGAAAAACACCGTGACTGGAACAACACCGTGACTGGAACAACACCGTGACTGGAACAACACCGTGACTGGAACAACACCGTGACTGGAACAACACCGTGACTGGAACAACACCGTGACTGGAACAACACAGTGACTGGAAAAACACCGTGACTGGAACAACACCGTGACTGGAACAACACCGTGACTGGAACAACACCGTGACTGGAACAAAACCGTGACTGGAACAACACCGTGACTGGAACAACACCGTGACTGGAACAACACCGTGACTGGAACAACACCGTGACTGGAACAGTACACAAATAACCCACACATAGGAGACTGAAACCTAAGACGACGTTTCGGTCCGACTTGGACCAATAACTAGTCACTAGTTAATGACTAATTAATGGTCTAATTCGGACCGAAACGTCGTCTTATGACTGAGTCTCCTATGTGTGGTATATTTGGTTGTGTCTCCATGATTCTGTGAGGACCCTCGCTATCGCAAGATCATTAACGTCATTCACTGTACAAGCATCATAATTCCCACCTAAACTAAGTTTCCGCCACCCGAATTACCTGCATTGATTTTAGATATTCCTACAATCGGAAATACATTAAATCCAAGATCCCTCTCGATTCCTCTCTAACACACTGGCAAATAACTGCCGAATGTCCAACCTCGTACCTGTCAAACCCTTCACACCCTCCTAACAGCCCATCCTCGGAAACTATCTACACCTCGTTCCTTCCGCGTGAGCGCTATACACTTTCTTAATCACTCTATCTTGTTCAAACTTATTTACATAAGCAAACCATCTCAACAACCTCACTTTCGTACCAACACACCATCTTCTAATTTTTCCTTATATAGTCTACGCATGATATTGACGCCACACATTTCTACTGCCTCCAGCCTCATCATTGTTGCAGCATACAAAGACTATGCTTCGCTTCCATTCAATAGCATTAGCACTCTTGTGCTTTGATACATTGTCTGTTTTGCAGCCATTTGCAAACTTCTTTCCTTCTACAGGTTCTCCAACACTCCTGCAGATTTAATTCCCTTATATTTTAGATGATTTCCCTCATACTTTATCGAACAATCCTCTCCCAAGCACCTCAATATTCGTTCCATCCAGTCTGATCTACAGTCTCTTATTTCAAATGCAAAACGTCTTTTGTAATAACTATAACTTTGTTTGGAGTGGTGTTGACGCGTGGAGAATTAATGATCTGAAGAGCAAAAATATTTGTCTAACCTATTGTTATACTACCCAAGTATTTGTTTTATCACCTTTTACTCATGTGCATATTGATTGTTCTACCTTATTGTATTACTACTACTACTACTACTACTTATCACTACTACCTCGACCACCACTAGTATTTCACCTCACTTTGAGAGTATATAATAGCCCACTGTGTCCATGTAACGCTTGTAACGGCTTGAGAAAGCTCCTGGAGAGCGAAACGTTGCCACAATAAAATGTCACATTAGTTGCATTTGTGTCCTTTTACTTAACAAAACGTCTTTTATTGACATGTCTTAATTTATAGCCTAAAAGATGTCATTCAGTCTCATCTCATTTAAGGCCCAACTCCACTTGCACTCCCATCTCCCAGGAAGTTACCAATAGCAGGCGGCTAACACTCAGTTATCTGTTTGCTACTGTAAGGTGAACAGAAGCAAGAGGTAAACTTCACCATGCTAATTCATACTCTCAGCACCTTGCTCTTCTCTGTGAAAACTCTTTACTTTCTTTTACAGCCTCATACACTTCTCCACTAACTCCTGTCTTCTATTCTTAATTTCCTGACATCTTCGTCATCTGCCAACAGCCCCTGTGACAACTCACATTTAATATCGGATTCGCCGTTTTAGGATCACAGCCTCACAGTTCTCCCTAATGCACGAGACAATTAGTAACTCCCTTAAGAGCGTAGGACCATTAGCAAATTTCTTAAAGTAACAGATTTAATTTCGAATTATCAGGAGTTTTCCGTGCTTTATAAGTATACTTGTAAGACCTGCGGCGTCTTATATTTAGAAAACAATCAATGGGTACTCTTTTTTCAACAGCTAAAATTCCATTGAGTTTCATCACAGAAGGAATATACTTGACAACCCCCACAGTTGTCTTGGCCTTCTGTTATAGCTGGTTCTTTGCCAGCTGACATCCAGTCTTTTACTCAAACGCTAGGAATGTACCTCAACAGACAAGTTAATCAGAGTTTGATGGAATTTTGTGTGTATACCTGGAGACCTGGAGAGGGTTTCAGTGGTCAACGCCTCAGCGGCCCGGTCTGTGATCAGGCCTCGCGGTGGATCAGGGCTTGATCAACCAGACTGTTACCACAGGCGGCACGTAAACTGACGTACGAGCCATAGTCCGGCTGGTCAGGTACTGACTTAAGGTGTCTGTCCAGCGCCTTCTTGAAGACAGCCAGGGGTCTATTGGTGATATCCCTTATGTATACTGGGAGGCAGTTTAGGTGCATTTTTTTTTGTTTAGTTTCTAACCTGACTTCATTCGTTTAATTTTAGGTTTCAGCTTTATTTTGATTTATGGACTTTTGATAATATTTGCCCAAAACCAATGTTTTCCTTTTGTCTGGAGGTGTCCTGCCTGTGGGTTCGTTGACTGCGGTCTTTCTCTGTATATACCCACCTTTCTCTGTATATACCCACCTTTCTCTGTATATACCCACCTTTCTCTGTATATACCCACCTTTCTCTGTATATACCCACCTTTCTCTGCGTGGTGCATTGATATGAAAATTAAATATTACAATACATGACGTGTTCTTTGATTCCTTTTTTTTAACTTAGTTTCCGTATCACAAACTTTTAAATTTAACTTTTTATTAAATTTTATTCTTATCTAATTTTTTTTACTAATATTTACTTGCTTGAAGCCAGAAGATTTTTAACCGTGTTGCATTCTTCAACAATGGTAAATTGTTAAGGTGCAATACGTCTGTTGTAAAATATCAGACAAGGCAAGCTGATTGTTCCAGAGCTGGTGTTAATATTTTCTTTTCTGTTCTCCTGCACTTTCCAAATTACAATTCTGCTGATGCTACTATTACTACTACGTCATACTTTCTCTCTCTCTCCTTCAATAATACCGTCTTTTAACCAGACACTGGGAGATGCTTGTAAGTGTCCCTAGCACACCTTCCTCTCAGCTTTTCCCTCTTGGGAGTTCACAGACGGGAAGAAAAGGGATTTGGGAGGATGTGAGGGATTAGAATCCTCGCACTACAGAGCATCACATCTTGGATTTAGATGATGTAAGGAGTTTGCCAGACTAGATGCTGCAACAGATTGGAGATGGATTCGAGACTGGAATCCGGATGTCGTGACTATAGAGACAGAGAGTCTGCACCTTCACGGGGTGATGCTGAGACGTGGACCTGCCCTCCCTTTCTCCCCAGCTGAAACTTCAGTACTTTTCATTTCCCAGACGCTGCATGATCCCAATAGGTTTAGCGCTTCCCCTTTATGACATAACAAATGTATGGGCAAGTTTGTTTCATGGGAAGACTCTGACTTGTTAAGAATTTTTAATGCTTGATAATATATGATGGTATTAATATAAATAAATAAATATATATATATTATATATATATATATATATATATATATATATATATATATATATATATATATATATATATATATATATATATATATATATATACACGATGGTGTGGGAGCCTCAGAGCTAATTTCATTCTACTCCCGTTTGGTGTACTAGCCTCCACAAGCAGTATATATCGTATTGTAACCACGAACGAGTGGTATTTAATCAATAAGAACACTGTGACTAGCCGAGGGCTTGAACCCATGTTTTGGCCCGCCTCATGGTGAGCGAAAATTCCACGATGCTCTAACCCACAGGACCACCCAATCCTACAAAGATCAAGCACCCAGCAGAGATAGGTGTTGTACCGTGATCCGAGGTCATCGCATCGTATGTCCTCGTATCATGGTACAACACCTAGCTCTGCTGGGTGCGTGATCTTTGTAGGATTACACACACACACACACACACACACACACCCCCCTATCTGCCTCTTACACTTTCAACCCAAATTACCTTTACGTGTGAGCGAATTTGTCAAAGGTGGAGAATGAATATTACTTGAAGAGCAGACAGGTCTTCAGTTCATTGTATATATTTGGCCAAACTATCAGTAGCAGCAACCAGGTCAAGGAGTCACTCAAACTATAACAGGTCAGCAGAAGCAACCAGGTCAACGAGTCACTCAGGATATGACAGTGTATATATTTTCGTGTGTATGTATGCTTATGCATACATACACATATGTATGCTTATGCATAAGCATATGTGCATACATATATATAGCATACATATATATATAGCATACATATATATAGCATACATATATATAGCATATATATGTATGCACTTGCCTAAGTATTTTTATGTATCCTTGAGCATATGGTTGTGTATGTTATTATGTATAAAAGTACATACGTACACGAGCACTTATGCATGTGTATATGTATGCACCTGCCTATTACCAGTATTTGTTCAATAAATTGGGAATTATGCCGCCCAATAGCAAGGCCAACTTTGCTCTCAGGAAAACTACACTTGCCCTCTAAATTTGAAGCCGATCAGAAGAGTCATTCTCTAAGTATGAAACAGATTCCATCCATCCCGAATTTCTTTTAACCATTTTCCTATATTGCCAAATTTTCCCGCACACAAGACAAACTTAATAGATGTTATCATGTTAGCAAGTTTTTTTTCAGCAGCTGAGATATTTTTAATGCGATTGAAGGAGATCACAAATTTCACACACACCTGACTTAACATGTCGAGTTAGGAGGCAGCCTCTTTTTCAACATTTGTAGCTACGCCTGGTCATGGATAGGGCAAGCGAGAATTTGTGTATTCAGTAATTTGGCAAAAATCCTTCTGAACCTAACGAAAAAAAAATATTTCATTATGGTTGTTTATTATTAAATTAGTGTAAACTTATATAAAATATATTTTTGTACTTGTACAGGATATATATTTTTGTACTTGGTGGCCATGACGTTACGGGTTCTCATTCGTGAGACTGGTAAACAGTGAGTGTTTCAGCTACCAGGTTGGTCAGGCTCGCTCAGCACAGGTCTTCTCGAGGAGGCTGTGAGAGCAAGTTATCCTCACCTCGCTGCATTCTCGCCTCTGACAGTAAATTGTGTGTTGGTGGTGTCCTGGTGGTGCGTTGTCAAGGCAACCTCCCACACCCCTTCCCTCACAGCCATCCTGGATGCTCAACTCTTCCCTTTCTTACCCCCCACCATTTCATTCCCTCTCTCTCTCTCTCTCTCTCTCTCTCTCTCTCTCTCTGTCTATCTATCTGTTTACTTATTTATCTATCTATTTACCGCTCACCTAGTTACCACGAACAAATAATTTCGGTGAGATTATTTTTGTTTGCTAAATAATTTACTGTGTGTTTATCGTCATGTTCATGTATTTACAGTGTACATGTATCATTTCCAACGTATATCTGTGTGAATTACTGCCAACGTATATATGTGCACTCAAGTTCACGTATATATGTAAACTTTTCTGAAGTATATACATGCTCTTGCTGCGTGCACTGAATACGTATATATATTTGTTCGACCATTAGTGTGGTGGTATACAACCCTAGATCGTCAGGTGAACCTAAGTTCTGCTTCGGCATTCTAACTTTTCATGGGAGAGGTTAAATTGGTTAATGGGATTTTAAGGTTGTCAATTAAAAGAGGATCATTAGGATTGCATGACGCCTGTTCACCACCAGTCAAGAATACTCTAGTCCTCACAAACAGGGATTAAAGTAAACTCTCAGGATATATATATACCTTGGTGGATATATCCTGACCTGAGGTTGAGTTGGGAGATGGTTTGATTACTTTGACTAGTTAATCTTTCCAGCCAATCAGGTTCTCTTAGGCCATCGTCTGATTCTGTTCCCTCGATGGAATAAATGACGATATCCTCATGGCCCCTACTGAAGTCTCCCCAAGCTCTATCAGAATCAACACTATGTACGAACACCATTCAACGTGACGGACTATGACTTGGAACACAGTTTTTGTTCCGACTGTGTAACTATTATATAGAATAGGATGGCAGCACACACTACTGTTGCTATATCCAATTTTGCTGAATAAAGAAAGAAAAACTTCTTGGATAACCATATTGGCTGTTAGCTTGTGTTTATAATAATGTACATAGCGATTTGGCTAAGAAATAAAGTAGATAAATCCCACCAGTTATTAATGAGTCCACTTATTTTTTAAGTTGAATAGTAAGTATGACTGTTATTTCTTATATATATATATATATATATCTAGTCTGTAGAGTCATTATATCCTGCCCACGTATGTGTGTTCCTATCCATGTAGTGTTAGCTGTATTATTGAAGATGTATGTACAGTATGTGTTTATATTGTCTACTCTTCTTGTCCAGGCATAGTATGTGACTATGTGTGTGTCAAAGCCTTTGTGCAAGTCTGTGAATTCCTGCATCGAGCGTACAAGAGACTAGAGTGTGTTTACACACTGGCTTGTAACTTTGTCCTTTGTTAGGCTGTAGCAAGTTTTGGAACACCCGCAGTGTGCAGTCACGCTATTCTATGTGAGCTACACGGTGGGAACACCCGCAGTGTGCAGTCACGCTGTTCTATGTGAGCTACACGGTGGGAACACCCGCAGTGTGCAGTCAAGCTATTATATGTGAGCTACACGGTGGGAACACCCGCAGTGTGCAGTCACGCTGTTCTATGTGAGCTACACGGTGGGAACACCCGCAGTGTGCAGTCACGCTATTCTATGTGAGCTACACGGTGGGTACACCCGCAGTGTGCAGTCACGCTGTTCTATGTGAGCTACACGGTGGGAACACCCGCAGTGTGCAGTCACGCTGTTCTATGTGAGCTACACGGTGGGAACACCCGCAGTGTGCAGTCACGCTGTTCTATGTGAGCTACACGGTGGGTACACCCGCAGTGTGCAGTCACGCTGTTCTATGAGTAACGGTGACACCGCAGTGTGCAGTCACGTGTTCTTGAGCTACACGGTGGGACACCGCAGTGTGCAGTCACGCTGTTCTATGAGCTCACGGTGGAACACCCGCAGTGTGCAGTCAGCTGTTCTAGTGAGTACGGTGGAACCCGCAGTGTGCAGTCACCTGTTCTATGAGCTACGGTAACACCCGCAGTGCAGTCACGCTTCTATGTGAGCTACACGGTGGGAACACCCGCAGTGTGCAGTCACGCTGTTCTATGTGAGCTACACGGTGGGTACACCCGCAGTGTGCAGTCACGCTGTTCTATGTGAACGGTGGGCCCAGTGTGCAGTCAGCTGTTCTATGGAGCAAGTGGACACCCGCAGTGTGCAGTCACGCTGTTCTATGTGAGTAACGGTGGACACCCGCAGTGTGCAGTCACGCTGTTCTATGTGAGTTAAACGGTGGGTACACCCGCAGTGTGCAGTCACGCTGTTCTATGTGAGCTACACGGTGGGAACACCCGCAGTGTGCAGTCACGCTGTTCTATGTGAGCTACACGGTGGGAACACCCGCGTGTGCAGTCACGCTTTCTATGTGAGCTACACGGTGGGAACACCCGCAGTGTGCAGTCACGCTTTCTATGTGAGCTACACGGTGGGAACACCCGCAGTGTGCAGTCACGCTGTTCTATGTGAGCTACACGGTGGGACACCCGCAGTGTGCAGTCACGCTGTTCTATGTGAGCTACACGGTGGAACACCCGCAGTGTGCAGTCACGCTGTTCTATGTGAGCTACACGGTGGGAACACCCGCAGTGTGCAGTCACGCTGTTCTATGTGAGCTACACGGTGGGAACACCCGCAGTGTGCAGTCACGCTGTTCTATGTGAGCTACACGGTGGGAACACCCGCAGTGTGCAGTCACGCTGTTCTATGTGAGTTAAACGGTGGGTACACCCGCAGTGTGCAGTCACGCTGTTCTATGTGAGCTACACGGTGGGTACACCCGCAGTGTGCAGTCACGCTGTTCTATGTGAGCTACACGGTGGGAACACCCGCAGTGTGCAGTCACGCTATTCTATGTGAGCTACACGGTGGGTACACCCGCAGTGTGCAGTCACGCTGTTCTAGTGAGCTACACGGTGGGAACACCCGCAGTGTGCAGTCACGCTGTTCTATGTGAGCTACACGGTGGGAACACCCGCAGTGTGCAGTCACGCTGTTCTATGTGAGCTACACGGTGGGTACACCCGCAGTGTGCAGTCACGCTGTTCTATGTGAGCTACACGGTGGGTACACCCGCAGTGTGCAGTCACGCTGTTCTATGTGAGCTACACGGTGGGAACACCCGCAGTGTGCAGTCACGCTGTTCTATGAGTTAACGGTGGGTACACCCGCAGTGTGCAGTCACGCTGTTCTAGTGAGCTACACGGTGGGAACACCCGCAGTGTGCAGTCACGCTGTTCATGTGAGCTACACGGTGGGACACCCGCAGTGTGCAGTCACGCTGTTCTATGTGAGTTAACGGTGGGAACACCGCAGTGTGCAGTCACGCTGTTCTATGTGAGTTAACGGTGGTACACCGCAGTGTGCAGTCACGCTGTTCTATGTGAGCTAACGGTGGGACACCGCAGTGTGCAGTCACGCTGTTCTATGAGCTACACGGTGGGACACCCGCAGTGTGCAGTCACGCTGTTCTAGTGAGCTACACGGTGGGTACACCGCAGTGTGCAGTCACGCTGTTCTATGTGAGCTACACGGTGGGAACACCCGCAGTGTGCAGTCACGCTGTTCTATGTGAGCTGGTACACCGGTGTGAACACGAACGTGGACACCGCAGTGTGCAGTCACGCTGTTCTATGTGAGCTACACGGTGGGACCACACACGCTGTTCATGAGCTACAGGTGGGAACCGATGCAGTCACGCTGTTCTATGTGAGCTACACGGTGGGAACACCCGCAGTGTGCAGTCACGCTGTTCTATGTGAGCTACATGGTGGGAACACCCGCAGTGTATGACTACTCTATTATACAAGTGTGTTACAGGGTAAGAACATCATCAGTGTGTGGCTATCCTGTTCTAGGAGTTACATTGTGGGAACACCCACAAAGTATAGCAACCCGTTTCTAGGTGAGTTACATAGTGGGAACACACGCAGTGTGGGGGCTTCCCTATTTTATGTGAGTTACGTAGTGTTAAAACCCGCATTGTGTAACTACCCAGTTCAATATGAAATTGAAGGTGTGAACACCCAGTGTACTGGCACCGTATTTGTATGAATTACAAAGTGGGAACATCCACTATGCGGGGGCGCTACCCTGTTTTATGAATCCGAAGACACAACTTAAAGAAAGACTTCCCTCTGTATAAAAGAACACTGGAGCAAGTCTACCGGTCAATGTCAGGTGTGAAATGTCGTTTAATCGCGGGTTAGAAATTGTTCTAGTAATATCATGTGTACTAGAAGTTTGACAAAGCTAAGATCATATTTACTAGAGGTTTCGCAAAACTATGAACACCTTGGTTTTTCTCAGTAGTGTTTTGCGTACTGATGACCATTGTTTCTGATCACCATCTTCTGGTCCCTGTCTCCACTCCTGAGGATCTAGGTATCTTGTCATGCCCTCAGGTGTGAATACTTGTCTCAGTGATCGACACATGCATTGTTGTTGTTTTGAGTTTCTTAAGCAGATTGTTGTTCTGGCCCTTGGTTGTGATGAACTGCGTGAGGTTTCTTATTTTGTGATGGCTCTTACATTCGGTATAGGGGATTGTGTTTGTCCCGGCACTGGTGTTATTTTTTGATAGTTGTATGAACAGTACTTACGAGAGGAAACGTATATCGACGTTTCGGTGAGTATTGGGTCATTGTCAAGTCACTACTTGTCTTGACAGTGGTCCAAGACAGACCGAAACGTTGTCATAAGTTTCCTCTCCTAAGTGATGGTTATTTATATCTAGTTTCAACCTCGGTATTGTGACTTTTTTATTTTTTCTAATTGTTGCGCGTTGGGGGACCTACATTTTGTTGTCCCTGATGCTTGAACTGTTATGGGGGCCCCCTTCACAACCCCTTCTCATACAGAAGACCCAAAATTGTTAAGCAATGTGGACTTAAGTCGCTACTGGGGCCCTAATATTTCCACCCTTGCCGGGTTCGATTCCCGGCAAGGGTGAAAATATTGGGCGTGTTTCCTTACACCTGTTGTCCATGTTCACCCATCAGTAAAATGGGTGCCTGGGTGTTAGTCGACTGGTGTGGGTCGCATCCTGGGATAAAAATTGACCTAATTTGTCCGAAATGCTCTGCATAACAAGGGGCTTTCTGTATAGAAGTATGTCATTGATGTCAGCTAGGACTGTATACCTTGTACATGTACTTGTAGTAATAAAGATATTAGTTTCATAGTAAATCAACACTTGCTGTGGTTTCTGAAGAGATGATTGTGATATTAACACACACACACACACACACACATACACTCAAACACACGCGCGTGCGCGCGAGAATCAGGAAGGTCTCAGACACGAGATGTCACACTCTGGTCTGACATACATTAACTAGCTCGCTATATAAGCCATCCTGACAATTACAGGATTGCTATTCATCATTGTCTCCCTCGAGCCTATGGCTCGCCTATAATTAGATTCAATATTATACTGAACCGACGTTAATTTAATATCCAATATGCAGTTAGAGTCTTGAGAGTATGAGAGTTAGCAGGGTGAGAGAGAGAGAGAGAGAGAGAGAGAGAGAGAGAGAGAGAGAGAGAGAGAGAGAGAGAGAGAGAGAGAGAGAGAGAGAGAGAGAGAGAGAATAGTAAGAGAAGGAGATGAAGCAAAAGAATGTATAAAAATATATTATCAGTTTAATTTATTAGTGTTCTGTTTATAGATATTTAATAAATTTGTAGATCGCATGGAGTCGAATCAAGGGCAAGAAATTTCGAGGTGTCCACTGCCATTCAGGTTATGGTGACTTCAAGAACGAGTTCTTACACCCACCATATACTGGACTGGGTAATGTTAACAATAACTAAGAACTGAAACAGAAATAATTATCTTAAATTTTTAACTTTTTCTTCTTAACTGTATTTTATTTAATTAAAGCTCCAACGAAAGCAAGAAATAATTGTTTATTTAACTTGAAAATTTCTTCGTCAAAGCTTTAGAGTCAACATGAGAAACCCTTCATTTTGAAATATCCGAATATTCGTATGAATTTACTTTCGTGGTTAATGATTTTCGGAGGACATCCAGGAAAGACAAACAGGAAACCAGAATATATAAGAGGAAACTACGGTGGCATTGAGAGTTTTCTTATCCGGGATTCAATTGAACAATGCCAAATGAGCTGACCACACAAACCATGCTGGACAGACGCGGCCCCGGTAAACAGCACAGATAAACTCGGTGCCTATGAGGACGGTAGGACACAGAACTGAATATTAAACAGAACAGAGGACATAAAGAGGATATAGATGACGACGTAACATAGGAAGCTAAGCAGAACACAGAATGGGTACATTGAAATAGAAAGAAAGGCAGACGAGCCGTACAAGAATGGTACAGCAACAAAGATCAGACAGAGCGATCGAAGAGAACTTATTGTCAGTGGTGTACATAGACCGCTTAACATAAACTGAAGGCTATCGAATATCTGGACAGCCTAAACAACCCCCTCCCCCCCAAAAAAAAAAAAAATCTTCAGGGCCCGTCAGGCTCATCGTGGAATACATAGCACCGGTGCAGAGATTTCATCACCTCAAATACGTCACTTCAAAGAAAGAAGGATCAGAGGAGACATGATTAGTACATACAAGATAGTGTGCTGTTTGAAATCTGAGGACACAGGACAAGGTGCACGTATGGAAATTTAAAACCCAGATTGGGTAAAGAAATGTAAGGAACTAATGTATCAGACTTACTGGTTTAGGAAAGCGGAATGAACTGTGTAAAGGGGAGGTGGGAAAACCCCCATACACAGATTCAAGAGTAAGTATGACAGGGCTCAAGAGGATAGCACAGGTCAATTTAAGTTAAGCGTTTTAAAGAGTTGAGGCTAGACTCACTCACACACACACACACACACACACACACACACACACACACACACACACACACACACACGACGCTCCACCCTAGTACCGAAAATAAGCCACTTATGAAAACTCACATGTGTGAGTTATCAAAGGCACATCCCTATCTAGTTGCCTCAGAAAGTTACCACAGACTTGTTATCATCCTCTCACCCGGAGAGGGAAGGAACAAGAGCAGGGAAGAATGAAGGAAGGAGCAGGAAAAGAAGAGACGAGGGACTGGTAAGGAGAAATCAGGGGCACGAGAAGGAGAGAGAGATAAGGGGAAGGGTCAGATAAAGAGGAGATAGAAAGAGCACGAAAAAAAAGAGGCAGGCGCCGGTCAAGAGGAAGCAGACGGCAAGAGAGACGTAAGACGAAGATAATTTGTCGGAAATTTATATAAAAAGAAGAGGAAGATAAATTGGAAAAAGAAGGAGAAGGAGGAACGGGAATAAAAAAGGTGACGATTAAGGAACGAAAGGAAGGCAAAGAGAGATTACAGGAGAACGAGGCGATAAAATTGAAGATAGAAACAACACAAGGGGTAATCAGATAAGTGGGAAAATGGGAGGAAGAAACAAATAAAGGGGAGAAAGAGGAAGAAAAAGAAATGGTGGAGAGGAATAGGGGAAGGCAAAGAGGGAGAGGGGAGAGAATGGAGAGGGCTCACTAACCTCGTATCAGCAGGAAAGGGAGTCGAGAAGCTTATCAGAGATTTACTGTGTGTCGATTTGCTCGACTCTTGCTGGAGACCCAACCCTGCCTGGAGACCCAGCCCTGCCTGGAGACCCAACCCTGCCTGGAGACCCAGCCCTGCCTGGAGACCCAGCCCTGCCTGGAGACCCAGCCCTGCCTGGAGACCCAACCCTGCCTGGAGACACAGCCCTGCCTGGAGACCCAGCCCTGCCTGGAGACCCAACAATGGCTGGAGACCCAACCCTGGCTGGAGCCCCAACCCTGGCTGGAGACCCAACCCTGGCTGGAGACCCAACCCTGGCTGGAGACCCAATATGGCTGGAGACCCAACCATGGCTGGAGACCCAACCAAGGCTGGAGACCCAACCATGGCTGGAGACCCAACCATGGCTGGAGACCCAACCATGGCTGGAGACCCAACCATGGCTGGAGACCCAACCATGGCTGGAGACCCAACCATGGCTGGAGACCCAACCATGGCTGGAGACCCAACCATGGCTGGAGACCCAACCATGGCTGGAGACCCAACCATGGCTGGAGACCCAGCCCTGCCTGGAGACCCAACCATGCCTGGAGATCCATCCATGCTTGGAGACCCAACCATGCCTGGAGATCCAACCATGCCTGGAGATCCAACCCTGCCTGGAGACCCAACCATGCCTGGAGATCCAACCATGCCTGGAGATCCAACCCTGCCTGGAGACCCAACCATGCCTGGAGATCCAACCATGCCTGGAGATCCAACCCTGCCTGGAGACCCAACCATGCCTGGAGATCCAACCATGCCTGGAGATCCAACCATGCCTGGAGACCCAACCATGCCTGGAGACCCAACCATGCCTGGAGATCCAACCATGCCTGGAGATCCAACCATGCCTGGAGACCAACCATGCCTGGAGATCCAACCATGCCTGGAGACCCAACCATGCCTGGAGACCCAACCATGCCTGGAGATCCAACCATGCCTGGAGATCCAACCATGCCTGGAGATCCAACCATGCCTGGAGATCCAACCATGCCTGGAGATCCAACCATGCCTGGAGATCCAACCCTGCCTGGAGACCCAACCATGCCTGGAGATCCAACCATGCCTGGAGACCCAACCATGCCTGGAGATCCAACCATGCCTGAAATGCTCTACTTATTATTACACAAACTGGCTTGCCCTCTCCCTCTGACTCTCTGCAATAACTTAATCAATGGAATACCTTAACTGCATTTTTTTTCATGTTTTGTGGCGAAAAGCTTTTGATCCAAGGAACTGAAGCTACCTTTTCCTTGAACCAAACCTGGTTTTTCCCCGTAGTCCCCAGACACTATATGACCCTTTAGAGTTTAGCTCTTCAGCATGTAAATAATAATAATAATAATAATAATAATAATAATAATAATAATAATAAAATTGCAAAACAGGACTTTGTAAGGGAAATTTCGACATGCCAGGAATAAAAAAAAAATAGATCACATATTAAATGATAGTGTCTATTCTGTGTTTTGCAAACGGAGTATCGAACCTTAAGCACAGTTTATGCCGAATCATCCATACGAGTCTAACGCTTCTTGTAAATGCATTTAATTGCGATCACGTTTCTGCGTTGCGTCATCCCTTTGTTAATTTTGTTAAGTAAGACGAGGCAAGATTTTTCTTCCACGAAACTATGGAATTGTTATGTGACTTTACAAGCTGGACAGGTTGTCTGTAATTCTTATCCTGTGACCTCACTCACACACTAGTGGTCACTCTCACATACTAGTGGTCTCATTCGCATACTAGTGGTCTCACTCACATACTAGTGGTCTCACTCACATACTAGTGGTCACTCTCACATACTAGTGGTCTCACTCACATACTAGTGGTCACTCTCACATACTAGTGGTCACACTAACATATCAGTGGTCACTCTCGCACACTAGTGGTCACACACTAGTGGCACTAGTGGTCTCACACTAGTGTCACTAACACTAGTGTACTCCACTAGTGGTCACTCACAACTAGTGGCTCCCCACACATACTAGTGGTCTCACTCACACACTAGTAGTCACTCTCACATACTAGTGGTCTCACTCACATACTAGTGGTCACTCTCACATACTAGTGGTCTCACTCACACACTAGTAGTCACTCTCACATACTAGTGGTCTCACTCACACACTAGTGGTCACTCTCACATATTAGTGGTCTCACTCACACACTAGTAGTCACTCTCACATACTAGTGGTCTCACTCACATACTAGTGGTCACTCTCACATACTAGTGGTCACACTAACATATCAGTGGTCACTCTCGCACACTAGTGGTCACACACTAGTGGTCACTCTCACACATTAGTGGTTACTCTCTCACACTAGTGATGACACTCAACACTAGTAGTCACTCTCACACACTAGTGGTCACTCACACACTAGTGGTCACTCTCACACACTAGTGGTCACTCTCTCACACTAGTGATCACACTCACACACTAGTGGTCACTCTCACATATTAGTGGTTACTCTCTCACACTAGTGATCACACTCACACACTAGTAGTCACTCTCACAGACTAGTGAACACACTCACACACTAGTGGTCACTCTCTCACACTAGTGGTCACTCTCTCACACTAGTGGTCACTCTCACACACTAGTGGTCACTCTCTCACACTAGTGATCACACTCACACACTAGTAGTCACTCTCACACACTAGTGATCACACTCACACACTAGTAGTCACTCTCACACACTAGTGGTCACTCTCTCACACTAGTGGTCACTCTCTCACACTAGTGATCACACTCACACACTAGTAGTCACTCTCACACACTAGTGATCACACTCACACATTAGTAGTCACTCTCACACACTAGTGGTCACTCTCACACACTAGTGGTCACTCTCACACACTAGTGGTCACTCTCACATACTAGTGGTCTCACTCACACACTAGTAGTCACTCTCACATACTAGTGGTCTCACTCACATACTAGTGGTCACTCTCACATACTAGTGGTCACACTAACATATCAGTGGTCACTCTCGCACACTAGTGGTCACACACTAGTGGTCACTCTACACATTAGTGGTTACTTCTCACACTAGTGATCACACTCCACACTAGTAGTCACTCACACTAGTGATCACACTCACACATTAGTAGTCACTTCACACACTAGTGGTCACTCACACACTAGTGGTCACTACATACTCACACTAGTGTCACTCACGGTCACTCACACACTAGTGGTCACTCTCACATACTAGTGGTCTCACTCACACACTAGTAGTCACTCTCACATACTAGTGGTCTCACTCACATACTAGTGGTCACTCTCACATACTAGTGGTCTCACTCACACACTAGTAGTCACTCCATACTAGTGGTCTCACTCACACTAGTGGTCACTTACATACAGTGGTCTCACTCACACTAGTAGTCACTCTCACATACTAGTGGTCTCACTCACATACTAGTGGTCACTCTCACATACTAGTGGTCACACTAACATATCAGTGGTCACTCTCGCACACTAGTGGTCACACACTAGTGGTCACTCTCACACATTAGTGGTTACTCTCTCACACTAGTGATCACACTCACACACTAGTAGTCACTCTCACACACTAGTGGTCACTCACACACTAGTGGTCACTCTCACACACTAGTGGTCACTCTCACACACTAGTGGTCACTCTCTCACACTAGTGATCACACTCACACACTAGTGGTCACCTCACACATAGTGGTTACTCTCCACACTAGTGATCACACTCACACACTAGTAGTCACTCTCACAGACTAGTGAACACACTCACACACTAGTGGTCACTCTCTCACACTAGTGGTCACTCTCTCACACTAGTGGTCACTCTCACACACTAGTGGTCACTCTCTCACACTAGTGATCACACTCACACACTAGTAGTCACTCTCACACACTAGTGATCACACTCACACACTAGTAGTCACTCTCACACACTAGTGGTCACTCTCTCACACTAGTGGTCACTCTCTCACACTAGTGATCACACTCACACACTAGTAGTCACTCTCACACACTAGTGATCACACTCACACATTAGTAGTCACTCTCACACACTAGTGGTCACTCTCACACACTAGTGGTCACTCTCACACACTAGTGGTCACTCTCACATACTAGTGGTCTCACTCACACACTAGTAGTCACTCTCACATACTAGTGGTCTCACTCACATACTAGTGGTCACTCTCACATACTAGTGGTCACACTAACATATCAGTGGTCACTCTCGCACACTAGTGGTCACACACTAGTGGTCACTCTCACACATTAGTGGTTACTCTCTCACACTAGTGATCACACTCTCACACTAGTAGTCACTCTCACACACTAGTGATCACACTCACACATTAGTAGTCACTCTCACACACTAGTGGTCACTCTCACACACTAGTGGTCACTCTCTCACACTAGTGATCACACTCACACACTAGTAGTCACTCTCACACACTAGTGGTCACTCTCACACACTAGTGGTCACTCTCACACACTAGTGGTCACTCTCTCACACTAGTGATCACACTCACACACTAGTAGTCACTCTCACACACTAGTGATCACACTCACACACTAGTAGTCACTCTCACACACTAGTGGTCACTCTCACACACTAGTGGTCACTCTCTCACACTAGTGGTCACTCTCACACACTAGTGGTCACTCTCACACACTAGTGGTCACCTCACACATAGTGTCACTCTCACACTAGTGATCACTCACACACTAGTGGTCACTCTCTCACACTAGTGGTCACTCTCACACACTAGTGGTCACTCTCACACACTAGTGGTCACTCTCTCACACTAGTGATCACACTCACACACTAGTAGTCACTCTTACACACTAGTGGTCACACTCACACATAGTGGTCACTCTACACACTAGTGGTCACTCTTTCCTCACACTAGTGATCACCTCACACACTAGTAGTCACTCTTCACACTAGTGGTCACACTACACACTCAGTGGCTGCACCCCACACACACACACACACACACACACCGGTGGCCCTAGTGAGCCTTGCTTACGCACAGGCGTCACATCCTGGCAGAACATTGAGCTACATACACACACACACACATACATACAAAAACAGGCCTAGTCAATGACATGTGCTAGACAATACAACACACACACACACGATAACCGGCAAGGTTTCAGGGAGGGAAAATAATGTCACAAACCTATTGGAGTTTTACGACAAGGTGACAGAATTAACACGAGAGAGAGGGGTGAGTAGACTGCATTTTCTATGATTATAAGAAGGCTTTCGACACAGTTCCACACAAGAGATTAGTGCAAAAGCTAGAGGAGCAGGCAGGAATAATAGGAAAGGCACTGCAATAGATCAGAGAATACCTAACAGGAAGGAAACAACGAGTGAAGGTGCGTGACGAGGTGTCAGAGTTGGTGCTTGTGACGAACGGAGTTCCAAATGGGTCAGTACTAGGGCTGGTGCTGTTTAGCTAATGGGGAGAATTCAAGTGATTGAGGATCAATTAGGACTACAAAGGGATCTGGACGGGCTACAAGTTTGGTCCAACATCTGGCTCCTGGAGTTTAACCCCACCAAGTGCAAAGTCGTGAAGACTGGGGAAGGTCAAAGAAGACCGCAACAGAGTACAGGCTAGGGGGCCAGAGACTGCAAACCTCACAAGGAAAAGGGCCTTGGGGTGAGTATAATACCGAGCACATCTGGGGCACACATCAACCAACTAAATGTCGTAGCATATGGGCGCCTGGCAAACCTAAGAATAGCATTCTGATACCTCAGTAAGGAATCATTCAAAATTCTGTACACTGTTTATGTCATGCCAATATTGGAGTATGAAACCCACACCTGGTGAAGCACGTCAAGAAATTAGAGAAAGTGCAAAGATTTGCAACAAGACTAGTCCCGGAGCTAAGTGGGTATGTCCTATGAGGAAAGGTTAGGGGAAATCAACCTGACGACACTGGAAGACAGGGCAGATAGGCAGGACATGATAGCGACATATAAAATACTGAGAGGAGAGGAATTGACAAGGTGGATAGGGAGAGGATGTTTCAGAGAGACACAGCAACAAGGGATCACAAATAGAAGTTGAAAACTTCAGTCATAGAGTTGTCAGGAAGTGTAACATTCTGGAGAGTGATGTAGTGGAGGCAGGATCCATACATATCTGTAAGAAGAAATACATCCAAGCTCATGGAGCAGTGAGAGAGTGGTCCTAGTAGCGATCTGAGAAGAGGCGGGGCCAGGAGCTGCGACTCGACTCCTACAACCACAAATAAGTGATTACACACACACACACAAATAACACACACACACACACACACACCCACTGCAGTAGGGCCCGAGCGCCCGGGCTGACTCCGCAACACACAACAACTAGGTGTCAAAAACACACACACACACACACACACACACACACACACACACACACACACACAAATACACACCCATACACACAGGGAGAGCAGAGACCCAGTAGCGGACAGCGAAGAGGCGGGGCCAGGAGCTGAGTCTCGACCCCTGCAACAACAATTAGGTGAGTACACACACACTCAAACACAACACTTACAAACACACACACAAACACACACACACACACACACCAGTGACCACACTCAACTATTGACAAAAAAGTCAAAAATCACTGATAAGAACAAACGACAACCAAAATTCAGTTTGCAGCAAATACTTGGGAAAAAAAAAAGTTCACTAAAAATGTGTGACAGAGGAAAGTGGAAAAAACAGTAGGACAGGTTAAATGCATCTACAACTGCTGCTGCTGCTGCTGCTGCTGCTGCTGCTGCTGCTGCTGCTGCTGCTGTTACTGCTGTGAAATTCTACAACGATGAAAAACTTTCACTGATTTTTTTTTTTACATTTTTTTTTAATTTGTCCGGATTTTTAGTCGGCATGTTTTTGAAAGCATTATCATTTATGAATGGGGGGGAAAATTGAATCATTTCCCCCAGACAGTGTTGTTGTTATAACCTTATACGGGTTATTCAGCGTCTGTGGGTGAGAGGTAAGTCGGGTTTGTTCCGAGGAAGGGAAAGGCTGCAACACTTTCTTGGATCTTGAACCCTTGACTTGCAACAAGCAACGTCTTTCAGGAAGATTCAAAACAACAAAATCATTGATTTCTTGCTGAAATTTTCAGCGTTTGGCTGTAATTTACAGCTGCGTATTGTTTAGCAAATTATATCCTAGAAAGCGGAGATTTCTCTAGAAATGTTGATAAGATTTACTCTCAGTAAAAATTATAAGGGAATAAGCCTACTGAGTCTACCAGTAAAGTGAATGTTAGTGATATTATTGAAAGAATAAAGGGAAGACGGAGAACAGGATCGCAAATGAACAAGGAAACTTCAGAAACACTAGAGGATGTGTAGACGCTTACATTGAAGCATATAACTGAACACTAGTTTGATAAAGGTACCGAAGTTTTCGTTGCATTTATGGATTTAGAAAAGGCTTATGTGGCAGATGTTGCAGATGAATGGAATAGGAGGTAGGTTAGTGAAAGAAGTGAGGCTCAGGTTAGAGTATGTAGGAGAGAGAGATTATTTTCCAGTAAAAGTAGGCCTTAGACAGAGATCCATGATATCACCATGGTGGTTTAATATATTTACAGATGGGATTGTAAAAAAATAATGCTAGGGTTTTGGGAAAAGGTGTGGATTTAAAATATGAAGAATTTAATACAAAATGGGAGTTGTCACAGTTGCTTTTTGCCGTTGACACTGTGCTTTTGGGAGATTCTGAAGAAAAGTTGCAATGGTTGGGGTACGAATTTTGGAGGGTATGTAGGAGAAGGAAATTAAATGTGAACATATTAAAGAGCAAGTTGATGAGGGTAACAAACAATTTTGGTAATGCAAGATTGGATATCAGATTAGAAGGAGGAAGTAAGGAGGAAGTGAAAGGGTTTAGATATTTTAGAATGGACTTGTCGGTGGACGGGTCCATGAAAGACGAGGGGAACTATAGAACTGATGAGGGTAAAAAGGTGGGTGGTGCATTAAGGAATCTGTGGAGACCAAGAACGTTATCCATGGAAGCAAAATAGTGTAATGCATGAAAGTATAGCTGTGCCAATGCTCTTATGAGTGTAAAGCTTGATTTGTAAAAGTTAAAGCAAGGAGGAGGCTGGGGGCAGTGGAGATGTCGTGTCTGAGGGCATTGTGTGGTGTAAATATTATACATAAAATTCATAGTTTGGAGATTAAGAAGAGGTGAGGAGGGGTTGTTGAGTTGATTTGGACATTTAAAGAGGATGAAGCAAAAGAGAATGATTTGGAGGGTGCATAAATCTGTAGTGGAGGGAAGGTGGAGTAGGGGGTCATCCTAAGAAAGGTTAGTGGGAGGGGAAGTAAAGAAAGTTTTGTAAGTGAGGGGCATGGACATTTAGCAGGCGTGTGTGAGCGCCTTAGATGGGATTGAGTAGAGGCAAGTGATTTTCATGACATGACATGCTTGACATGGTGATGGCTCACTTTGTTCTGTAAATAATTAAAGCAGCTTCCAAATCAATATTGTATTTATGGTTCTGAACACGCTGGAAAATTTGCTGAATGGTCTTGTGTGATTCTAACTTTCACTTTCTCTGTTCATTAATTTTCTACGGATTTATCCTATGCATGATTGTCTGGAGTCTTTATAAAAGAATTTCATACCTAGCAAATTCACTTGGGGTTCTGTTGTTATAAGTCAACTGTAACACAATTACCGGTTTTGTTAGGGTAATGGAGCACAATAATGTGAGTAGATGTTACATTTTTCATGTTCTGGCACATATGACGCATGTGCAACACCTGGCTGTCTTTAGCTTCTTCGGTCGCCGGTGTTGATTCTCCGGCATTCGTCTGAAGAAACATGTGTGCAGGCTAAACATTTCTGCACTAAAGATGTCCAAGAGTTATATTTGTGTGTCTTATCCACCATTTATGTACCATACCATGCCTTAAGAGTTGAGTCATGGTAATATATTACATTAAAGCAGGGGTCCCCAACCTGCGGTCCGCGTGTGGCCCTTCTAGACAATGGATGCGACCATGAAATTATTCACTTTTATGTAAGTTCCACACTGCACGGTGTCAACAAAACCGTGCGGCTCTCATCACACGTTTAACCATCAGATGTGACCCACTTGTGTAGGAACGTTGAGGACCACTACTTTAAAGCATTCTGTGATAGTGGTCCACCCATACTACGCCCACACTTCTGCCTAAACAATTGATCACTGAAAGAAAACACATTGCCAGAAACACATAACTTGGCGAGTGCAATAATTTTTGGCCCCAGGATGCGATATTTCTGAATATTTATGCCAGGATAAATCTTCCAACCTTGTCCGACGTTGTCTCCACCTAAAGAGGTCACTTATAGATTATTATCCACTATTTTAGCTACGTGTGTACACCGCCTACACTCTGAAGGAGGGGTGGCGGGGATATTGATGTTCAGAGGGTTAACTGAGCTGTGATACAAGCAAGCTTCTGGAAAGACAGTGATTGATTGAATGACGGTGTGTTTCTTCTTTTTCGGGTTACCTAACCTCGGTGGGAGTTGGCAGACGAGTTAAAAAAAAATGTAGAAATCAGGCCAACTTCAGACGTTTTCAGTCGTGTATCTTCGTGTTGAAAAAAAGAGACGCTAAGTTAGGAACAAACTGTTACTGGGACTACGTTTCGCTCTATGTAGAGCTTTATCAGGTCTTGACTGTATAAAGCATTACTCCCAACGAAACTTTTTCTCAATAAATCCTTGTTCTGGGACCTAATTTTGGATTCACTATAGTGAACATCACGCTTTTCAGATCCATATGTTCATGTCGCTACTTTCGTTCGTTGTTATATTCAGTACCAAGTATACTCGTTATAACTGTTATATCGCTATCATATTACTGCTATATAGATATTGCCGAAATATTACTGTTTAAATTTTCTAGAATGAAATTCGATTCATATCTCCTTTAATACGTTAAAACACTATGTACTTCCGCTCTGCATTATGTTTTTCAGTAGTGCATTGCATACTTCAGTATAGTAATGTGTAATCAATACACTTATATACATTAATATAATTACATGAAGATTCATTTTTGCGTCCTAACTCATTTTTTTCCCATGACAATTACTTGTGTAAGAGAACATCGAGCTGCTTCTATTTTAAGTGTTCATGCAGATGCATCTATGCCCATGTACCAGGGTCAGTAGGTGCACATAGTAGATGCACCTCCCCCTGTCAAGCCTGAGGCTGTGGACCCTCCCCTTGCCAAGCCTAAGGCTGCTGTGGACTCTTTCCCTGCCAAGCCTGAGGCTGTAGACCCTTCCCCTGTTAAGCCTAGAGCTGCTGTGGAACTTTTCCCTGTCAAGTACAGTGGTTTTTTTCCTTCTAACGTCCAAGAACCTCAAAGATATTTTTTATCTCTCCCTCTCTCCCGATCTAGACCGCCGCGTGACTTTCAGACATCCTTTCCTGCTTCGTCAGGTCAGAAGATCCTGCGTCCAGTCTCCTTCCTTCTCTTTGTGCTCCTGAAACCCTTGAAGGTCCCGCAGCAGAAGTGCTTCACCATCAAAGCTACGGTGCTCCTTTTAGGTTGGTAGGACAGAACTATTGGGTTGTCAGGTCAGAATTATTGGGTTGCTACGTCTCTTTCTTTCCTTCCTTTTCTTTTATCTTCCTCTTCTTTTTCTTTGTACATTTAATGTCGTTTCTCTATTCCCTCCCTACATCTGTAAAGAGAGTATTATATTTTAGTATTCCCTGCCTCTCTTACATTACTAGTCTAATTCCTGTGCCCAGTGTTTCTTCTCTCACTTGTGCAAATTCTCTCACTTTATCCTTTACGTTCTTTACGTCCTAATTATATTACTTACCTTATATATCTTCCTTGTTTTTCTCCATTCCTTCATTGTCGTTATTTTCACGCCTCATTCTCCCTCTTTAACCTTTTCTTCTCTTCCACCTCCATTCTCTTGCGTCCCCTCTTCTATTTTCTCTAGTCTCCCGTTTCGTCTCTTCCATCTTCTCAAGTCTCCTGCTTTGCCCTCTTCCTTCTTATCCATTCACCTTCTTATCCATCCACCTCTCTCTTCTCTCTCTCTATCTGTCTCTATCTATCTCTCTCCGTCTCCTATTCTACTTACAATACGAAGATTCAGTAATCTACTTCTGTTTAAACTTGGCATTTCTTACAAACCGCATTTATCCCCATTTCCCTTTCCTCCTATCCAAACATTCTTTCTCCCTGCCTCCTAAATTACCACCTACTCGTCGTATCCTTTTCGTTTCCTCTTGATCAACCACGCATCGCTCCTCTCCCACATTCTCCTCATTACCCTTCTTCGTTTTCTCTTCTCCTCCCCTCCCCCTCATTCACTGCTCTGCACTTCTCTTCTAATCCCCCCTCCCTCGTCCTCCCTCTCTCTCTCTCACCTCCAGGTACTTACATCCACATGGATGCCGTGGGTGTCGTACTTGGACTTGGTCTTGGCGGCTGCAGGAGTGAACTGGTAGAACTGGTGCTGTTCTCTCCACCAGGTGAGGGAGTACAGTTTGTCTGTCTCCAGGTCGAAGTGGCAGTGCAGCTGCACGGTGTCGCCGGCTTGTACCGAGGCCGGTACCTGCACTCTCACGATCTTCAGACTCCAGCTGCCTGTGGGACGGAACCAGGAAACGGTGAGAGATTGTAAACAAAAGGTGACGCAATACCCTGGCTGGAACAATTAACCAAAACAAATGCGCATCAGTTGGGAATCTTTAGTTTTCACGCCTGTCGCTTGAGTGAAACGTTTCAACAATAAAAGATACCCAACTGTTGCACATGTGACTTAATCATCAATTTGTCGGTATTTTGTTCCCTTTTTCAACAATTCACAGAAAGCCCCCACTCAGGAGAGAAACTGCATTGCGACGATGTTTCAGTCCGTCTTGGAGCACTGTCGAGTCACAATGGTCCAGGACGGACCGAAACGTCTTTGTAAGGTTCCCTTCCTTTTTATAGGTTTTTAGTGGACAGATTTTGTGCATAGAAATGATTGGGATTATTAAACGAGTGAGAATCACACGATGAAGAGAAAGAGAAGTGAAGTTTATGGAATCATTTATTGACGACGTATCGCCCACTGAGTGCGGGATACGTCGTTGTCTCTTTCTAACAAGAAATATTAATAAATATGAAAAAAATAGACAGAGCAGAGTAAATCTTTATTAAGACAGAGTTTCGCTCAAGACTTTATTAAGACAACGTTTCGCTCACGAAGAGCTTTATCAAGACTTTACTAAGTCAACGTGTCGTTCAATCAGAGCTTCATCAAGACGATTAAAACAACGTTTCGTTCAGGGAGAGCGTTATCAAGTCATGACTGGATGGTGCTCTCCTAGGCGAAACGTTGTCCTTATAAGGACTTGCTCTGCTCGAAAGTAACTTCGTATTGGCCAAGAGTCACATTTCCGTGGAGGGGAAAACTTCACAACCAATCCACGAACTGAGGAAAAATTAAAACTAGACGACATTTCGATCATTCCTGAACCATTTTCCTTTCGGCACCAAAAAAAAAAAAAAATCTCAATGATTACGAAAAAAAAGCAGCTGATTCAAAATGAAAAAATGCACATTTCAGACCCTTTTTAGATCCCTTTTAGACCATTATTTAGTCGATACTTAAAAGTTCTGGACAGTTGATATGAATTGTCCAGCTTTTAATTTTTCATTATTATTATTATTATTATTATTATTATTATTATTATTATTATTATTATTATTATTATTATTATTATTATTATTATTATTATTATTATTTCACCATATGTGTTTTCAAATTAAATTTTGAAAGTTTTATCAAGATTTACAAGACACAGCACTTTTGCTTTCGTGTTTTTAAATTAAGTAAGAATTATCTTAATTTCAGTGAGAGAAAAAAAATTGAAATTTTCTAAAAGTGATTGAAAAGTGGCATTTTAATAGCGCCTGCAGACCGCACCACAACCATGATAATTTGTAAGTATTTTTCTCGTTATTTTTGGAAGGTTTTTCTAGCATTTTTTAGGGAATTTAATTACCACTAAAATTACGATATTTTTGAACTAATGTATCGTTTAAGGAGGAAGTTATCTGAGGAGGAAGTTATCCAAGGAGGAAGTTATTTGAGGAGGAAGTTATTTGAGGAGGAAGTTATATGAGGAGGAAGTTATCCAAGGAGGAAGTTATTTGAGGAAGAAGTTATCCAAGGAGGAAGTTATTTGAGGAGGAAGTTATATGAGGAGGAAGTTATCCAAGGAGGAAGTTATTTGATGAGGAAGTTATCCAAGGAGGAAGTTATATGAGGAGGAAGTTATCTAAGAAGGAAGTTATCTAAGGAGTAAGCTATCTGAGGAAGAAGTTATCTGAAGGGGATGTTTTCTGAGGAGGAAGTTATCTGAGGAGAGTCATCTAAGGAGGAATTTATCTGAGGAGGAAGTTATATTAGGAGGAAGTTATCTGAGGAGGAAGTAATCTGAGGAGGAAGTTATCTGAGGAGGAAGTTATCTGAGGAGGAAGTCATATAAGGAGGAAGTTATCTGAGGAGGAAGTTATCTGAGGAGGAAGTCATCTAAGGAGGAAGTTATCTGAGGAGGAAGTCATCTAAGGAGGAAGTTATCTGAGGAGGAAGTAGTCTCGTTAAAATGAAAAAAATGTTGAGGAACATGAGAGTTTTTGTTAAGGACCACGAGGAAGTTGATTGGTCGCACTGAAGTGTCAGTATGAAGTTGCTTGAGAAATGAACGCGTCATTTCTTAGCTTTTGATTAATGAGGAAACTTTTACCTTGTTAGGGAAGTCAAAAAAAAGGATAGAAAGAACAAGACAATTAACAGGATGTCTGTTGGAAAACAACACATGTGCCTGTTAGATATGAGGCAGGTGTGTTCGACACTCTGAAGTGTGTTCGACACTCTGAAGTGTGTTCGACACTCTGAAGTGTGTTCGACACTCTGAAATTAACAAAATAACTGAAAAGCATAAATAACCTGCCATGAAATTAAAGAAAAAGCCTTGAAAAATACTGAGATAACTATGAAATTATTAGAATAAATTTGAAATTATAAGAATAATTGGGAAATTATAGGAATAACTTGGAAATTATAGGAATAACCGGAAAATTATAGGAATAACTGGAAAATTATCGAAATAACTGGGAATTTATAGTAATGATTTAGGAATTATAGGAACAACTTATAAATTATAGGAATACCTGGGAAATTAGAGAAATTACTGGGAAATAATAACACTAACTACAAAATTAAATGATAATTTGGAAATTCCATGAATAGCTGGGAAATAATTAGAATAACTGGGAAATAAAGGAATGTGGAAGAAAGTATGAAAACGGGGAAATTATGGAAATAACTCTGAAATTATGGAAATAACTGGGAAAATATGGAAATAACTGGGATAATATGGAAATAACGGATATTATGGAAATAACTGGGAAATTATGGAAATAACTGGATAATTATGAGAATAACTGGAAAATTATGGGAATAACTGGGAAATTATGGGAATGACTGGGAAATTATGGGAATGACTGGGAAATTATGGTAATAGCTTGGAAATTATATTAACTGACAATTATATTTAAAAATGGAAAAAAATATATCTGCTGGGAAAATACTAAATTACATGACATACTTTTATGAATATTTTTTTTTTTTAATTTCGTAATCTTTTTGAAAAATAAATGAGTTAATTTCGAATATTTTGAAAAAAAAAATAATTTCATTAGAATCTTTTTTGAAAATAATTCCAGTATAAAACTTTTGGGGCAAAATAAATAATTTCAGTAAAAAAATTTATGAAAAAAAAAATGATTTCATTGTAAATTTTCAGGTAAATCAACGATTTCATTGTAAATCTTAAGGTAAATATGCTACCTCATTATAATTCTTCCGGTAAATAAATAATTGCCTCGGTATCAAGTTGGAAATACATTGGTCTGCATGATATACTGCGACACATGGGGATACATGATGGGGGATACATGACTGGGGGATACATGATGGGGATACATGACTGGGGGATACATGATGGGGGGATACATGATGGGGATACATGACTGGGGGATACATGACTGGGGGATACATGATGGGGATACATGACTGGGGGATACATGATGGGGGATACATGATGGGGATACATGACTGGGGGATACATAATGGGAATACAGTACATGAAAAATGCTTGTGAGAGTGTGAGAATATGCAAGTGCCGTCATAAACGTAATAAAAGTTCCTAGAGTACGTACCAAGAGTATGTACGTACCTAAAATACTTACCTAGAGTACGTACGTACCTGAAGTACGTTCCTAGAGTACGAACGTACCTAAAGTACATATGTACCTATAGTACGTACCTAGAGTACGTACGTGCCTAGAGCACGTACGTACTTAAAGTACGTATGTACCTAAAGTACGTACAGGAAAGATTCCTTCTCATGATTCCCTCGTTACATTATTTACCTGGTAATGAATATTTCCCCCTTAAATACTGTACAGTGCTGTTCACTGTACAGTATTTAAGTATTTTCTGTACTGTACGCTACTGTACTAAACCACATTCGTAATAGTGAGAGTAAATTCAAGTACTGTATATGTGCTGAATTAGATAATAATAGAATATATTAAATGACAAGAGAAGGAATATTATTATGACAAGAGGATATATTGTATGAGAAGATAATATATTAAATAACAAGCGGATATATTTTGACAAGAGGATATCTAATATCAGAAAATACATTAAATAACACGGGAATATATTCTGTGAAAAGCGGATGTTTTACAAGACAATGGGATTGATTAAATGACAAGATATATTAAATACCTTAGAATTACAGCAGAATAATATGGTAAGGAAAGACTTTTTTTAATGATTATGACTGTAGTGTCATCAGAAAAATTATGCTATAATGAATATATATATATATATACAGTGGTACCCCGGTTTACGATATTTTTTCATTCCAGAATGCTGTTCAAGTGCCATTACCAAACGAATTTATCTCCTTAAGAAAAGTTGTAAAATAGACTAGTCCTTTTAGACCCCAAAATTACACTTACAAAAGCATTTAAAAAAATAAACTTACATAAAAGGGTGAGTTTGGGGACCATCGTAAACCGGGGTACCACTGTATATATATATATGTCGTGCCGATTAGGTAAAACTGGTCAATTAGCAAGAACTCATCTAAAATTAAGTCCTTTCTAAAATTTTCTCTTATACGTTTAAAGATATATTTTTTCATTTATGTTAATGTAAGAATTTATAATTTTGTACCAAGAGAAACTTTGAAAACCTACCTAACCTTATTACAACAAGCGCAATTTAATTTAGCCTAACCCAACTAAATATATTTTAGATACGTTAACATTAATTTAATAATAACGAAACACAATGAAATATATTTTTTTCGTTATGTTCAGAATGATTTTGGCGAAATTATTGCATACACAAATTTTCACTTGTCTTATATGGCAAGGTGAGCGTTGCTATTTAAGCCAAAATCGCAAGTTTTACCTAATCGGCACGACATATATATATATATATATATATATATATATATATATATATATATATATATATATATATATATATATATGTACTCACTAATTGTGGTTGCAGGGGTCGAGACTCAGCTCCTGGCCCCGCCTCTGCACTGTCCGCTACTGTGTGTGTGTGTGTACTCACCTAGTTGTGGTTGCAAGGGTCGAGTCATAGCTCCTGGCCCCGCCTCTTCACTGGCCGCTACTGGGTCACTCTCCCTTCGCCATGAGCCTTATCATACCTCTTCTTGAAGCTATGAATGGAACCTGCCTCCATTACATCACTTCCGAAACTATTCCACTTCCTGACCACTCTGTGATTGAAGAAATACTTCCTAACATCCCTCTGATTCATCTGAGTCTTCAACTTCCAATTGTGACTCCTTCTTGCTGTGTCCCATCTCTGGAACATTCTGTCTGTCCACCTCGTCAATTCCTCTCAGTATTTTATATGTGGTTATCATGTCATCTCTCCTGTCCTCCAGTGTCGTCAGGTCGATTTCCCTTACTCCCTCCTCGTAGGACATACCCCTTAGTTCCGGGACTAGTCTTGTTGCAAACCTTTGCACTTTCTCTAGTTTCTTTATGTGCTTGGCTAGATGTGGGTTCCAAACTGGTGCTGCATACTCCAACATGGACCTAACGTACACAGTGTACAGGGTCCTGAACGATTCCTTATTAAGATGTCTTAGGTTTGCTAGGCGCCCATATGCTGCAGCAGTTATTTGGTTGATGTGCGCCTCAGGAGATGTGCCTGGTGTTATACTCACCCCACACGTGTGTGTGTGTGCCTGCGAAGAATTCATTCTGTGTAAGCTCAAAGAACGTCGGGAATGTCTGTGTCTGTGTAGATTTATTTATGTGTAAGATAATGTAGAATATATGGTTGTGAAATATCAAAGAATAATAAGAATATCTGTCTGTGAAGACTCGTGCAGTAGGGCGAAAATCTGTGTCTGTGAAGCCTCGCAGAATAGAAAGAATGCCTGTCTGTGTTTTTAAAACCTCACTACAGGAAAAACCATGTCAGGGTGAGTGTGTCTGTGTAGCCTCACGGCAGGGTGAGCGTGTCTGTGTAGCCTCACGGCAGGGTGAGCGTGTCTGTGTAGCCTCACAGCAGGGTGAGCGTGTCTGTGTAGCCTCACAGCAGGGTGAGCGTGTCTGTGTAGATTCACGACAGGGTGAGCGTGTCTGTGTAGCCTCACGGCAGGGTGAGTGTGTCTGTGTAGCCTCACGGCAGGGTGAGCGTGTCTGTGTAGCCTCACGGCAGGGTGAGCGTGTCTGTGTAGCCTCACAGCAGGGTGAGCGTGTCTGTGTAGCCTCACGACAGGGTGAGCGTGTCTGTGTATCCTCACGACAGGGTGAGCGTGTCTATGCCTTTGACAAGTGCCTACTCTATCGTGGGATATCGTAGCACAGCTCTTGCAACTTCGGCAGGTGATTTAGTTGCAACAGCAACGGCGGCCTTCACGCCCGAGTCTGCAATCACCTGGCAATATTACAGTAAGTGAAGAGGTGACTGAGTCGAGAGAGAGAGAGAGAGAGAGGGGGTGACTGTGACACAGTGGTGTGTGTGTGTGTGTGTGTGTGTGTGTGTGTGTGTGTGTGTGTGGACTGTGACACAGTGGTGTGTGTGTGTGTGTGTGGTGAATGTGACACAGTGGAGAGTGTGTGTGTGTGTGTGTGTGGTGACTGTGACACAGTGGTGTGTGTGTGTGTGTGTGTGTGTGTGGTGACTGTGACACAGTGGAGTGTGTGTGTGTGTGTGGTGAATGTGACACAGTGGAGAGTGTGTGTGTGTGTGTGTGTGTGTGTGTGTGTGTGTGTGTGTGTGTGTGTGTGTGTGGTGAATGTGACACAGTGGAGTGTGTGTGTGTGTGTGTGTGTACTCACCTAGTTCTGGTTGCAGGGGTCGAGTCATAGCTCCTGGCCGCGGCTCTTCACTGGCCGCTACTGGGTCACTCTCCCTTCGCCATGAGCCTTATCATACTTCTTCTTGAACCTATGAATGGATCCTGCCTCCACTACATCACTTCCCAAGCTATTCCACTTCTTGACTACTCTGTGACTGAAGAAATACTTCCTAACATCCCTGTGATTCATCTGAGTCTTCAACTTCCAACTGTGACCCCTTGTTCCTGTGTCCCATCTCTGGAACATTCTGTCTCTGTCCACCTTGTCAATTCCTCTCAGTATTTTATATGACGTTATCATGTCCCCCCTATCTCTCCTGTCCTCCAGTGTCGTCAGGTCGATTTTCCTTAACCTCTCCTCGTAGGACATACCCCTTAGCTCCGGGACTAGTCTTGTTGCAAACCTTTGCACTTTCTCTAGTTTATGTGCTTGGCTAGGTGTGGGTTCCAAACTGGTGCTGCATACTCCAGTATGGGCCTAACGTACACAGTGTACAGGGTTCTGAACGATTCCTTATTAAGATGTCGAAATGCTGTTCTTAGGTTTGATAGGCGCCCGTATGCTGCAACAGTTATTTGGTTGATGTGCACCTCAGGAGATGTGCCTGGTGTTATACTCACCCCAAGATCTTTTTCCTTGAGTGAGGTTTGTCGTCTCTGGCCCCCTATACTTCTTTGCCCTTCCCAAATCTTCATGACTATGCACTTGGTGGGGTTGAACTCCAGGAGCCAATTTCTGGACCAGTCCTGCAGCCTGTCCAGATCCCTTTGTAGTTCTGCCTGGTCCTCGTCCAATTGAATTCTTCTCATCAACTTCACATCATCTGCAAACAGGGACACTTCGGAGACTATTCCTTCCGTCATGTCGTTCACAAATACCAGAAACAGCACCGGTCCTAGGACTAACCCCTGTGGAACCCCACTCGTCACAGGCGCCCACTCTGACACTTCGCCACGAACCATGACTCGCTGCTGTCTTCCTGACAGGTATTCCCTGATCCATTGGAGTGCCTTCCCTGTTATCCCTGCCTGGTCCTCCAACTTTTGCACTAATCTCTTGTGTGGAACTGTGTCAAACGCCTTTTTACAGTCCAAGAAAATGCAATCTACATACCCCTCTGTCTCTTGTCTTACTGCTGTCACCCTGTCATAGAACTCCAGTAGGTTTGTGACACAGGATTTCCCGTCCCTGAAACCGAGTTGGCTGTCATTGATAAGCTCATTCCTTTTTAGGTGTTCCACCACTCTTCTCTGATTATCTTCTCCATGACTTTGCATACTATACATGTCAGTGACACTGGTCTGTAGTTTGGTGCTTCATGCCTGTCTCCTTTTTTAAAAAATTGGGACTACATTTGCTGTCTTCCATACCTCAAGTAGTCTCCCTGTTTCGATAGATGTGTTGAATATTGTTGTTAGGGGTGCACATAGCGCCTCAGCTCCCTCTTTCAGGACCCATGGAGGGATGTTGTCCGGCCCCATCGCCTTTGAGGTATCTAGCTCACTCAGCAGCCTCTTCACTTCTTCCTCGGTTGCATGTATCGTGTCCAACACTTGGTGGTGTACCCCACCTCTCTGTCTTTCTGGAGTCCCTTCTGTCTCCTCGGTGAACACTTCTTTGAATCTCTCTCCTCCTTCCTTCATTAGCCTGTGTATGTGTGTGGTGAATGTGACACAGTTGAGAATGTGTGTGTTTGTGTGGTGTAGGTGACACAGTCAAAAGTGTGCGTGTGTGTGTGTGCGAGCGCGTGTGTGTTGTGAATGTGACACAGTCGAGTTGTGTGTGATGAATGTGACACAGTCGAGTGTGTGTAGTGAATGTGACACAGTCGAGAGAGAGTGTGTGTGTGTATGTGTGTGTGTGGTGAAGGTGACCCAGTCGAGTGTGTGTGTGATGAATGTGACACAGTCGAGTGTGTGTAGTGAATGTGACAGTCCAGAGTGTGTGGTGAATGTGACACAGTCCAGAGTGTGTGCGTGTGCTCACCTAATTGTGGTTGCCGGGGTCGATTCACAGCTCCTGGCCTGTGTATGTGTGTGTGTGTGTGTTTGTAGTGAATATGACAGAGTCAGGTGAGCCAGGAAAGAGTATGAAGAATATGACAGAAGATGAAAATATCGTCCTCAACCCTATGATTCATAATTTTCTTTTCAATGCGGTATTGAGCTCTAGCTCCTGGGACCACCATTATATTCTCCATGGGGAAGTGGAACAGAATTCTTCCTCCGTAAGAGGCGACTAAAATGCCGGGAGCAACGGGCTAGTAACCCCTTCTCCTGTATATAATACTAAATGTAAAAGGAGAAACTTTCGTTTTTTCTTTTGGATCACCCCGCTTCGGTGGGAAACGGCTGACGTGTTGAAAGAAAGATATATATATATATAATTCGTTAGGTTCAGAATGATTTTTGAAAAATTATTGTATACACAAATTACTGCATACACAATTTTTTTCGCAAAAATCATTTTGAACCTAACGAAAGTAATATATTTCATTGTGTTTGTTTATTATAAAATTATTGTAAACTTATCTAAAATATATTTAGTTGGATTAGACTAAATTAAATTGCGCTTGTTATAATAAGGTTAGGTAAGTTTTCTAAGGTTATTTTGGTACAAAATTATTAATTTTTACATTAACATAAATGAATATATATATATATATATATATATATATATTATAAACTTATATGAATTTCTTTTAGAAAGAAGTTAATTTTAAACGAGTTCTTGCTAATTGACCAATTTTACCTATTCGGCACGACATATATATATATATATATATATATATATATATATATATATATATATATATATGAGAAAAAATCGCGAACAAGCGAAACAAGATTCAAAAAACCACTTAGGGAGGGTGGAGTTGAATGTTAGCTCTAGAACTTTCGTGTTGCAATCAACACGTCAGGAGCTTGCAAGGTTGCAGAAATAAGTAGGAAGTCCAAGAAGATTCTAATCTATTATAATTATAATAATAATATTATTATTATACTCGTGCATCAGATTAAAATATGCTGAGTGATGGGAATTCCGGTGTAATAGTAACTCCAGCTCTGCTGAAACGACACCTGTAACATTTGCATGGCTGCCGAACCTTTAGTGAAGTACCTGATGTTATTGTCATCGCCATATTGAACTCTCCCAGCTCAGGCCGAAAGATTTCACTACCTCATGTATGTAACTCATCCTCTGTAATGGTATATGGCAGGGAAACGTAGCTAGCTTTTGTTGCTACTCTGTAGCTCTTGTGTAAGACAGTGCTGATACGCGATCTGGATGCATCCATTTTGGAAGGGAAAAAATCAGATTAGTTCCCCTCTCTTTTTTTCCTCACTTTTTTTCTGTCTCTCTGCCTATTAGTCACTCGTCTACTTTCTCCTCACCCTCCCTCCCCCTCTCTCTCTTTAACTTTCACCCTTCCTCCGTCCCTTTCCCTTTACTTAACTCTCCCTCGATCCCAGACGTTGGAAATAAATGGTATAAAATACAGACACAATGGAAAAATAAACACATAAGCAGTATAATGTGATCCTTTATTGACAACGTTTCGCCCACGCAGTGGGCTTTATCGAGTCACAGACAGATCTACCTGGAAAATGAGTAACATGAATATATATAGGGTATAGTCAGGTGGAGAATGCTGGGTCAGGTGGAGAAAGCTGCATGTGACAGTTTTAAAAGTAGTGTGTAGTTAAAAACTTTGTGTGACTTAAAGGACCTGCAGTGTTCCATTCTTGAGTTCTAGGTGGGATAGCGTTGAAGAAGTTTCTTGGCAATAGGTTCAGCTATGTTGTAGAAGCCGTTGTTCTGGTTGAAGTTGATGGATACACAAATAAGTGATGATTCCAGGATTCTTCGGTATTGCGTGTTGTCTTCTCTGGCGATGAGTCTTGCGTTTTTGTAGTTGATTAAATGGTTGTGTAAATTTCGGTGTTGAACACAGGCATTTCTTGAGTCGTCAGATCTGCCTGCGTACTGGTGTTCTGAAATGCGTGTTTGGAGGTCTATGGATGTTTCGCCGACGTATAATTTGCTGCAGCCATTACAAGGGATTGTGTATACCCCTGCCGTGGATTGAAGCTTGTCAATAAAGGATCACATTATACTGCTTATGTGTTTATTTTTCCATCCCAGACGTTCTTACGAAAACTCACGTCTTCCCAGACGTAAACAATTTCTCGTAGATATACATACATCTTCTCAGACGTACACATATGCAAGTAACACACACACACACGCACCTTCCCAGACGTACACAAAAGAATCACACACATATACGCACATACACACTAATACGGACCTACCCAGGCGTGCACACACGCAATATACACACGCACCTTCCTGGGCGTAAACACATGAATCTCACACTCACACAGGAGTTGTGAATCGACACTTGCAACCACACATAGATGAGTACACCCACACACACACACACACACACACACACACCAGCGAAGAGGCCGAGCCAGGAGCTGTGAATCGACCCCTGCAACTACAATTAGGTGAGTACAAATAGGTGAATACACACACGTACAACTTCGCAGACGTCCACACAGACACATGATAAGAAAAAAGTCTCAGCCAAGTCTTCAGTAACCTCTCACCTCTCTCTCTGTCTCTCTGTCTCTCTCTCTCTCTCTCTGTCTCTCTCTCTCTCTCTCTGTCTCTCTCTCTGTCTCTGTCTCTGTCTCTCTCTCTCTCTCTCTCTCTCTCTCTCTCTCTCTCTCTCTCTCTCTCTCTCTCTCTCTCTCTCTCTCTCTCTCTCTCTCTCTCTGTATGAAGGCCGCAGCTCAAATTCTCCAAATGCATCCATGCAGAAAGAGCTTTTATGGCGGAGTTACTGTATGACACGTCTTCTATATTTTCTTTTCTCCTCACCCACACTCTCACCCCTCACCTTCTCACCCCTCACCTTCTCACCCCTCACCCCTCACCTTCTCACCCCTCACCTTCCCACCCCTCATCCTCACTGTGTATCCATCGTACAATAAAATATTCAAGATTCATTCACGTTTATTGGAGACTCGTGTACGACGTCAGAATTTTTTTTTTTATTTCTACAAAGAAATAAACCAGTGTGGGGTCATTCCGCGAAGGCTCGATCCACCGTCCTGTCCCTCTTCAGAGATAAAAAAAAATTAAGCTCTCAAAGAAGCTCATTTTTGGGGGAAGCTGAATTCATGGCGGAATTACTTTTGCAACATAAAAGAGGGAGGACAAAATTTTATATATAATATTTTTTTTTTTTGAGACTGACGATATGGTAAGTGAGAGATGATCCAGGGTAGACGAAACTGGGTGAAGAGGCTCTGTGTGGCGCTCTAAGAGCTCTATCACTGGCTAGCTAATGCTCTACTTAGAGCGATATGTCTCCGTTGACAAATGTTTGCTCAGCAGGTAGTCTTGGTTCACTATATTTGTCATTTGCGAGTAAGTCGCTAGCAGCAACTGTCTGGCTGATCATAGACTGGCCCGTGATCAACAGACTGAGATTTTCGAGACTCTACTAGCTCCTGTGTTGAATAATATAGACTGGTTAAACACTTCAAATACTCCTACTATTACTACTACTACTAATAATAATAATAATAATTAGAAAAAAAATTAGAATAGAATAACAGATAATAATTATAGTCATAAAATATACTAATGATAAGAATTTGAATAGAAATTTCAATTAATACAAAAATAATAATAATAACTGTTAGCAAGTGTAATAATCCAACATTACGAAGATCAAATTAAAAACGTCAGAAGAAATGGAACCGTATGAATTAGAACGAATGACGAAAGAGAATGTAGGGAAGAAAAAATAATTAAAAAGATAATTGAGCAAAGCAGGAAGCTAATACTGTGTGTTGTTTAGTTTTTGAAATGTGGACCGAAAAAGAAAGAGAAAGAAAGATGTGAGTGAGAAAGATGTGTGTGAGTGAGAGAGTGAGAGAGAGAGAGAGAGAGAGAGAGAGAGAGAGAGAGAGAGAAGAGAAGAGAGAGAGAGAGAGAGAGAGAGAGAGAGAGAGAGAGATGCAATTGTGTGAAAAATATTTATAAAAATGAGAGAGTATGCGAGACCGAGAGAAACACGTGAGAGACAGAGACAGAAAGATGTTTGAGAAAGATAAAGAAACTTGTTAGACAGAGATATAAGAGAAGATACGAATGAGAAAAATAAAAATATACGAGTCAAAGTGCATAATACACACAATGAACACTGGATAAAATAATAACAGATAAAAATAAATAAATAAATAGTTCAATAAGGATATATTTTGGGGGGAAGCAAACGAAAGAAATTAAAATTTATATAAAATCAGGAAGCATTAATAGAGGGGTCTTTTTATTTTTTTTGCAATAAAGTATATTAACTGGTTAAGCGGGGGAGGGTGAGGTAGGGGGTTTGAAGCCTGTCGTCTGCAGGAGGGTCATTAATGCTGCACTTACCCTGTTTACCAACCAGTCAACAAGTTTTAATCCTTAAAATAGAGATTAGAGCAAACTCTCGGCGTATATTCACAGAAAGATATACACCTCTCGGTGTATGTATATATCCTGTTCAATAAGGTATATTAAAAGAGCCGGAAGAAATGCTGAATAAATATTATTATATATATTTAACTATTCATGTACAAGACTGTTATTATTATAATTATCATTAAATTTTTTATTATTTTAATTCACCGTCCGTCTCCCACAGAGGCAGGGTGACCTGAAAAAGAAGCTCTTTCGTAAAGTTTTTCTTCTTTTTCGCATTTAGTAATTCATACAGGAGAAGGGGTTACTAGCCCCTTGCTCCCGGCCTCTTACGACACGCATGACTTACGAAGGAAGGATTCTTCTCCACTTCCACATTGAGATGATGATGTTGTTGGCGGCGGTGGTGGTGGTGATGGTGGTGGTGGTGGTGGTGGTGGTGGTGGTGGTGGTGGTGGTGGTGGTGGTGGTGGTGTATTAAAGAAAGCGAAAGATAGGAAGTAAATGAGTAAAGGACAGAGAGATCTACAACACAAACAACTTAATGTCTTCTAATCTCTCTCCATCTTTCTCATACTGAACAAAAACACTTTAAAAAGTAAAGAGAAAAGGAAAAGAGAAAATAGGCGTATTACGGGGAGGATGAGCACACGGAACGCGAGTAAAACACCGTAGAGGTGAGTAAGAGGTGAATATGGCAGAGGGTTGGTGAGTGTGAGCATGAGTGAAGGTGAGTGAGAGCAGTAACAAGACATTAATCAGACAAGGGCGTCTGCCTTATTGCCAGTCAGACAAAGAGTAATTAAAGACACCCCTTTGTCTGTACACTCGTCCTAAACATTCCTTCGTTGCTGGTTACATTTTATTCCCATCATTATTTTAAATTTAGAGACAGCAAAATTTGAATGTCATGATATCATTCGTGATCTATTAATATTGGTGACTTTTTCGATGTGTGAGTATTTTTGTGTGTATATATATATATTTTTATAGCTGTGTTAATGCTGGGTTCCGCTTCTGGAGGACCAGCTCTTTCTGCTAGAATGAGACACTTGAGACACATGTGAAACATTTGGGAATCCTTATTCCCAAATGTTGCACATGTGTCTCATTCCTCAACTTGTGGGTTTTCTGAAGCCTTTACATCACTAACCTAAAGTGTATTAAAGATACACCACTGTCGTATACACCTGACACTTTCCACAACAATATTTCTGTCCTTAGAAGATAGTCCTTCAAAAACAATTTCTCTCACTTACAGAGATACATATATACATACTCATATGCATGCATATATAGACACATGTCCAGATCCTTTAGCCTCAGACAGACACTTAATACAGGAGCGCCGCAGAGGGAGGCATCAGGACCATTGCTCTTGTAACCTGCTGTTGTGAAGCCTAACCTAATTTGTGTGTGAGTGGAGAGCAATGCTCCCTGACGTCGGCAGTGTTGCATGTGGCTGGTATCACTGACGAGCAGGCCAGAGGTGTGGTGTGTTGCGTGTGGCTGGTATCACTGACGAGCAGGCCAGAGGTGTGGTGTGTTGTGTGCGACAGGTACCATTGACGACCAGGCTAGAGGTGTGGTGTGTTGTGTGTGATTGGTATCACTGACGCCCATTACCACAACCATCACCACTTCTAATGTCATTAATCTGTCACTACTAGTCCTAAAATTACAACCATCACTGTTTAAAACTGTCACAGTCACTATCACCACAACTGTCATAACCGCAATTATTGTTGTTGTCAGTTCATCCCTCAAGGCTCCTTGACACGGGTCTTCGGCGTAAAATGATCGGGTCATTGGTGCTGGCACTATGGCGAGGCACAGTAAGTCTGTGTCTCTAAGAACATGTGAAAGTAGGGTAGTCCATGGCCCTGTGGTGAGATGTAGCAGCAGCGACCGCTGGCTTCCCCGTATCATTTTATAAACGGTATACAATACCGACTAGTTGATGAGTAAAACACATGTTCAACACTTGGCATCTTAAATGACGAAACGTTCCGCCTGCGCTGCAGGCTTCATTGGTTGAATACAGAGCAGTGTCATATTCACTGGCATCCATGTTCTAGATTCAGATCTTCCAGTGATCACTGTATCTATACTATATCTCCTGTACCAGGTAAGCTTGATGCCCATGTCACTGTATCTAGTGCCAGGAAAGCATGGTTTCTATGCCATGGAACCACAGGGTATAAGCATAGCAAAACACCATTCGCACATTCTCAGCTGTAGGTACAGTCAACGAGGACACGGTCGACAATAACGGGAGAGAAGTTCATCTTCTCCCAAGAGCAGACATCTATCATGTTCTAATTTCCTTTCTGTCAGCTATTTCTGATTGTCGCCGCTCCTTCACAGTCATCTTAAAGCTTTTCTTCGTAAATCGACGCGCTTATGACTGTCTGCAAGTGTATATGTTCGACTGTATATGCGTGCACATGAACTGTTCATGCGTATGTTAACAACTGAGAGTGCGTGTGATTATATAAGTTATTGTTATTATTATTATTATTATCGTGTGTGTGTGTGTGTACTCGCCTATGTCTGATTGTAGAATTCGAGTCTCAGTTCTTGGCTTCTGTCTCTTAGGAAGACAAAATATTAACGTATAAGATAATGCCTGTCGAGTAATGTTAAAGCACACTATACAAAAATCCTGAATAAATATGTGTTTTCGAGATCATTCACTGGGAGTCTCGCGCGTCATTTTAACGAGGGATGTAGAGGGCAACCAGAGCCTTCACTTAGGCTAGAATGGTTGCAGCTTAATAGAGGTAGATGCCGGGTGGACTCACCTATATGTACTCACATATAAGTGGTTGCAGGGTTCAGGTCACAGCTCCTGGCCCCTGCGTCTTCGCTAGTCACTACTAGGTCACTCTCTCCCCGCTCCAAGAGCCTTATCATACCTCTTCTTAAAGCTATGTATGGATCCTACCTTCACCACTACACTCTCCAGATTGTCATACACCAAGAAGTGAATGTCTTTCAGGGTATATACACTGAGAGTTTGTTTTAATTACTGTTTCAGATTCAGGTTTTCTTGACTGGTGGTGAACTGGTTCCATGCAGTCTGAATGACCCCTCGTGTAGCCGTTAAACCCAATTAACCAGTTAACTAGACGGGTAATCCTAGCAACACGGTTTACTGGGACAGTTAGGGTTATAACTTAGCCAATTGCAGCAACAACGCTGAAGAAACAGCTCAGCCTCGCCAGTAAGGAACCCCAGTATATATTTCCCCAGTGATAAAAGTTACTTTCCTTTACAGACGAGGCTACGTTACCTTAGGTTAGCTTAGGTTGGGTTAAGTTACGTTGTTTTCTATCCATAAAAAATATCCAGAAAATATAAATATAAGATAAAGGTGGGAGAGTTGTGCCTAGCGAAGAGAAAAAGGGAGCCACCATCGCGGTAGACATAACTATGTCAGATTTTCACTGTTTAAGGGGCTTTCACCAGTCCCCGATTTGACTGTTTTTACAATATTGAAGTGATGTCTGTGATTAAGAGGACGATTTTTTTAATGCAGTTTGCAAAGATTATTGATGACTACGGTTCATTCACGCAAGAGCTTTTCGCTCTATCGTGAGCGAAACGTGACCATCTGCAAGGTTTCAGTACTGCATTGAAATATTAATTTATTCCAAAGTTGCAAAAACGAAACTGTTTCACTGAGTTTGAATAAGCTAAATATAGGTTGAAAGAAAGAGTACTTGGAGCCCACTATGTGAAGCCCAGGAGCTACATTTTAACCCCCTATTAACCCACAAGATGTGTACATGCACACACCTGCTCACAAAACGCTGGGTGGATCAACAAAATATCTCCTGAGATAACATAAACAATTTTGATAGAAGGCCAATTTTTTTTCAGCAGGGGAGACCGTCACGAGAGTCCCTTCAAAACGATGGCCGCGACCCAGTCACCTTGCGAATGATCCACCGACCGACCAATAGCAGCACTCTCTTTCCCCTCTTCCTCGTGAGCAGTGACGTCATAAATGATCCTCGACCGACCAATAGCAGACCAAGCAAGCAGTGACGTCATGAATGACCCTCTACCGACCAATAGAAGCCCTCGTAAGCAGTGATGTCATGAGAAGGTGCGTGGTTCAGAATCCAGAAGACGGGGAGATGAATGAGGATAGACGGGGAGAGCGTGACGGGAGGAGGAGACGCCACAAGAGTAAGGATGAGAAGCCAGGTCAGAGTAGACGAGATAACTGTCGATGAGAGTCGTCAAGAGAGAGAAATGACTTGAAACAGATGGCGACAGAAACCAGAGAGAGAGAGAGAGAGTGAGAGAGAAAATACTTGAGAGTGGTATGTGCACGAGCGCGCGCGCACACACACACACACACACACACACACACACACACACACACACACACACACACACACACACACACACACACACAACACACACACACACAAACAAACAAACAGAGCCCTGATATATCCTCCCCCAAATCTCCACATTCATTCCCAGGCTTCAGTTCTTTGATGCTATGGATGTGGTGTTTCATTTGATGCTCTCTCTCTCTCTCTCTCTCTCTCTCTCTCTCTCTCTCTCTCTCTCTCTCTCTCTCTCTTCTCTCTCTCTCTCCTCTCTCTCTCTCTCTCACTCTTTCACTCTCTCTCTCACTCTCTCTCGCTCTCTTTGCACGCCAAGAGACATCACTACGTTATAA
Organism: Cherax destructor; assembly: GCA_009830355.1. Taxonomy (NCBI): domain Eukaryota; kingdom Metazoa; phylum Arthropoda; class Malacostraca; order Decapoda; family Parastacidae; genus Cherax; species Cherax destructor. The sequence goes on from WNWK01000534.1 coordinate 124,624, forward strand.
ACGACTCAATAAATATGTAAGACTCACTGATGTGCAACAGTGGTAAATTTTGAATAAAGTTCCATAAATATGACCTTAGATGCTCTACTCTAGACTCAGCATGAAGCAGAAAAAAGCAGTGAAATGTGTTTGGTCCAAAGTTCCTCTCACCGCTGAAGGTGTCTCTCCCGTCCACTATGTAATACTTCAATTTGTTTTTTGCTCTATTTTTTTTACTAATATCCTTAAGAAAAATATCAATGAGGCTGAAGAGAGTTACAATGCCACAGATGAAATAGTTCACAACTAGTCCACAATGCAGTGGGTGAACAATTCACAACCAACCTAAAACGCCCTTGGCTGCAACAATTCACAAGTAACCCCCCCAATTCCGTGGTTGGAACAGTTAACAATCACCATACTGGAGAGGAAACATTTTGTTTGTGGATAAACAAGGCTTTCACATAATGTGAAAAGCAACTTTCAAATAGTTCGTGTGCCTCTATGAATTTGTTAAATCCTCTCACGAAATCAAAAGATTGCAATTCCCTAGTTTTATCCCAGTTTTATCCTGCAGATTCTCTCCCAGATTATTGAATGGCTGGAAAACAGTGTTGACCAGGTGGGTTATAGAAAGGCAAAGTACAGAGCAAGTGATAGACAAGATCACAGCTGAACGCTTTCGCAATGTAGTAAACACAGCCATTGTTCATCAGAGGATTACGCTTAACAGTGTACTCTCAGCACTGCTCCTACAGTCATTTTAAGGACAAGGATATGCCAAAGATTAGCATCATTCTACACCAGAGACAGCAGACAGTTCCACGAAAGTTTCCAGCAGTCCAAACCTTCAGCCAACCTCTTGTTCCCAGGGACATCTAAAGAACCAAGCAATTAGTGAGCAGACTCCTAGACAGGAACACAGCTGAAAAAAAAAATCACAACATTTTCACCACTGTTCTTGTTCTTTTCAGGATTAACCTGTGTCCCAACAGTCATTTTAATGGATTAATCAAATTGCAAGATTTTAGTTTCAACTTATATCCTCACCAGGGACTCCATCAGGTAGATACAAGGATAAAGGAATTTTCCATCTTAACAAATCCCTATTGCTCTGCGAATTCCTCGACTTAACTTTTATAATATCTCAGATGCTCAGGTCATCTGCATCTCTCCTATAGTGCTCACCCTGCTTATATTTGCCCAAGTTTTCCATGTATTCTGAATAGGTAGATTAAAGGACACAAGTGCGTACACCTAAGGACATCTATTGTTGAATACGTTTCGGTCGTGGGACCTTGGTCACTCCAAATAATACATAAGAGCGAGAACGTCAACGGTGATGGTCAAGTGAAGGCGTGAGGGCATCCTATAGCCATGTCATGTAGCACCCGAAAACAAGCCTGTAGCAGAAACGTGTGTTAGAGCTGTAGAGATGTTGGTGTTGCCAGCACTTTGTTCAGTGGTGTTGATAGCAGCAATTAAGGATGTTTTATCCCTATGGAGTCTATACCTGTCAGGTTCTTTGTAAAACATTTCAGTGTTGTTCCATTCCATGAGATGGCATCTCTCTTTAGACCTGATGTCATCTTGGCTGTGAGCATATTTGTGTTCTTGAACATGTGTGGAAAGATCCCTCCCAGTTTATCCAATGTAGATCTTAGTGCATCCCTTACATGGTATGGTATATACTCCTACTTTACTGTTGGGTGTGTCACAGGGATGTCTTCTCTTAACGAGGTCTCAAGTGGAAGAAACAGCCATTCATACATTACTTTTAAAAAAGAACCTGTGAAGAACTGTTGGCCACTTCTAAGAAGTGGTCTATAAAGTAGACATTGTTTACAAACATCCTTAATTGCTACTTCAAACACCAAAGAACAAAGTGATGGCAACTACTACCATCTCCATAACTCTGGTAAACAAGATACTGCTACATGCTTTTCCTCATCTTCAAATAAATAACCTCACGCCTTCACCTGACCTTAAAGACGTGCATTTAATGCTATACGACGTATACGTATATATTGTGCTCTTTCGTTCTCTTGCATCATTTAATCACAAGGGTCCAAGGCCCGAAAATAAAGGATGTTTTAATGTGTATCCCCCCATTTATTTAGAGCTTCCCCCATAAAATTAATAATAACCGAGTAAAGTCTTTAGCAATAATTTCATGTGGGAGTCAACCTCCCCTCAATAAAAGCAGTTATGGACAGAAATTTTCATAAACTGAAACAAATTGGTCCATTTCGTAACTCACATCCACACATGTGCCAAATTTTATAACATTAATCTAAAAAAACAACAAACAAAATATTAAAAGAAATTTTATTTATTGTTTTTACTTTATATTGTTGCTAGTGATAGTATTTAATATACCTTTTAATTCTTCCTCTTCTATTTTGTCTTTCTCCTACATTCTTCCTCCTATTCCTCCTTTCTTCCTCCTATTATTCCTCTTATTCTTCCTCCTATTCCTCCTTTACCTTTCATTTTTTCTTAGTCATTCTCAGCCTCGTTCACCTCCTGTCTTTCTCTTCCTCCTCCCGGTCCTCTTCCTCAACCTTCCCATTTGTTCCTGTACCTTCTTTTCCCATCCCTCTCTTCCTTTTCAGCCTCCAATTTATGTTCCTACTTCTTCTTCTCCTCCTCCTTCCTCTTATTTCTCCTCTTCTCTTTCCTTCTTCCCTATCTATCATCCAATTTTAGTTTTCTTATGATTCTTTCTTTCCTGCCTTCCAACTTCTCAGCAGTTTCAGATTCCATCCCTTGCAGTCCACTGTTGTCTTCGCCTCTAATATCATCATCCGATTCTTTCTGTTTCTTCTCGTTATACATTCTCCGTTTCCCTGAAATCTTTGTTCCCAATTTTCCGAAGAAAGTCTATGGAATTTCAGCTCGGCATTTTTAAGGTCGCTATAAAAATGATGTACTCAGGCATTACCAATTCTAATACTCCAGCAGGGCACCGCTTTATTACATGAGAGCTCCCCACTCCAATAATGCTCTTGCATTTTGCATCACTGGTGCGTTAATTCGACTATTTTTTCGGTCATTAGTGAAATTCTTGCGGATGAATAGCCCTCTACAAGACGCAAGCATGAATGCTTGCGAGGGCACACGCATGTAGGCAAGAATACACGCATGCATACATACACACACTCTAACACATATACACACAAGAAAAAAACACGAAAAATAGAGATAGTACCTAACCAGATTAATTACCACCTCTCCAGATAATAGTCCACACATTGAAAGTACAGGAGCAATTTCAAAGTACTCCAGTGGATCACAAAGTATCTGAACAACTAATGCCAAATACTAACAACAAGGGCAGAGGCATCAGGATCGGCGACGACAAAGATTAGGGTCCCCCAAGGATCTGATCTGGAACTGCTACTGTTTCTAACACTTGTATATGTTTATGATTTACCAGAAGAGATCAAGGCCCATGTACCTCTGTTTGGTGTTAATGTAAACTTGATTAGGATACCATCAAGAGAGGACAGAGATAGGGACCTGGACAGCCTGCAGATGAGGTTCATTAGGTCTCTGCTGTGTGGGCAGTAAACTGAATGAGTGGGCAATAAACCTGCTGAGTGGGTAATAAACCAGCTAAATGTGGAATAAATCACCAAAGTGGGTAATAAACCAACTGAGAGGGAAATAAGCCCAGCTGAGTGGGGAAGAAATAAATTTACTGGACAAAAAAATAAGATGAGTGTGCAAGACGTAAGCTGGGTGGTCAAAAATAAATATTTAGAGTGGGACAGAAAGCAGCTGAGTGGGAAAATACCCCTCCTCAGACACTGAGCTACTCAGCTTATGTGAGTCATGATGCAGGACAAGTATCCAGTCTAGAGGGAAATCAACAACCCTGTTACCCTAAACCTTGCTGGAGCTGTATTGTATGACTCGGTGTGTGTGTGTGTGTATATATATATATATGTAAATGTGTTTACTAAATAGTAAACAAAAGAATGGACGGGGAGTCTCGCTTGTTTATCACTAAGTTGTATTTTCTGGAGTGATTCATAGCTCCTGGCCCTGCCTCTTAATTTCAACTAACTGGCTTCTTTACTGATTCAGAGCCTCAAGCTTGTGGGTTTAGCGCTTAGTTATGATTATAATAATAATCAGAGTCTCTAGAGCCCAATCATACTCTTAAAATTGCGTATAATCTTTGCCGCCACTTCATCTAGTTCATTCCATTTACTAATTCCGCTGAGGCTAAAACATTATTTTCAGAATGTCTTAAATGTCATCTAAGACGCCTCTTCTTGCAGCTCAAACAATCTGGCTATTCACTCTTTAATCTCCTCAATATTTTTTTAGATCATGACCATAATCTCTGATCTTCTATGCCTTCTATCCTTAGAAGATTGTGAAGGTGAGTGCTTTAAGCCTGTCTTCCATAGCCCATGCTTCTCAGTTATGGTACCATCGTCGCTGTAAACCTTTGGATTTTCTTTAGCTTCTTTATATTGGTAACTATGTGCGTGCTCCACGCTGGCATCGCATACTCTAAGATGGCCTAAAGTATGTTGTATATGTCCTGAAAGCTTGTTTGAGTTTCTGCCTCAGCGCACCTAGCGGAAGGTAGGTGACTGGGTGTTAGGCGACTAATGTGGGGAAAATCCCAGGGAGTGGAAGAAATGAATAATATAGTATGTGAGTGTAAGTACTCACCTATGTTGTGTGTGTGTGTGTGTGTGTGTGTGTGTGTGTGTGTGTGTGTGTGTGTGTTTGTACGTCAGCTTGTGAGAGTTGTGTGTTTTTGTGAGTGTGTATATGTTGGAGTTTGCATGTATGTGTGTGGATGAGGTTTTGTGTGTATGTTTCCCTGTGAACATTTTTGTGTATTTGTTAATGTACGTATATGTGTATGTGTGTGTAATTTTTCGAGTGCATGCATGTATTTTTGTGTTTTATTCTAAATATTAAATAACTTAATATAGCAGTAACGTAAGACACTAAACACCTTCTCAAGCAGTCCAGGTTCAGTCTTGCCCACTGTCACATAATCTCCGACCGCAGCATCCCTTTGAGACGAAGCTCGCTGTCAGAGTCAACAAACTTCCTGTGACATTGATGTATGCTTCGAGGGATGATCTGGAGAAAGACTGTCGGGTAAGGTGACCTCAAGGTTATCGGTATATGGTCATGACAGCCGATTCCACACTGAATACACTGACACTTTTAAAGAATAAGTCAGTGCGATGGCAGGAACAAATCTCAACCAACCTACAGCCAGAAAAGGAAATAAACGCCATTTTGGATCTGTCCTGAAACAGGAAAGGCGGCTAGAGGTTTCTCGTCAAATAGTGAGTTAGTTCTGTGTTGACAGCTTTAAGAAATAAAAGTCACAATGAAGGAACAATTCTCGGTTTGGAAGGGGAAAACTTTGAACGTTGTTTCGGTCCGTCCCGGAAGGTCATCCGACCAATTCCAGGTCGGGACAGAAACGCCGGCTAAAGTTAGTACTAAACTGATCACTTCAACCTAGTTTTTAATGATTTCCTTTGTCTCCTTATACTTTTTTTTTACTGAATCGAAATCTTTTCCGTACTGAATTCTGGTGCGTCTGTTTGTCGACCTTCCCTGTAGTCGTATATATATGAACTTTATTTTGACGTGCAAATATCATTATTGACTCTCCTCGTGTTAATAAGAGTGAGGCGAGGATATGACCCGGCTAGAACAATTTTTAATTACTGTTTCGCATTAATTTGTTATGAAAACTCGGCACAACGTAATCTGGTCTTGACTTTACGCTTGATAATCATCATGCCAAATTGCATTAAATTTACACACACACACACACATACACACACACACACACACACACACACACACACACACACACACAAGTACGCAAATACAACAGGCCTAGTGTCTAATCGACGTGTGCCTAGGACAAAATGGTCACTAGCTAACTAACACTGCCAGGTCCCTCCACCCACACAGACCCCCAGAGCACAGTGTTGGAGAGGAAACTGAAGGTATGGTACACCAATACTGATGGAATAACGAATAAGTGGGAGGAGTGGCACGAAAGAGTAAAAGAGGCATCACCGGACATCATAGCTCTCACAGAAACCAAACTCACAGGAATGATAACAGATGCCATCTTTCCAATGGGATATCAAATCCTGAAGAAAGACAGAGGGAACAGAGAGGGTGGAGGAGTGGCACTGTTCATCAAAAAACAATGGGATTTTAATGAGCTGGAGAAGGGAGACAGAGGAAAAGCAAGAGATTACATAATAGGTCCCAAGGTGGTAATTGCAGTGATGTATAACCCACCACAGAACAGCAGGAGATCAAGGCAAGAGTATGATGAGAGCAATAGAGCGATGGTGGACACACTGGCCGAAGTGGCCAGAAGAGTTCATGCAAGAAGGGCAAAGCTGCTGATTATGGGTGACTTTAACCACAAGGAAATCGACTGGGAGAACCTGGAGCCACATGGGGGACCGGAAACGTGGAGGGTTAATATAATGGAGGTGGTACTGGAAAACCTCATGTACCAACACGTAAGGGACACTACCAGAGAGAGAGGGGAGGATGAACCAGCGAGACTGGACCTAGTATTCACCTTGAGTAGTGCAGATATTGAGGACATCTCATATGAAAGACCCCTCGGAGCCAGTGATCATGTGGTTCTGAGCTTCGAATACATAGTAAAGTTACAAGTGGAAAGGGAAGCAGGAAGAGCAGGACGAATGAAGCCGAACTACAAGAGAGGGGACTATGCAGGAATAAAGAATTTCCTTCACGGTGTTCAGTGGGACAGAGAACTGACAGGAAGTCAGTAAACGAGATGATGGAATATGTGACAACAATATAGAAGGAAGCTGAGAGGAGGTTTGTACCGTAGGGTAACATAAATAACGAGAAAGCCAGGATGAGCCCTTGGTTCACCCAAACGTGTAGGGAGGCCAAAACCAAATGTGCTAGAGAATGGAAGTATAGAAGGCAAAGGACCCAGGAGAATAAGGAGAGCAGTCGTAGAGCCAGAAATGAATATGCACACGTAAGAAGGGAGGCCCAACGGCAATACGAAAATGACCTAGCAGCAAAAGCCATATCTGACCTGAAGCTGTTGTACAGCCACATCAGGAGGAGAACAACAGTCAAGGACCAGGTAATCAGGCTGAGGAAGGAAGGAGGGGAGATCACAAGAAACGACCGCGAAGTATGTGAGAAGCTCGACATGAGATTCAAAGAAGTGTTCACGGAGGAGACAGAAGGGTCTCCAGAAAGACTGAGAGGTGGGATTCATCATCAAGTGTTGGACACAGTACATACAACCGAGGAAGAAGTGAAGAGGCTGCTAAGCGAGGTAGATACCTCAATGTCTATGGGGCCGGATAACATCTCTCCATGGGTCAAGACAGAGGGAGCAGAGGCACTATGTGTACCACTAACAACAATCTTCAACACTTCTATCGAAACAGGGTATGGGAGACAGCAAATGTAGTCAAAATTTTTGAAAAAGGAGACAGACATGAAGCATTAAACTACAGACCAGTGTCACTAACATGTATAGTATGCAAAGTCATGGAGAAGATTATTACAAGAAGAGTGGTGGAGCACCTAGAAAGGAACGAGTTTATCAACGACAGCCAACACGGGTTCAGGGACGGGAAATCCTGTGTCACAAACCTACGGGAGTTCTATGACAGGGTGACAGCAGTAAGACAAGGGAGAGAGAGTGGGTAGATTGCATTTTCTTGGACTGTAAGAAGGCGTTTGACACAGTTCCACACAAGAGATTAGTGCAAAAGCTGGAGGACCAGGCAGGGATAACAGGGAAGGCACTACAATGGATCAGGGAATACCTGTCATGAAGACAACAGCGAGTCATGGTACGTGGCGAGGTGTCAGAGTGGGCACCTGTAACGAGCGGGGTCCCACAGGGGTCAGTCTTAGGACCGGTGCTGTTTCTGGTATTTGTGAACGACATGACGGCGGAAAGGAATAGACTCAGAAGTGTCCCTGTTTGCAGATGATGTGAAGTTGATGAGAAGAATTCAATCGAACGAGGACCAGGCAGAACTACAAAGAGATCTGGACAGGCTGCAGGAATGGTCCAGCAACTATCTCCTGGAGTTGAACCCCACCAAATGCAAAGTCATGAAGATTGGGGAAAGGCAAAGAAGACCGCAGACGGAGTACAGTATAGGGGGCCAGAAACTGCAAACATCACTCAAGGAAAAGGATCTTGGGGTGAGTATAACACCAGGCACATCTCCGGAGGCCAGGAGCTATGACTCGACCACTGAAACCACAACTAGGTGAGTACACACACCTACAACGCTCATGGGCCGCCTTTCTGCTGCTTCTTTAAACTTTTGTCATCTGGATGGACTTAAGGAGGTTCACTTCCTGTGTGGGATGTCTTCATAGACACACCTACCTGGGTTGAACTCCATTTATGTTCCAATATTGCTAGCTGTTGACTATATGCTGACTGCAACACGAAAGGCCTAGAGCTGTAATCCAGCTCTCCCACCCTGCGGTTGTTTTGCATCTGTAGTTGCTTCATTACCCCATGGCTTGTCTTGCAAATATATATATATATATATATATATATATATATATATATATATATATATATATATATATATATATATATATATATTGGCTTAAATAGCAACCTATTTCTTGACGAATATGGCAAGCGAAAATTTGTGTATGCAATAATTTCCCAAAAATCATTCTGAACCTAACGAAAAAAAAAATATTTCATTGTGTTTATTATTAAATTCTTGTAAACTTATATAAAATATATTTAGTTGGATTAGGATAAATTAAATTGCGCTTGTTATAATAAGGTTAGGTAAGTTTCCTAAGATTATTTTGGTGCAAAATCATTAATTTTTATACTAAACATAAATGAAAAAAATATTTTAAATGTTTAAGAGAATTTTAGAAAGGACTTAATTTAATTTAGCCTAACCCAACTAAATATATTTTAGATACGTTAACATTAATTTAATAATAAACAAACACAATGAAATATATTTTTTTCGTTATGTTCAGAATGATTTTGGCGAAATTATTGCATACACAAATTTTCACTTGTCTTATATGGCAAGGTGAGCGTTGCTATTTTAGCCAAAATCGCAAGTTTTACCTAATCGGCACGACATATATATATATATATATATATATATATATATATATATATATATATATATATATATATATATACATATATCTTTCTCACAAAATAATTCACTCTATTTTAGGATTGTTCTGAGCTTCCCTCTCACCCTTCCCTCATTTCCATATTGCTGTCAATCTCGCTAATTCATTTGGTCTCTCCTCTGTTTTCTGCCTCTTACCAACTCCCTTCTACCTCTTGCCTCTCTCATCACTCTTCTCCCTCGACGTATTTTCTTCGTCACTTATTGCCTTTCTCTCTTCCACCCCTTAAAAAAAAATTAAAAAAAAATTACTCGATCGCCTTCTATTTCTTCTCTTTTTCTTCCGTATTCTTTCTTCCTCTTTTCATCTCCTCCTATTTCTCTCTTACACGACCAGTCTCCCCAGTAAGGATTATTCTGTTATATATCGTCTCTGTTCATGTGTGCTAATTCCTCTCTCCCTTATCTTTCACTTCGTCTTTCGGGTATTTCTTCCTTTTTTGCATTCCCTTATTCCATCCTGGCGCTAGTGCTCCCTTCACTGTTTTTTTCTTTCCTCTTCTTCGTCTTGTATTTCATACTCCTTTTAATCTAGTCAATTTTTCTGGAATTCCTGGAGGTTACCCAAACAAAAATTTGAGATTTATCTCACCGAAGCGGCTCATTATTGTGCTATTTATATCCATCCTGTGGAGGGCGGCAGCTAGTACACTGTCTACGTATATCCATTATGTTGACGGTACTGGCTGGTATACTGTACTATCCACCATATATGCTTCCCGAGGACGGTAGTTTATTGTGCATCCCTTATCCATCCTGTGAAGGGTAGTGGCTAGTGTTGTTTGTAACCCATAATAATCCCGTGGGGAGCATCGGAACAGCTCATATATACGCAAAAGACTTAGGAGCTTGACCAGGGTGATGAGTAAGGCACATGTGCAGCATTCAGGTATCATTTTTTTTTAAACATGTATCCCCTACGCAACAGGCTGTGTGTGGCGTATGTGTTTTACGCATCAATGTGACGTTAATGTATATCATTTATAATATGAACCAGGCCATAAAAGAATGTTAACAGGGGTTCATTTGAGTTGACATCATTTACGAATTGTTTATTTACTTTAAAGAAGAACTCGCTAAAATGTCTGATGTTGCAATCTTCACTTGGGACCAGAGGCTTATATGCTTCCGCAGTGATATTTGACACACTTATAATTAATGATTTCCATTATCTAAATTATCTAAAACTGTTCAAGAGCAATTCTTTCCTGAACCAAAATTAGAAAAAGATAAATTATGTTTTTTTTCTGTTAATATATTTGCAAAACAACCACCTGTGCGCTGAATGATAGCTCTAGGCCTTTCGTAATCAACAACACATCATGAGTGTGAAAATGTTGCAGAAATGAGTAGAAATTCCAGGTAGATCCACTCAAGGGAACGACATGGACCATGGGCCAGTAGGCCTGCTGCAGTGTTCCTTCTTTCTTATGTTCTAGGTAGAATGAGATAGCATCAAACAGACCAGTGCCAGGTGCCAGAGAGATGAAGGCAAGATATTAAAAAGTAGTAGTAGAGAGCATATACGAGTCTATAAGCGTACAGAAGTCTATAACAGTGGCAGCATATTCAGACTCGATAACTTTATAATTGAAGGCATTGTACAAAATTTGAAGCTGAGTATCATTTAGGTCCTGCAGCTCCGACTCAACATTATGGATAAACCAGCGTTTACCTGAGGGTGAAGTGGGCCAGCCTCTGGAAATAGGATTTCTTCCCTTTTTGCTACATCCCCCTAGATCCATTTTCTTTGTATGTGATAGAAATTTCGTACTGATAGATCGCCTCACGGGAGGTTCCTTGACGCTGGTGAGGGGATCTTGATCTAGGGAATTGGATTTGTGCTCCAGTTCCCTGAATTGAGCCTGAATACTCTCCATCTCCCCCCCAAAGGCGCTGTATAATTTCTACGGGTTTGGCCCTCTCCCATGATTATAATAATAATAATAATCATAATATTTATAATACTGATAGATGCCAGATACTTTAGAGATCAGAATATTAAAATCTTTTATAATGATACGATATGAAGGCTGACAGCATTTTGGTGATAGTGGCCATGTCATTAATGCTATGGTCGCTAGGTCATTAATGCTATGGTCGCTAGGTCATTAATGCTATGGTCGCTAGGTCATTAATGCTATGGTCGCTAGGTCATTAATGCTATGGTCGCTAGGTCATTAATGCTATGGTCGCTAGGTCATTAATGCTATGGTCGCTAGGTCATTAATGCTATGGTCGCTAGGTCATTAATGCTATGGTCGCTAGGTCATTAATGCTATGGTCGCTAGGTCATTACTAAATATTTAATGTTGATGGGCTTCTATATGCTTCTAATCCACTATCTTGCCTTCATCTCTCTGGCACCTGGCACCGGTCTGCTTGATGCCATCTCATTCCAGCTGGAGTCGTTCCCTTGAACGCATCTGCCTGATTTCCTACTCATTTCCGCAACATTGCAAATTATTCGTGATGTGCTGATTGCAACACAAAAGACCTAGAGCTATCATTCAAATTTCCCCGTGTATTGTTTCCTGGATCGCTTGTTAGCCATTATATAAAATATTATTGTTATTCACATGCAGTATATACATAATAAATGTATATAACTTCAAGAGGTTTATACATCAGAATGAACTTTCTTTCCTCCCCACTTTCTCCTCCCACTCTACATCCTCCTCCCTCCCTTCCTACACTCTCTACGTCTCTTCCTTTACCAGAGAACAAAAGAGAAACTCCAACAAAACGTTCGCAAGACAAATAACGAACACTTTTCCTCGTCTCATAACGCGAGCATTTTATCTATTATATCTGAAGTAAAACTGTGATGCAATCTTTCAAATATCTGGAGAAGAACTGTTGTCTATACTTAAATATACTTTGTCCTTTCTGGGGTTAAATTCCAGCAACCCAACTCTTTTTATACTATTCCATCCGTCAGTTTAGCTCGACCTCTTCCGTACAAACATTGCCTAGCCTTCCTGGAAGATTGTTTACATGTGAACTAAGAACAGTATGTGACTTGTATATCAGTAATATTCACTACCCACCAGATGATGAGTTAAACACATAAGAACATAAGAAAGGAGGAATGGTTCAGTATAGGCCTGTTGGCCCATACTGGGCAGGTCCTTCACAAATTTAACCCACTAAAAGAATATGCAACATCTGTGTATCCTGTGGACGTTTCAATATCTAGAGGCATTATCAACACATTACATGGACATAATATACATCTACTGTCTTCATATTATGTCTATGCAATGTATTAATAAAGTCACTGGATGGCGAAACTTCTGCAAGTAAAGATACCCAGATGTTGCACATGTCTCTATTTCATCAGTATGTGACCTGAGACAGAGTCTTGTGGGACACCACTGGTCACACTCGTTCATGGATTCACTTTCATTCTCATGTCAGTCCACCTAAGTATTCTACAGTTTTTGGGAAAGCTTTATTCGGAGTGTTCAAATATTCTTTTATTGTATTTGTTGAAGGTTTCGAGTAGCGTTTCATAAAGCATTTCAAAAATCATTTGTTATATATTGTCTCTTGTCCTGGTTTTCAACTTAATCCTAATTTAACTTCCCCCTTTTCTTCTCTTGTTCTTAAAGTCATCAGTTAGTAGCTTGGTCAGACATGAGAGCTTAGTGTTCAGTGGACATACGAAGGTATTATCG